>OX346256.1:11163111-11763111 GCA_947049275.1 Epinotia bilunana
CCGTTTTCATTCTTTGTAAGAAATAACTTAATGGTGTTTGAAAAAGAGTATAATAATATTAGCATTGATTAATCAAAATTAGTCCAAACTTCGCACACCCCACGAGACTCCGTTTTCATGCTTTGTAAAAATTTACCTAATTTCAATGGGAATACTGTTAATAATAATATTTGCAAGGAATATCTAAAACTAGCTTCTGCCCGAAACTCCGTCCGCGTGGAACTCGTTTATATCGTAGCACCATACATACTTTTATCCCCAATTTCACTCCCTCCGGGGATGTTTTCCGGGATAAAAAACAAATTGCATCTGAATCGGTTCAGCGGTTTAAGCGTGAACAGGTAACAGATAGACAGACAGACAGCCACACTTTCACATTTATAATATTAGTATGGATTAGTATGGATTAGAAGCCGACATTATCTGATGAACATAGCCTACTTTTTACCGCGGGAAAATGCTTCATTCCTACGGGAAAACGGGTAATAGGACAACGGGAGCGTAAGTATTTTCCGTGCGTTACTAACCGTGCGAAGCCGGGCTGGGCAGCTCTGCTATTTGTTATACAAGGGTGCAAAGTTGTATTTTAACCTCGGGCGCGCGAACGGATTCTATGGTTCGAAAATAATGTGCTGAGCGAAGCGAGTGGTTCAAAAATAGAATCTTGAGCGTAGAATAACTGGACCCGTGTGTAACACAAATCTTTTCACTTTCATCAAAGCGAGGAAAATACTACATGAGCAAAAAACTAATTTCTCACAAAAAAAGCATTTTTGGTATAAGCTTTTTATTGCCGACTGTACTTTTCCGTACGAGTGTATTGACTTCAACTCATTGAAACGATTTTAACGAGCCCTATTTCAACGGGGTTACGTCGGTTAAGTACTGAATTCCCATGGCCACCTTCTGTTTCCATCATCAGATCAACTCAATGGTACCATAATATTGAATTGTCATCCAAACTATACGTATAACCAAAATTTCAGCTCAATCGGTCACTGGGAAATGGGTCAAATTTTACTTACAAGCTTGTTGAAAAAATGTATGGGGAAAATAGTCCTGCCTGGACTGGCCTTTACATGTTATTATTAAGTATGTTAAAAAAGTTACTAATAACACGTTCGGATTTCAAATATTCTTTGCACTTTTTATTTCAAAATAACGCCAATTAATAAAAACAAACATAAAATTGCCATAAATCGCCGTCAACGGGCAAGGTGCCCAGAAAGCTGGCCGTATTTCCTCGCTGACCTCGCTGTAGAGCGCTGTGCGAAATAGTGGCCAGCGCTTTGCTCTAAGTATTGTGGATAAAATTCAGTTTTGCTATCTATATTATTTATATTACTCTAAACCATATATAATAATTTCAAAATTTTCGCTGGGTAAACTTCGGAGATAAGGGGGGGAATGGTATTTTTTTCTGCATTTTTCATCATGAATTCAAATTTTACCACAGTAGAAATAAAAAGCTTTAAAAAGTACAACTCAACCCCTTTCACATGATACCCACTTGATAGATAGATAGATACATACATACATACATTCACGCTTTTATTCCCAAAAGGGGTAGGCAGAGCACATGATACGTATATTCCAGCGCCACTTTTAGCATAAATGTGGGTATAAAAGATCGACAAAATGTGATATTGCAGTGATAGCTAGCCCATCGCCCACAACACACTTCAACCCTGGTTCCTTAGTCGACTTTTACAACACCCACGGGAAGAAAGGGGGTGGTGAAATTCTAACCCGACACCACACGGATATTCGTAATTTTCACAGAAAATAAAAAAAAATATAAAAAAAAAATTTTCTATTCCTACACGTGTGTTAGCCTTCTTTACAGTTGTTCCAAACTTCAAATTAATATCATAAGTAGTTCTCGAGATATTTAACGTTGTGACAGACAGACGGACAAAGTCATAAGTGCCTTCGAAATTGAGGGAGGAGGTTTAGTACCTCGACGTGATGCATACCACCCGCCATTAGACATCTCGGTCCCCATCAAAGCCGTGATGCGACCCTCCTCTGATAAGATGGACCCCAGCAATGTAGACTCAAGGCAAGACTGGAACTTTGCAAAAGGTGACTACATGCTTCTGTACCAATTACTCTCAGAAGCGTGCTGGCGGGAAATTCTTAATGCTGAAGATGTCAACACTGCTGTAGAAATGTTTTATGAGCAAATCTATAAAGTTTTTGATGAGTGCATCCCTAGGAAGATTCGGTTGAAGTGGGTTGGTAGAAAGTTCCCGGTTTGGTGCACAGCGGACATAATTGCTGACTTAACGCTGAAAGCTAGTCTCCATCGAAAGTGGAAAACCACAAAAAGCCCTGAAGTGTATAGAGAGTTTTCCAAACTGAGCACTGACATTAAAAACCGAATATCCCTTGCCTATGACTGTTACATTGATCGAGTCCAAAGTATAGTCAAGAGTGATCCGCGCTCCTTCTGGCAACATATAGACAGTCTCAGGTCGAAGGGTGGGTTTGCGTCCGAGGTGTCGTTTGAGGGAAAACAGTTTGTTGGTGCAGAGGCTGCTTCGGCCTTTTCTCGGTTTTTTTCCAACGTCTTTTTACCAGGCGTACCTCATCTTGACGTGAATTCCACTAATAAAATGGCGATCAATGTCCCATCGCATCCACGTACACAATATCTCCATGCAGGAAGTTGAAGAGGGCATAAGGCGACTCAAGCCCAATAGCTCCGTAGGGCCTGATACTTTGCCATGTTATATAGTTAAAGGGTGTGCGGAGCAGTTGAAGGTCCCGATACACTTCCTTCTCAACCTCTCTCTCTCTACTTGTGTGTATCCACGTCTGTGGAAAATCACCAGGGTAAGACCTATACCAAAGTCCAAAGATAATTCCAAAGTGGAAAATTATAGGCCTATTGCTGTCCTCTCGACTTTAGCAAAACTGTTCGAATCTATACTGGTTCGTGCAATATCCACACAAGTCAAGCCATTCCTATCTGAGTCGCAACATGGTTTTAGAGCAGGTTGCTCCGTTGACACAAATCTTTTAATCTTGACTGATACCTGGACAGAGGTATCCAGGTTGATGTCATTTATTTTGACTTTAAAAAGCTTTCGATCGTGTAGATAATAACGACCTATTAAATAAACTTGACAATATTGGCTTCTCTCCTAAGTTGCTCGAACTGTTTGCCAGTTATCTACGCGATCGTCAACAATATGTTCGACTTGGATGCTTCGTTTCAGATAGATATCACACTCGATCTGGCGTCAGTCAGGGTTCCATTTTGGGACCTCTCTTATTTGGTTTGATGGTTAACGACCTAGAATCAGAAGTTAGTCATGCAAAGTGCCTACTTTATGCTGACGACCTTGCTCATTTATGGGGTGAGAGATGCAGCGGACTGTGTTTCCTTACAGGAAGATATTGCCTCGGTGTTGAAGTGGAGCACTAATAACAAACTGTCGTTCAATACAGCGAAGTGTTGCGTTTGTACATATGGGCGAAGTTCCGCCCCAATACATGCGCAATACTTCCTGGACAATGAGGAAATCAATCGCGTCTTCTCTGTGAAGGATCTAGGCGTGACGTTTGACGCGCGCCTCACTTTCCACGACCATACTCGTGCACTTACCAGTAGCTGCTACCAACGGTTGGGTTTCGTGCTCCGTAATTGTAAGGACTTCCATGATCCCGGAGTTATACAGCTACTGTTTAATGCCTTGGTGAGGAGCAAATTAGAAGCTTCTTCCCTCATTTGGAATCCTTATGAATCCACATATACCTTGCTCTTAGATATTAATATAATAACTTCCAGTGTTTTGGAAAATTCTGCCCCTAAGGGGGTTAAAAATGCGTGCAAAGTTTATATGAAGAGCAAGATTTTTTTTAAATAAGAGATTTGTAACTTCGGTATTAGCGTGTTTATTAAAAGACCTCAAAACTGATTTCAGCGATTTTTTATTCCTCCCCTAAGAGTTTTAAAAGGAGGTCCGAAGTTTGTATAGACAGCTAAAACGGGTGCTCAAATTTTATAAGGAGAGCAAGATATTTTTAAAGTGAGAGACATGTAACTGCGGTCATAGACGGTTTGATAAAAGACTAGATACCTCATTCCAGCGTTTTTTATAATTAACCCCCCAAGATGGTTAAAAGAGGGGACTTCGATTGACTGTTTAAAAACTAGAAAACGAATTTCAGTGTTTTTTGAAATTCATCCCTTAGGGTTCAAAGTTTGTATGGAGAGCAATCAATTTTGAATGAGATTTTTAACTTCGGTTTTAGACTGTGTTTGAAGACTAGATAATTTACTTTAAAAACAAAGTTTAAACCGACTTCAATTCAGTACTTCGACAAGCCACATAGGTAGATGGAAATTTCCACATTTACTTTTCAGTTTACCACATGAACTGCTTTCCGAGACCAAGTGCGTAGATTATTACAGACACCCAAGTCGCTATTCGTGGGCAGATAATATTAAGGAGTTCCATCGATTCCTCAAGGATTTCAGAATTGACACTTCATTCGTTGCTAGTTGCTACTTCAACGGAATCATGTCAGAATATTTGACGTACTGTACATCCTTGAGGAGTTCCATAAGTCATCTGTCTTCATCATTCGTTCCACACACACACATAATAGCAAATACCGAAATCACTACACGTGTGCCTTTAATATTTGAGGGTTGCCCTCTATTTTCCTGGGATCCCATCATCAGATCCTGACTTGGTGACAATCGAACCACCTCAGGAGTAAACTCTTTCAAATAAAAAATAATTTTGAAAATTGTCCACAATTGACAGAGAAATCGGTGAACAAACATTAAAAAAATACATACAGTGGAACATAGAAACTCCTCCTTATTGAAGTCGGTTTAAAACTAAATTCCGCGTTTATGAGATTGATGATTCCATAAGGGGGTTAATATAAATTTGGGTTAAAGGGGCTAAAAGGAGTTGGAAATTTGCACGGAGCACAAGATAATTTTAACCTTACTTTAAAATTATCTTGTGCTCCGTGCAAATTTCCAACTCCCGAACTGTAACTTTGGTCAAGGACTAGAATCATCGCAAACGCGAAATTTGTAAGCATGAGAAGTGAAAAGCGTAGGTATTTAAATCGGGGAAAAGCCAACCATTTCAGCCTCGAACAGCTCGAACAGATTGAGAGCGCAAAAAAAAAATCGTCTGAAAGGATGGCTTTCAGCCCTTGGTTAACAATCTACTATCAAACTAAAACGCGTGTTAATTTGTTTAGTGGATATCGACATCCTTGCGCGACAACAGAAACTTTCATCGCACTGGCAACTTTTTACACACTTAATACATGTATATTATAGATACGAGTATAATATAACCACCGCAGTATACTCTGCTGAATCTTTAAAATTTTTTTGGTCAACAGTGCAAAGAAGATGTGGGAGGGGAGGCTCCAGCGGAGTGTGAGCCGGAGCGAGGGAACTGGACGGGCCGTTTCGACTTCCTGCTCTCTCTGCTGGGCTACAGCGTCGGGCTCGGCAACGTGTGGCGCTTCCCTTACCTCTGCTACAACAACGGGGGCGGTGAGTTTCGGTGAACGTTACCTCATTCATTTATAAAAAAGAAAATTTGGAAATTATCATATAAGACTGTAAAAAAAATGGTAAGTACCATGCATTGCCTTTGTGCATCTGCAATTTTCTGTGATCTTAGATACATGGGCCCTCACTTAGCAACAATTGTTCCATACTATCAGGTCTATTCATTCCAACACAAAAGTGACGCCGATATTTGTTTGCCTTGACTGGGTTCGATTCCCGACCCAACCGAGTATGAAGTTTTTTTTAGATCTTTCAGTGAAGTTTAATAACTTCTAATCAGCCTCGTGATTCCTAAGAGAACAAACTTCCGTATCTCATATAGTTTCTGATTATGGTCCCTCACTGGCTCATTTAGATTTTACACCCTGTATATATATATATGTACCTATAATCCGTAAAAATCTAATGTCGAGATGTGCGATTCTCGACATTGTAACACAATATTGAATCTTACTAAATATAATACAAGTTCGCAGAGTAAGTAATTCCCAATGACTGACAGTATACCGTGAGCATATTTTCGATTGTCCCCTAATATTTATTTATTGTGCTCTGTTCTACTTAATTAATTAACATTAACTTTTACTTCCAGGTGCATTTCTGATCCCGTTCACAGTAATGCTCGTAATAGCGGGGCTCCCGCTGATGTTCATGGAGCTGTCGTTTGGGCAGTACGCCGCCCTGGGCCCGGTGGCGGTCTACAACCGCTTCTGCCCGCTGTTCCGCGGCCTCGGCTACGGCATGGTGATCGTCTCCTGCATCGTGATGCTGTATTACAACCTCATCATCGCCTGGACTATATACTATATGGCTGTCTCGTTTGCCAGCATGTTTGATCAACTGCCGTGGCAGAATTGTGACGCAGATTGGAGTACTCAACGTAAGGAATGTTTTTATATGATACCTAGAGTTAAGCGATGAAATACATGGTAGGTATTACACTCCGGTGCTGGTCTCCTTAGCGAGAGAAGGCCCCATGTTCAACATACTTGTAGCAATATTTTGGCTATGCTCTTTTTATTACAGTAAATTTAGCATTGTCTGAATTAAAGTTTGATAATTATGATCGCAAATTTTATTTGCAACAAAGAAAACTGTAAGTAATATCTACGTATTCACTTTGCTTACTTATTTCAGATTGTTACTCATATGAGGAAGCTGACCTGTGTGAAGCACAGAATGGAACCTATTACCTGCGAAAATGTTTCAACCAGACGTATTCCATTGCGCATAATATCAGTGCATTAGCAGATTCGGCCCTAAGGCGACCACCGGCTGAGGAATACTTTACGTAAGTCAAAGCATTCCGAGCCCCACGGGCAACGGCGTTGAGGTTACATCAACTTTGACGGCTAATAGATCACACGATCACTTATTAAGTAATCTTCTTTGCAGTAATAAAGTGCTTGGGCTTTCGTCTGGGATAGAAGAAACTGGCCACGTAAGATTGGACATGGCTGCGTGCCTATTAGCTGCTTGGCTTATTGTGTTCCTTTGCTTGTGCAAAGGAGTGCAGTCATCTGGAAAGGTACGGTCCTGCTGCCCCCGACGCGGGTTTTATAAAATTGAACGTGTATCTGTGTCTGACAAACATTGTCTATCGAGATGGTTTAGCTGTGCTTGTTTCGTGTTAATGCATCTTTTGATGAAAAATACACTATACCAATTTTACACAAAAACTAAACTTTTATAGGTGGTGTACTTCACTGCACTGTTTCCTTATGTGGTTCTGGTGATTCTGTTTTTCCGCGGAGTGACGTTGCCCGGTGCTGGGACTGGAATACTGTTTTATCTCACTCCGGACTTTAGTCAACTTGCTAACGCACAAGTAAGTGCCCACTTGCTGCTTATTATTTTATTATAACCAATTCGGTAGATAATTATTTGAACTTAGACTTCACAAAATAATGAACAGTTAAATTTTTGTAATTTTGAATTTGTTATGATTAATTTCTCACACGGTGCGCTTACGCTTAGAAAGAAAAAGCATCATCCTTCGTCGAGCCATGAGACTCCTAGTAGATAATTACTTTTCTACTCATTATTAGAGAAAATAAGTAACAAATGAATCCGTTTAAATTGCGAGTTTATGCCTCCAGGCGGTGAATGTTCATAAAATAATTATACTTAACGATTTTTCAGGTCTGGGGTGACGCTGCCGTGCAAATATTTTTTGCACTGAGTCCGGCGTGGGGCGGACTAATCACATTATCCTCATACAACAAATTCTCCAATAACTGCTACATGTGAGTATAACCACGTATAAGTAACATTTTTCCCGTTATTCAATTATTTACATTCGTTAAATCCTACTAATATTATAAATGCGAAAGTTTAGATGTTTGGATGTTTGTTACTCAATCACGCTTAAACTGCTGAACCGATTTGAATGAAATTTTGCACTATATAGCCTGGATACTAGTTTATAGCTGGATATTAGTTTAGTTTTATACTAGTTTATAGCCTGGATTAAAATATAGGATAGTTTTTATCCCGTATCCACGCGGACGAAGTCGCGGGCGGAAGCTAGTATTTTATACTTGTGATATTTTTTACATGCCCAGTTTCTTAAAAAAGAAAGCATACCTTATGCTGGTAAGCGGCGAGTAATTGGCTGAAATTCTTGATCGAAATCAATACTTTTATTTAGCGTCGTCTAATAGAACATATATTACAAGTAAAACACACTTTATAAGCTTGAACACTTTTATCACCCATTTCCAAGTGGACTTTCACAACCGCAGGGACAGCACAGGGACAGGGCCCGGTTATATTGTTTACAATTGCTTATTATTTCCTTTACAGAGATTCGTTAATCGTCGCGGCATCCAACATTGCAACGTCATTTTTTGCCGGACTAGTAATTTTCTCCGTCATCGGGTTTCTGGCGCACGAATTAGATGTGGAAGTGGACAAAGTCGTAGACCAAGGAGCCGGGTTGGCGTTCATCGTGTACCCTGAAGTGGTGACGAGGCTGCCAGTCTCGCCGCTTTGGTCTATACTCTTCTTTGTCATGTTATTGACCCTGGGATTGGATTCTCAGGTATTTTGTAATACCTACATTTAAACGTGAATATAATTTTACCACTGAGCATTTATTGATGTACTTATTTTCTTTGAAGTTCGCGCTTATGGAGACGGTAACAACGGCCATCTTGGACAGATTCCCCAATTTGAGACAAAAGAAAGTGTGGGTTGTGCTGACTGTCGCTGTGGGCGGATATTTGGGCGGACTTATATTCACTACCAACGTATGTTAACTTAATTATCTACGCCAAATGTACGTAAGTGCCGAGCTTTTATCTAGGACGAGATGATTAAAATAAATAAATGATTTTCTTCCCAGAGTGGCATGTACTGGCTGCAACTGATGGATAAATACGCAGCTAACTGGTCAGTGCTGATCATCGCTATCGGCGAGTGTATTCTGATCGCTTGGATTTATGGAGCCGAGAAGTTCTGCCGCGACATTCAACGTATGATCGGACGACAGTCCAAACTGTGGGTTATCTTCTGGAGCGCTATGTGGAGAGTTATCACTCCTGCCGCCTTAGTGGTTCGTATAAATCTCTCCATACATATATATTACAAGCTTAAAATATCATTAAGTATGTAGTTTATATTGTTTAGCTAGTTACATTTAATTTCGGTATTTTACACTCATACTCATACTTTATTAAAAATTACATGTCAAATGTTGACATGTAATTTTTTACCACCATACATTTGGGTGACTATCATCAATGTGATCGATGTCATCATAATTTTTTCCTTTTGTCCTTTTGTCATTACCCACATGAGGTTAACTCAGCATGATTTTTCTTTTATTCGTGTGTTATACTGACGCGAGACGAGTGTTGACTGTTGACAAGATTGTCGGCTCGTCACTCACTTCCAACCTGTTTTATCTGAAAATAAATACTTACATGGAATGTCTTTTTCCAAGTATTCGTATCGCCTATATATGTACATCCGACGCCCGCTTGTTCCGTTTGCATTATATCCGTCGTGCTGGTGACACTGGTTTTTAACCCCCGCCGCAAAGAGAGGGGTGTTATAAGTTTCACGTGTCTGTGTATCTGTGTATCTGTCTGTGGTATCGTAGCTTCCAAACGGATGAACCAATTGTCGTTTAGTTTTTTTTGTGTCATAGATAATTTTATCCCGAGTGTTCTTAGCCATGTTTCATGAAAATCTGTTCTGCCGCTTTTGAGATATTGGACTTTGATCTAGTTGATGTGGGTACCTAACTAACTTCCTTGTCCGATCGATTTGAAATTTAGTACCGTATTAGTTCAATGATATTGAAAGTATATGGTAAGATAACCGTGACCTGATCAGCCGTTTGAAGATCATCAGCTCTTTAATAGTTGATGAGGGGATCTGACTACCTTCCATATGTCCTATCGATTCGAAATTTGGTGCCGTGTTACTTCAATGATATTGAAAGTCATATGGTAAGGTAAGCATGACCTGATCAGCCGTTTGAAGATCATCACTTTAAAAAGGACAAAATAAAAGTTAAAAAAAACCCCCGACAAAAAATAAACTCTAAAAAGTAACAAATAATATTTGAAACCTATTATTATTATTATTATTTGTATTTATGTTTTTCCATATCTCACGACCATGGGGTCCCGGGCTTTTGGAAGGCATGCGTGGGGCCGAAGCCAGCAGCGCAGAGGCGCTTTAAAACAAATATAATATAAAGTGAGGGATACACATGGCGGATACCATCTCCAAGCGCACAACATGATACACCCGGTGTTATTATTATTATTATTATTATTTGTATGTTTTTCCATATCTCAGGACCATGAGGTCCCGGAATTTTGGAAGGCATGCGTGGGGCCGAAGCCAACAGCGCAGAGGCCCTTTAAAACAAATATAATTTAAAGCGAGGGATACACATGGCGGATACCATCTCCGAGCGCACAACATGATACACCCGGTGATGGTCCCCGCCAGGTGCAGACTATTGCAGTGCAACACTGTGCTGCGATGGAAACTAAGGTCATGGGTTGAATGGTGGGTGCTCTGGAAAATGGGTTATGGGAGGAGACTAGCGGACACCTGCCGTGACAATTAGTCTCAAAATTGTGAAAAGGCAGGCGGTGACTCGCCAACTCGCTAAGTGGGCTCCACAAACAGTCGCACGCACAGTGCGACAATGGAGCAACACGTCTGAGCGGCTGTGAGGTTGTCGAGAGGTGAGTCTGCGGTGCGCCAGATCCCGGTAATCCGTTCAAGGGCCGCCGGCGTTATGACATTTTACACTTCCAACCTGGAGCATAGGTTCCGCTTTGCGACTCCACTCTGGCCGGGCGGTTAAGGTAAGAACAGAGGGGAGGGCCAGATCACTCGGGCCCTCTGGAGGTTAGGGGTCCGCCGTGTCGCCACTCACCGTCAGCTCGCCACAAGCTGCCCCCGCGGGCTTATTTATATACTAGCTTCCGCCCGCTACTTCGTCCGCGTGGACCCGGGATAAAAACTATCCTATATTTTAATCCAGCCTATAAACTAGCTTCGTACAAAATTTCATTCAAATCGGTTCAGCCGTTTAAGCGTGATTGAGTAACAAACATCCAAACATTCAAACATCCAAACATCTAAACTTTCGCATTTATAATATTAGTAGGATTTTGTTTTTATTATTATAATTATTATCGTCACATATATTTTGTAAGTTAAAATATTTTTATTTTCCAAGCTTCGTCGCGTCGGGGGACCGTCAGTCAGTGTCAGTTTTTAGAGTTTATTTTTTGTGTCGGGGTTTTTTTTTGGAATCTGCACGACGTAACATTATCGATGTAAGTTATTGATGCTCATTTGTTTTGTCCACTGTAGTTCATCCTCGTGTTCAACTGGATCGAGTACAAGCCGGCCTCGTACGGGCACTACGTGTACCCGATGTGGGCGGACGCGGTCGGGTGGACGCTCGGTGTGCTCCCGGTGGTCGTGGTCGTGCTGATGGCCGTCGACCAGATCTGCAGCGGACCAGACGACCTCACCATCATGGAGGTGAAACCTTTAACACACTTTAGATAGGCATTTAATATTAAATTAAAAGAAAGAAAGCACGAAATTGCAGGTATTTGTGACCCGAGCCGCAGGCGAGGGTTGCAAATATGCGATAGAGGGCTTTATTTTTTACTAACCGTGGTGAGTACACAATTTTACGTCTTCACCTGGCCAGATGTCACGTAAATCGATTTAAACGGAAGAGTACCGGAGTTGTAAGAGTACCCATCGATATGTAATCTAAATAGATAGTAGAGGTCGTTTTTACACTATTCGTACACAGTTTCTGGAAGATTGTGAACACTTGCCTTGAAATAAAGTATATAATTGGCAAGCATAACTTAAAACTGAGTGCTTTGTCACAAATATTGTTTATAAAGCCAAACCCATATTTGTATAGAAAGCGCGTGTGCTGTCGCGGCCGACCGACGAGTGGGGCCCGCCGGCCAAGGTCGGCGTGTGCGCCGCGCGGCGCTCGGAGCCCGAGCTGTCGCCGCCCGTGCTGCTGCTGCACGGCCGGCCCGTGCTGCGCGAGCGCGGCGCTTGACCCCCGCATGCGCACCCGCTGCTTGCCATGCGCAAGGTATAACACTCTGTGTACATAGAGAGCGCGCTATCGCGGCCGGCCGACATGTAAAGTAGAGCGCTTAACTCGGGGAATGCCACCCATTTCAGCCTCGAACAAATAAAAATTAAATTTAAAGTTTTGTGCAATATTTTATTATATCTGTCGCTCTTTTAGGCGATTGAGCCAAAATTAATTCAGTTTAATTAGAAAATATCGGCAATACCTGAAAAGATTATGGCGTAAGCTTGTTAAAAAAATTACAAAGTAAGCAAGGTATTTTTTTAACAAGCTTAATATCCCCCTATACATTAGAAATGATCAGTAGCAAAATAAAACAAATATAATGGGAAAACAGATAAAGACATCCTCACTTCCTGATGATCCATATACCTTAGGCCAAAATTTTCAATAACAATTTCTGACAGTGTACAAAGTTTTATCAAAGCGGTATTCGGTATATATATCGTAGTAGTAAAAGTGATTGAACCACGCGTTCCTTTGCGGAATAGCAAAGGAATATTGTTCTTGTATTTAACTTATCCTAGTATTAGCATGCAATGTGACCTGCGAATTATCCGGAAAAAACTCAAACAAACTCCACAACTCATTTAAAGATGCACGATTACTTACAGTCAATTTATATATCTGAAGATTCTGTTTTAATTTCAGTTGTCTCAAGATGGCGGGGATAATACATCGATTACTAGTGGCATAGAGAACGAGATAAAGAAATCTGGCCCAGGTATTTTAAAATCGACTAAAAATTCGATCAAAAGAAAAGTGCAGAGTTTTAGCACCGAAAGCGATGACACTGCAAATGAACCCTTGCTGCATAAAAGTAAAGAAAAAAGCGAAATAGAAAAACAAAGTGCCAAATTATTATTATCAAAGACAAAGATTGATTTCGCATCATCTAAAGGTAACGACAAGGATAAGTTATTAGCGGACGATAAAATAGCAAAGCCTTCTGTTACAGACATCAGAGGAATAACAGATGCTTCCACAGGCAGTGGCTCAAAGGATTTAGGACAAGATATAAGTCAGTCTTCATCGACGACAGCTATTCATAATCACATGAATACGCATGTGTTTAATAGTACGGGTATGCAAAAAAATACAGTGGTTACTAAAAGTCAAATACTGGTTGAAGCAGACACAAGCAAACCGTCAGGATATGCTCTAAGTCCTTTGATATTTACTACAGCTAAAATACACACAGACGGGAAAATGCATCAAATGGAGCCAGTGCAAGTTACTCCGGTTCCTATTTCGTCCACTATCGAAAGTGGCGTTGTAAAAACGGAAATTAAAGTAAAGGATATTGATAAAAATAAAGAGAATGCACCAAAATCTCCAGGTTCATGTAAAACTGATTTTAACGTACAAGAGAAATATGATTCTCATGTCACTTCAAATGAAATTATTCCTAATGGATCAATGAAACGTTTGGGAAACAAAAACAACGACAATAAAGTCAAAATAAGTACGCCATTATTTAGTACAGCAGCACAAAAGATAGACACTAGTAAAATCACGTCAGTGGAATCAACGAGAATAAAAAATGGTGAACCCTCTGTAGTAAGTCACACCAGTTCTGCTATCGACAAGATTTATACAGATATAAACAAAAACGTTCAGTCTGAACTCAAAACCGATGGTGAAAAGAAATATGAATATAAAAAAGTTGACAGTAGAGTCGTATCATCTCAACCATCTTGTAGCTCAAATAATATTAGATTAAACTTGGGCTCTGCTTCAAAAGAAGACAAAACAACTACAAGTGTAGTCACAAATACAAGAGAACATAAGTCTGGTATCAGACAAGAAAATGAAATTGCTACAAGCAAAGTCAAATCACCTGACTACGAACAAGTACTAAATATTACAAAAACTGTAAGTACTGTAAAACTCACAATCGACCCAATTAGCGTCAGTAAAGATAATACTCAAAATTCACAAGATAGATGTATTTCGGGTGTAAACTCTTCACTACAAGATAAATCAATGTCAAATAGTACTACTTCTGGTATATTAAAACCATTTGCTAAAGAACATACATCAAATAATGCTAACAGCGCGATCATTGCAAAGAACTTCACTGCACTTAGTAGTAATAATGAAGTTGATTCTGCAAAATCAACAAAAAACAGTAATGTTAAGGCCGACTCTTCGGCAAAATCATTACCGACTACTACTACATCTGGTGAAATTCAACCACTAGCGACATCAAGTCTTACGAAGTCAAGTATACAATGTACAACTACAGGAATAAAAACAAGTCCACAATCAAAGCCATTTGATTCAAAAAATCTTTCTAATGTATCAAGTGTATCTAATGCTTCTTCTCTGCCCACGGCCGTGACTCCTACAAGTGTAGCGCCGAAAATTAACAAAGTGCCAACTACTACAATTACGACAACCAATAACAAAAATTCAGCCAAAGTAATGACCACTACCACGTCAATGACAAATTCAAAATTATCATCTAGTATTTCTTCAACAGTAATAACGACTGCAGACGTATCTCATAAACACAAATCGAAAAACGTAGCAACAGTAGTGTCATCGATTTCAAAAGCCACCACCGCAACATCATCTAGTACAAAAACGATATCGCCGAGTTCTTCTTCGCACATACCTAAAAAGTCAACTTTAACTTCGAAACAACTAACATCTCCTTCCACAGTCAAGACAATATCTTCAGTACCAACGGTTAAATCTGCAGTTGTCGGCACTGTGCATCATGACAAGATGAGTACAAAAGGTGTTTCGACTTCAGTTATAGCAATGTCTACTGTAGGCAATAATGCAAGTTCAACATCAAAAAAACCATTAGCAGCTAAAGGCAGTAGTACGGTTACGGTTATTCCTAGTGCTAAAGTTTTAGCAACTACTTCGACAAAGTTTGCCACAAAATCATCCACGCAAAGCGACATAACACCCAGTGAAGATAATAAAGGTCCAAGAGCCTAACAAAAACTGAACGAGTATTGCAATATATTTCGTAATCTTACTGCCTATCGCTCAAAGTTTTGGTGATCACTATATTAAGTATTTTATGTTAATTGAAGGAATTACTGCGTAAATTAGTGTGTTACAGTACAGTTGAAATTTAAAACTTCGATATATATTTCATGTAATGTTAGTTTTCCACTATTAAATAAGTAATGTAATCATCATCTGCGATTAACTAGCAGTTAAACATAGGTGTTCATAAACTAGTTTGAATTCATATAGTCTGGTCACATATTGTCAATTACAGAGCACCAGATTAGTTTCCGGTTGAAAATAAGTTAATTAGGAATTTAATGTCGTGCAAAGAAATAGTTATTTCTAACAACTGTAAAAAGAATGCTACTAGTCTACAACCTATTGTAGTTAATGGGTGAGTTAGTGGAATAGTCTATCGAATCCCTTGAAATACAGTAGATACTAAAGTTGAAAAACTAAAATACCTACTACCTACTAGTAAATTTATAAACGGAACATACTTTGTGTTGTAGGTACCTACTTATAATGACTAGGGTCGACGACTTATTTTGCTCATAACTGAAGGAATTGAAAACGATTAGTAATTTAAAGTACCTACACCAACTAGGTTGGCGAAAATATACAATTATACATACAAAATATTGATTTTGAGTGCGCAACAATATAGATATCGAATACTATACGATTAACGAGACGCTATTCAACATACTTTAAGACCTGAAAGATAACTGATTATATTTTTATTATTTTATCTTTATTGCACAAAAGGCAAACTTCATAGTACAAAAGGCGAACTTAATGCTATAAAACATTATCTACCAGTAAACCTTAAGGCAAAGCAGATACGTTCCTGGCTTTAAAGGCAGTGCTCAGATGTATGATTTTTTCTCGGGTATAAGAGATGAACGCCTTGACCTCGGTTCGCGTGTCTCTTAATTATATACAGGACGAGGCAGGCAGGATGCCTACATAAACCTCTTACACTTAGTCGCCGCGCCCTGTAAATCAATCAATGTATTATATTAAATTATATGTGTTATTGTAGGTTAGTGGTGCTATGAAAGAACAGATATTTTTTGTAGACGATATTGAAATTTTCGAAACCATTTTAGAGATGTTTTGGTTCATCTCAAACACCGTGTCAATTTTATAATAAATATGGTTTATTATAATGATTGCAAAAATGAATAGGTACTTTGATTAACCCGATCTCAATTTGAACATTGTAATAAATCATTTTGATAAAAACTTTATAAGTTTATAGTTATCACCATATACATAAATAATACATTTATTTGATACATTATACAAGACTATACTATTGAAATATATATACATTTTAAATTTATGTGAAGCAAAAAAACAAAAAATGAGGTATTGGACTCTTGGATACTAGTTTGTATAATAATTTGTAGAAAAGTCAGACATACAAATGTAGGAAAATAATAATGAATCTTTAAAGTGATATATTTTATTCTTTAAAACGAGAGAATAATTAAATGTAACAGGGTAGCAAGGAGATAACAAATAATCGACTTAAATAGTGAAGTTTCACATACCAAATAAACTTAAAATATTAAAATTATTTACTGGATAAGCGATTTGGCTTACTATATATTTTATATATTTTATTTATTTTGTTTTACTTCCTTAATCAATATTTTTAAACGCTAATAAAAAGACGAATTTACATCAAAAAAATGCGTTGCAGGAAATGAGATAAAAGCGCAAACTCTTTCTAGGTGTGAGGAGAGGAATCCATACTAATATTATAAATACGAAACTGTGTCTGTGTGTCTGTTATCTCTTTACGCTGAAACCGCTGAGCCGATTTAGATGAAATTTGGTATAGAGATAGTTTGAGTCTCGGGGAAGGACTTGGGATTGTTTTTATCCAGGAAAGGTTGGTATGGATTTAATCGATAAAAAAAATATCAAAGTCGGTAGCGTATCAGTACAAGTAGGTACTTGTATTAAGAACTTTTTGTCCTGATTAATTTGAATACTACTTACCTAATGAGGTTCTTTATTTCAGTAAAATGTATTAAACTGTGTCGTGTCTACTTGTTGCTATTTTTTGTAAGTAGATATAATTAATTGAAATGTATTTTTCTTATGAGGATTTATTTAACTCAATGTCTAATCAAATGAATGTATGTAAAAGGATAATTGAAATTTTAAACAGAGTATATTTGAATTAATAATATTAAGTGTAGGTATTACATTAGCCACACCGAAATGATCAGGAATAGAAAAAACCGATCGAAGATGTAATTTACTTATGGTTCATTGTTTTTTTAAGTATCTATACATTTTCTTGATCAGTGTGTGTGCTTTTTGCATAGCATATTTGATATTTTATCAAGTCAATGTTTCAAGGCTGAAGTATACATTGAAATTATTGAAAATTTTAGTGCGTTTCTGCTGTATCTACAAAGTTCAAACCTCAATCAGTCCCGCATGTATATATGGTATGGATATTTTTAATGGCTTTTGACGTCTCTCACCAGAACTTTTGTAGAGTAGGTGAGCAAAAATCAACACAATTCGCATTTCTTCTATAAATATATCTTCTATAATAGTTAAAATATGAGGGAACTCAAATGGAGCTACCAAACACCATTTTTAAGGTTTCGTAGTCAACAAGAAAGAAGCTGTAATGAGGAAATAAATCAAAACCACCGACAAAACAATAGAATTACATAAAAAATAAAAATTAAGGTACCTCCCCTACACATAAAGTAGAGATGTCTTTTTTCTGGGAAACCTATAGTATGGTGTGGAATATCGTTGGATAGCTTGTTTAAAAATATTATAGGGCAATTCAGGGATGCGTTTGCGTGATATTGGTCTGGCGAAAAAAAATTAAGAGTTATTGAATATTATCGTTGGTCTAAATTTTATTAAATAACATTGAAGTAAATCTCATCAAAAAAGAAACAAGTCTACCCAGGCAAGAATTCGAAATAACCCTTGTGATAATAAAAATAAAATGATAAGAGATTTTTATGTGCAAGCTCTTGTTCATTGAAGACTTTAAAAATGTAGAGTATTTTAGTAAAAAATAAACTATTTTCATAATTACATATTTGAATGCCATTTATGAATTCCAAAGTTCAGTGTTAACGTCACAAAATAAGATTTTCGGGCATCTTAGTCCTAATTAATATATTCCCGATCATTTCGGGTTGGCCTATGTACATAATACAATGTTAGCACTGTGGAGCACAATAAAGTATATAATATATTTTCTTAGTTACAACAAAAAAAAACTAAATAATAATAGGGGTGATGGAGTCGTTTAGCGTCCACTTACAAATTTAGTGTGCCGGTTTGCATCTTAGATGAGTTGGTGAACTGAGAGGATATTTTCTTGTTACTTCAACAAGTATAACAGATTCCTGTTTATACAACTATAGAAATATTGAACACGGCTCACTATTTGTTTAACTGTAGAATATTTAATATAATAAACGTCGTCAAGGTGGTCGGGGTCACTAACTGAAGCTGGTGGCGTATTTTGCGGAGTGATCCTACAACATAGTACTGTTCCCAATAAATCACTTTTGCTATAGTCCTAGAATGACGTCCAGTATTCATATTGATCCGTCTATTCTTTGTGTTTTTTTCTTTACTCTGTGCGCTGTAATCTATTGTACTGTTTACATACATTACTTATATACTTTATCATATTGAGATATTTAATTATTATGTTAACTAAATTACTAAAATGATTTCTTCATATTTAAGACATTCAAAATTTCCTTTGAATTCGGTCGCCGAATTCTTATGGGCTGATTCCGACCGCAAGTACTCTATGCAAAATTGATCAGCCTGTCTGGGATAGTGCAGCCCACAGACCATACTGGTCTGTTGTGCAGCCTAGCGGAATTTGGCGAATGAATTCGGTCGCGGAAATCAGCCTGCATGTGTACCGATTACGAAATTGGTAAGTGCTCAGTAGACATTAAGAGTAGAACAGTATATAGTGGAGCAGAGTGCTCGAACAAATTGTCGTAAATGTGGACACGCTGGACAAACGCACCAATTTTTTTTCAGGCACATGTTAGGTCCATAGCTTTAAGTTTTTGATAGGAACCAACTCCTCCGTCGGCCATATTTAATTTTAATGCGGCCATTTTGAATTATACTTATATATTATTAACATTTCGAGTTCTAAGTCACTTGGTGTCTAGATATACATATTGTTTATGTTAAATATATACGGTTCAGCTTAAATATAACACTGCATATAAATGTAAAACATCTTCCTTCTTATAGTTGGTTTAAGTTATGTTAAAAAACCATTATTAGCGTTATTATATATTTATTACTTGTTATTATAGAGGCTATATAGTATGTGTACATATTACGGTTCTAGAGATATACCGATTGTTATGGGCGGGCAAAAAAACGCCATAAAATCACGTTTCATGTATGAGAGCACTGTTTAATTTTTAATTTGTTTTTATTTTTATGAATGTATGTTAAGCAGCAATAGAAAAACAACTTCTGTGAAAATTTAAACAGTCTAGCTATTGCTGATACGCAGACAGCCGGATGGACAGCGGAAGCTTAGGGACCTTTGGGAACTCGACTGTAAAATATCTAGTTGAATTGACCCCAAATATGTATATTTAGACACTAAGTTTTTGATTCTACGTTATTTAACTTATTTAGAACTATGATACTCGTATACGTATACGTAATTCAAAATTGCCGCCATAAAATTAAAGATGGCCGACGGAGGAGTTGGTTCCTATCAAAAACTTAAAACTATGTTCCCAACAAGTACCTGAAAAAATAATTGGTACTTTTGTCCAGCGTGTCCACATTTTCTCCTGAAACTACCCTACTAGCACAAATGATCTGATTTGTGTCAGAATACTTGACCCAGGTATGTAGTTGATTAGGTATTATATGGTCACCTTTAGCTCTATATTACCTAATAAGTATGTAATGATTGAAAACCCGTTCCCAAGAAACCTTGTAATGACTGTAGCTATGTACACATCCCCAACGTTGTATAGCGATAAATAAGACATCATATGTTAAATAAATAAGACTAGAAATTAGAATGGACGTTTAGATATTTTACTCAAATGGTAGGTTTAATAAAAATAAGGACATTGGAAATTGTAATTAGTTTATATAATTATTTTGATAACTTTATTTTGATATTGACCGTGTTTTAAACCCTTTTAAATTTTTAGATTTGAATTTACCCTGTAGTTTACAAGTTTTGAAAATTAGACATTCGTTTGATTTATCATGATGGAATGAACAATATAATTTGTAAATTCCCACATGACCTAGTAGCTAAGTGCACACGAGTAATGAAAAGGAGTTTGAAATTTACTAACACACGAGAATAGGTGCCTAGACACAACACAATGGTAACGTAATACAATAAATTCAGGCGCAGTCCGCTCGGTGCGAGCCGGCACCAACACGTCGAGGCGAAAGGATAAGCCGGTGCAGGGCAATATGAGGAAATTATAGAGTAGGATACTATCTATGAGCTGCGTATATTATACGAGACAATTTAAAGATGCCTAATTTAATAGAGCTAATGTTGTTGAATTCGATGTATTTTAGAGAATTATTGATTAAATCGATGTTACATAGATGTTTATTGTAAATATTAGATTTACTGGGAGCCAAAGATGTATGAGCAGTTCTAGAGCGTTACGTATTATATAGAGGACTGTATTTTTCGGTGATATTTTCGAAGGAGAAAGGGAAGCCACCATATCTAGAGAACTATCCTCGGGATTGCGAAGGATGCAGACGGAATGAGCAGGCGTAGCCAAATTGGTAATGATGTGATAAACGCTACATGATAGATTTAGAGTTGTTGTGCTATTAATAAAATATGTTCCAATGTGGCTTTCAATTGTTTTATTTTCCTAAATAATCTATAACGAAAATGTAATAAATACATTATTTACAATGCCTATCTACTTCGTTTTTTTTCAGAGTAAAATAACGTTGCTTTATCCGTTATGCGACTTCTTGGAAAACCATTTTAAAACGGCAAAATATGTTTTGTTGAAGTTTAATATTTCTTTCAAATATCCTAGAAATGAAATGTCCAAATTGACTGATAATCCGTAAATAAAAAGGGATTAAGTATATATATATATATATATAGGCGACCTGGTCCATAAAACTTTCAACCCCTTTCTTACCCCCTTCAAGGGATGATTAAGAAAAAAACCCTTATCAATGTTTATGACTACATCAGGAGCTTGTGACCGAAGTTTTATACTTCTAACTTTAAAAACGACAGGTTTCCCATACAAACTTTCAACACCTTTTTAACCCCCTTAGGGGATGATTTTTTATAACGACGCTAATTCAATTGTTTTGCTTTTTAGTAAGAAACCTTCATACAAAGGATTCAAGTCTATAACTTACCAAATGAACGATTTCCATGCAACGGTTCGACCCCTTTTTCATCCCATTTAAGAGTTGAATTTCGAAAAATCCTTTCTTAGTACACGTCCGACGTACTGTAAAGAATATATGTTCCAAACTTCATGCTTATATCGTTATCTGTTTAGGTTGTGTGCTGTCTGTCAATAGATTAGTAACGCAAGAGTTTTATAATACAGGATGTACCAAAAATGGGGTGTGAACCGATCAAGGGCATAACAGGTATCGTGTTTACGCTATTTTTTTACATTTGTATGGAGCGCTGGCCGACTGGGGCGACCTGCTCCATACAAATGTAAAAAAAAATCGCGTCAAAAAAAATCTTTGTTTTTTCTTATCAGACCACGATACCTGTTATGCCCTTGATCGGTTCACACCCCATTTTTGGTACACTCTGTATGTATACTTAGATAAAAAATATAGATTATACATATGTTTACGTACAGTGTTAATAGTATAAACTTGAATTTAAAATTTTAAATAATGTTCACCACTTCTGTCAACCTTTATAACAACGAGCTAGTGCTTAATTAAACAGTGCTTAATTCCTATCTGTCCGTTGTTACCTAGCTTTAAACTGCTTTCAACACTATCGACGTCGAATTACGTTGTGACATCCATTATATTAGCGGTACAGTAACACGCGTGTCACTGGCTACCTCCAAACAGTCCGAACTTACCACAGGCTCATGGCTATGACGTACCACTTTCTTCAACTGTTTTTATTTTATTTTACCATTCGCGTCGGGTGCCCGCGTTGAGCGCACGCACGCTCCGCTGCCGTCTGTTCCGCTCCGCTCCGCTCCAATCGCGCCCAAATACTGTAACTACATCCAACTAATAACTTGTTCCCTTGTCAATGCTTTGATTGTTGTAATTTAAAGTGAAACGTGTGATCGGTGAAAACTTTTGTGGAATGAGATGGTGATCAAGAGATAATCGACGTATGATGGACACCATTGGAATCTGTTAATTGTGGTTTTTGAAACGGTGGGTATTTATTGAACACTAGCTTCCACCCGCGACTTCGTCTGCGTGGACTCGGGATAAAAACTATCCTATATTTTAATCCAGGCTATAAAATATCTTCGTGAAAAATTTCATTCAAATCGGTTCAGCCGTTTAAGCGTGATTGAGTAACAAACATCCAAACATCTAAACTTTCGCATTTATAATATTATTTAACATTTTTAATGAAATCATCATCACATTATGAACTAGTCTACATTTTAAATGTTCTTATTAATTGTGAATTTGAATCATAAAAATTTCCTGTCTGGGATCTACCTATATAAATGCGTTGATGTCTTTTGCTTGTGATGGTGATGTGCTATTTATTTTTTAAATTATAGATAGTTTTCCACGTTGTTATTAATTAATTGTGTTATTGGAGCTTCCTCGTATGGCCGACAGAGAATGTGATACGGTGCCCATGCTAGACCGATGCGGATTAGGGACCGCCACATAAGCCGTCACCATATACCTTTCAGGGGGTTATTTGGAAATTATCGCATGCTTTGAAATGCCGTTCTGACTAGACTTAGAAACAATAAGGTCTGATTTTCAGATATATGATTTTTGACTATATGATTGTTTATCTGATTTAATCGATACATGATTGCCTAAAACCTCGATAGAAAAAAAACCAAAGTTGGGTCTTTATTTTCCTTTTTTACTCAGCTTACTCAAACAATACATTATTTTACGACACAAGTTACGAGTTAGTATGTTATCTCATATAAAATCTCACCTAATGAAATATAAATAAAACTTCAGTAAGTTAGGTATTTATCGAAATTTGTCAAAAAATAGCCATTCCCGAAGAGTGTTGCATCTCTTTTTCTCGTGCGCGGAAGGCATAAGCGTATCTCTATCAAGGGGGCGTGGTCGCCTCGAATCAAGGCATCCCCTTCATATATACCTTCGTTGGTATACGGTTTTATAAATACATTTTCTTTTCACCGAAATACTAGTCAGGAATAGATCCCACGATCCTCTATTCCACTGATTATAAAACTTATAGTAATCTCAGTTTTCTGGACGTACATTTTTACTGAAATACGAGCCATGATTTATTATTATTTATTTATTTATTTGTTACTAAAAAAGTCTACAAAAACACTAACTACTTAAAGTCCTGCAAAACTGTTTTAACAGTTTGACTGCAGGAAGACTTATTTAATAACTTATCTAATTTTACAAAACTAGTTAATAGTTACATTCATAATTAATTTATATTAATAGACTTAAACTTAATTCTACAGTAGTAACATATATATGCTTTGGTAATATATATCTAATGGTATATTTATGTAGGTATGAATAAATATTTAGGGTAAGGATTCTAGTAAATGATTTTTTTTTTTTCTTTTAAATAAGCGTGCATTTTGTTCAAGTCTGATGTCTTCAGGCAAGTTGTTATAGATATATGGAAAACGTTTTTTTAATGTTCTATCTCCATAGTAGTTATAAATTTGCCAGGGGACACCGCCCTAGTGCTACGAAGATGAGGTTTGCTCCCGACTGCTGTGGTTGTTATTGAACCCACGACCCTCTGTTTAAACTGGTAATGGTGCAAATTCCTATTATTCCGTTTATTTTACGCGAATAGCGAAACGATGGTTTTAAATAGTTTTATTTAACAGGTGCAAATGATTAAAATCCTTTGTACAGTCGAGTTCTCCAATATATACGTGATGTTCGACTACTTATAAGTTTTATATATTGATATGTCTGTTAGTCTGTAAGGTATTTGTAAATATGGCCTCGTTGCCCGAGTAAATAAAGAAATAAATATCTACACTGACAACCTTTCAAAAATATCTACACATGCGTGTAGTCATGCTGTCCGTAGCAAGAAAGACTGCGTATAGACATTTTTAAGAAAAAACAGGCAACTTGCTTCCCTCACAATTTCCCAACGCACCACAGTTATGTTATGCCTCATGCATGGCACTCATGTCTCATGGTGATTGCTAACTGGCGTCTCGCTCTTTTGCGTAATGGCACTATATCAATTAATAAGGGCACGAATTGATAAATAATAAGATTTTTCAAGGGCAGTACTGTCTGAACTAAGAAACAGAATGAAATTTCGGATACATGTTTCTTGGCATTAGAGACGTGTTCAGATATTTGGGTGCACTTTGGCCGCTCCGATATATCTCATGGCGACTGTACTTGCTAGTTAAGGAAGGTATATTGTCGGAACACAATTTCTTAAAATTATCTCGATTAAAAAAACTAAACTTAATGTCTATATTTTTACTTGTTTACGTCAGCCAACTCAAACAATACACTATTAAACGACACAATCAGTTTGAAATGACGGGGTTTTGCCACATCTACAATCTCATAGAGACTAAAATGAAAAAAAAGAAGAGTGCCTCTCGCTTTTTCGTGCGCGGACGACATACATGTGTCTCTTGATACGTTTTCTTTTCAAGAATCGATGCATTCCCTTAAGGGAACTAGAACGTTAGTTATACATAAGAGTATATTTAGGTACAGTCAAGGATACATATAATACGTACTTAAATAAGGACATTAATATGTATACACGCCTTTATGACAGGACATTAGCAATAGAATCCTGCACAGATATTTATGTCCTTATTACCCCTGATTGCCCATTATACGTATCAACGACGACGTAACCATTCATAGGGGCGTGTCGAATAGAGTTTGTGATAACACTTATTTAAATCTCGCTTATTATTGTAAACGTTTACAGCAGGAACTCTCTTCAGGAGTAGGTAGAGAACCAGAAAAAAACCGGCCAAGTGCGTGTCGGCGGGTGGATAGGTATTGGGATTTCAAGCCCTAATTTTTATTCGAGTCATGTCCCCCCCTCTGCCGGCTAAATGGCTACTACTGGGGATGTGAAAAAAATCGTGGCAAATATGCCACGATAGTTTTCCTTTAAAATTCATTATAAGTAATAACTTATAATGAATTTTAAAGGAAAACTATCACGGCTAAGTGAGCGTTTCTCAAAAAAAATGCCACTATTATTAATTGTACTTCTAGGAATTTTATGTTAACTATTTCCACTCAGAATCAGGAGCTCTTTCGACCCTGGTAGGACAAAAAACTGTCCCAAAGATATTTTTCCTATTGTGTTACCATTTACCATACACTTTGTATAGTGGTAACACAATAGGAAAGTTCAAAAATGTATGAATATTTTGGGACACTTTTTTTCTCCTAGTGGGATGGAAGGACATCGTGATTTTGAGTAGAAATAACATAAAAGTTGCAGAAAATCTCCGAAAAAATGTAGTGGCATTTTTTTTGAGAAACGCTCAAGTAGGCATAAGTAGTTACCGAGTAATAGTCGACCAACTTAATGTGTTGGAAAGGCCAATTTTCGTATAAATTCGGCTGACGCAACCGCACCATTTAGTTGGTGCACGCGTGTCGAATGCGGAATCCTACACTATCTAAAAGTAACTATTAGCTTTTTAGAGAAACAACATATCATCACAACTAACTAAGACATTTATCGATCTAGACCGTCAGGAACTGGCTACGTGCAGCCAGTTCCTAAATGCGCATGGTCACGTGGAATTGGAATAAGAGTAGGTATTTTCAAATTTAAAATGTAGAATAGTGATTACTGATTAGCCAGAAAGTGAGCGTGTAACGTTCCAATGCACGCATCATTACAATTATACTGATAAGAATGTTAATTACCTACGAGTTGTGGTGAATTGGAATCGTATTGGATGATGGGCCTTCGGAAATCCTCGCTCGTAGGCATGCGAGAGCGCACCAAACAATACGATTGCCATGTACAATGTCAAGAACTCAGTGGCATATTATTATTATGATGCCGAGTTTGTAATAAATATAAACAAGTAAATACAAACTAAGCAAAGCAAGTAAGTAATATAATGGCGAGGCTACTCACTAGACGACTATTTACATATACTTATACATACTTACTAGCTTTTGCCCGCGATATCGTCCGCGAGGAACTCGTTCATATCGTAATTTCATAGAAACTTGTCCCCCCCTTTCACCCCTTCAGGTGATGAATTTTGGGATATAAACTATCCTTTATCCTTCCCCGGAATTCAAACTATCTCTATACCAAATTTCATCTCAATCGGTTCAGCGGTTTAAGCATGAAAAGGTAACAGATAGACAGAGTCACTCTCGCATTTATTTATATTAATACTAGCTTCCGCCCGCGACTTCGTCCACGTGGACTCGGGATAAAAACTATCCTATATTTTAATCCAGGCTAATATCTTCGTGCAAAATTTCGTTCAAATGGTTCAGTCGTTTAAGCGTGAAGAGGTAACAGACAGACAGACAGACACACTTTCGCATTTATAATATTAGTATGGATTGGTATGGATTGTATAAAACGATAGTTTACTTTAAAACAAAAGTTTTAACCGACTTCAATTTAGTACTCCGCCAAGGCACGAGAACATTTCCACATTTCTTTTCCCATTTATCACATGAACTGATTCCGAGAGCAATGCATTGATTATTAGAGAAAAAAACCCAATAGCTGTATGTGGCCCGATAATATTTGAGGATTTCCGTCGATTCCACAAGGATCACCTTTGGCACTTCATTAGTTGCTATTTCAACGGAATCTTATCATTATCAGAATCTGTGACGTACTTTTGTGCTTTTAAGTACACAATTGAGGAATTCCATAAGTCATCTGTGGTCTTCATCATCAATTCAACTCTACCAAATTTATGATTTCCGAGTTATAATAGAAAATACCAAAATCACTACTCGCGTGCCTAATATAATTGAGGAGTTCCCTCACTTCCTCATGGATCCCATCATACTTACAACCAAAAAATAAATTTTAAGAATCGGCGCATCAATGACGGAGTTCTGAGGTAACAAACATTGAAAAAAAAAAGAAAAAAAATTCAACCGAATTGAGAACCTCCTTTTTTTAAGTCAGTTAAAAAGGGTCCCTATGACTGAGTTACACGATTTTTATTAACCCCCGACGCAGAGAGGGGTGTTATAAGTTTAACGTGTCTGTCTGTGTATCTGTCTGTGGTATCGTAGCTCCCAAACGGATGAACCGATTTTCGTTTATTTTTTTGTGTCAAAGATAATTTTATCCCGAGTGTTCTTAGCCATGTTTCATGAAAATCTGTTCAGCCGTTTGCAGATCATCAGCTCTTTCGTCCGTCTCGTTCTCACAAGGATGCAAGTGCGAGAGTGACGGTTATCCACAACGATAAGTGATAAAATGGCAATGGCAACGATCTAAGCCCCGCCCCGCTGGTGGTGAAGAAGGTCGTCAGAGCTACCGAAGATGGGTTGCGGTGTGAGTGTGGGACCTGCCTGCGTTTGTCTCTAGCTGCCAACACAGCGAATCCTCAAATAAAACAAGTGCGAGTCGGACTCGCACACGATGGGTTCCGTACCATTATCTATAATAACGGCAAAAAAATCACGTTTGTTGTATGGGAGCCCCCTTACATATTTATTTTATGTTGTTATAACGGCAACAGAAATACATCATCTGTGAAAATTTCAACTGTCTTACTATCACGGTTCATGAGATACAGCCTGGTGACAGACGGACATACAGACAGACGGACGGACAGCGGAGTCTTAGTAATAGGGTCCCGTTTTACCCTTTGGGTATGGAACCCTAAAAAGGGTCGGCAGCGAGCTTGAGCTTCGTCTGGTGTCACAAGCGTCCATACGTGACGGTGTTTGCTTACCATCAGGAAGGCCGTATGTCTTTTTGTCACCGTCTTAGTAAAAAACAGAATGTAGTACATGCCAAGATTACCTAGCCCATATGTTTCTGGCGATCAATCTTAGAGTAAGTTCGTTTGGGCAAGCCTATGTGCACATTTCAGAATAAGCTAGTATCCAGATTTCTTTCAATAAGTCACTCCAAACAATTTTTGTTTCAAATTTAAATATCAACGTTTGACTCTCATTTTTGTCGAATTTTTTGTAGAATTAACTTCCATTAGCTAGCAAATGGAAGTTAATTGTAGCATTAATGTTACTTTTAAATTCCAGTTGAGACATACATACAACAACATAGTACCTAGGAATGCAGTTTTTGTTTACATTGCTATGTAAACTAAAACTGCATTCCTACTATATAAATGCGAAAGTTTGGGTGTTTGGATGTTACTTAGTTACTGAATCACGCTTAAACGGCTTAACCGATTCGAATTGGAATTTCGCACGAAGATAGTTTATAGCCTGGATTAAAATATATAGTTTTTAGAAGTCGCGGGCGGAAGCTAATGTAAACATAAACAAAAATTAGAATGTAACAAAATTTTATAAAAATGTATGTATGTAAATGCATTTGTAGCAAACAGAACTGAGACGTGTCGGTTACTTTCTAAAACATATTTCTCTGATTAGGAAGTAAAATAAAATTATGTTTTTTTTCGTCTCGTATCTTACGTAAACATTACGCGTAGATTTGAAGATGACTTATCTCAAGATGAGGTCTCAAGTTACAATGCCTCTGATTGATAATATTACACGACTCCGATATAGTTATATCAATACATTCTATGCGTTTTAGAAAATAAATTAAAAAATGATAACATAAATTGGTTGTCTATATTATAAATAGGTATGTATGTGGTATTTGTAGAAAAATGATTTCGTCATGCCCAATGTATATATAAATATCATATAAAATAGCATATTATAGTTGTAATAAATGATAGGACTGGACTTGTTTACCATGCAAACATCGTATTGTATAGCGTGGGCAGTCGAGAGAGAACTTAACTTGGAATTTCTTGTTTCATAAACGAACAAAAATAATATGCGAGACATGATCCAAATAAAATGTGTAGACTATGAACATTATACGTGTATCAATGTATGCGTGATCATGTGTGTAAGTCACACCTATGAGTGCGCGAGCAAGATGCGATAAGCACTAGGTGTATTGTATGGATTTCACTTAGGCATACACGAGTAATTTACTCAGTGAACACAGTAAGTACATGGGCAGGACATAGTTCCGAGTAAATAATGGAGAGACACTTTCACGTCACGTTAGTTTAGTGGTTAAAAACATTGTAAGCGCCGATGACCGAAAAACCTTTGAAGTTCTACAGTGTGTATTTTCGGTGCGATCCTAAATTTCAATTAACTATAGTTTTAAATTCTGTTAACAGTTTTTTCGAAAAAGTATCATACTTGATAGAGATTTAAATTTCCTTGAGCAACAGGTCGAGCACGGAAAGCCTCAGGATCAAAGTAAATTTGACAGCTAATGACAAGTTAATGACAACTATTGACCGCCAGTCTCTGAGAGGCCTCAAGCATCTCACAGACTGGCGCGGCCAGACCACCACCGCAGGCCGCAGGCCCTGACCTAACCTAACCCATACGTCAGGTAGATCTAAATCTCAAATTTGTATGGGAAGTATAGTTGCGTTGTCCTTATGTGCGTTCAAGAAGTTACGTGACCACCCCTCAGCAATGCAAAGCAAACGTTGATTCGACACTGTAAATGTAATAATCGTCGTCGTTGAGTCAAATGTTAGTGATTTCAGTTATTAATTCGTTAGTTCCACAACTAAATATAGATTACCAAAGTCCGTAATATCAATATTATCATATAAGAAGCAATTCAATTCGCATGTCGTAACAAAGGACTCACAAGGGCAACGAAAATGTACCTGAGGACTATTCTTATGAAGATGAAAAAAACATTTTAAAGCCTGATCTAAAAATACAGTGTGTAGCTCTGTTCTACACTTTTTTACTTTTACGGGGCATTCACTCGGCTAGTATTTAATTGCTGCAATCAGATGCTCCCCTCTCCACAGGATAATGACAGTTAGGCAGTACGTGGAAACGAGACTGACAAGAAAACCAGTCCCGTATCCTGCCCTGCCAGCCCGACACTCACCTTCAAAGAACGGTATTTAACTCTGTTTACTACATTTATAGGGTATTTATACACCGGATACATTTTCTAAATTGAATCTCTCTCCGGTGATTGATGTCTGTCATTTATAAAATTGGCCAATTTATTTATTCCAGCAAGTTCCATTTCACAAAGGTAGATGTTTCTATTCTAGACGTAAAAACTTAAGGAGCTTAAGAGTCCGCAGTAAGCTCGATTCTCCATACAAACGTAGTTACGCTCTCATTTTAAAACTACGTGTTGGATTGTAACGAAACTTTGTATATACAATGATATGAGGTATATCTATGTCTGTAATTAGTTTATGTAGCTTCAGATACCATAGTAGAAAAAATACAGCGAATTTAAGTTTTTCATACTAAACTTGTTTTTGCTGTATTTCGTTTGTTTTATAAACTGGAACCATGTAAACTAATTACAGACATAGATATACCTCATGTAATTCTATGTGCAAGGTTTCGTCATAATCCAACAAGTAGTTTAAAAATGAGAGCGTAACTACGTTTCTAGGGAAGGTGAAATTCGGCCGAGCTTACTGCGGACTCTTAATACGGAAATATTGCCATGTCATGATGGTTCACAATCACAATTGACTCAAGTAAATAATATTAAAATCTTGTAATTTTACGTGGAGAAACTTCCTTTATTTTATGTTTATTATGAGGTTGTGACAAAGTATCAAACTGCTTAACATTTCCGTTATACCAATGCCGTATACATGTTCAAAGTTGTATTTGATTAAGGAATTGTGGACATGTACTTACTTACATACCTAACCGTTGATTTGTAGGGTTTATTTTAAAAGACACTTAGGTACGTGGTTAGTACAGTGTAGTTTATGTATTAAGTAAAATCGGTAGTTAGTATGGAAGCGTGTGAACGACTCGAGAAACTTAGTACAGCAACAACCGTCTTGTTCTCGACTGTCAGCTCACTTTCCATCCATTCATGGAGTTTCCAGGTTTTTGCTATCGTTTTCTTTTGGGCCTTTCTATACTTGATTGCGATGCGTCGATTCAATTATTACCTAGATATGTATAGCCTATACCTCATCTGATCTGCAGTGAATGATGTATGATACTTTCACAAAGAATATTAAAATACCTGTAAGCAAGCATGGGGTGTTTTATTGCACATAGCGTCTCTGTTTCCATTAGTCGAGAGAAAGTATCAAGTTCGGGGAAAATATTTCAGTGCTTAAAACGTTTTAGACTAGGCTTATTTGTTTGCATAATAATTATGGGCCGTAGTCTTGAGCAAACACAGCCTTTCTGACTTTTCTGAGGAAAAAGTTTGAACCGCGTATGAATCACATACATTGTTAGTGCCTTCTTGAACAGAACCGCGGAGGCTGCGCCCGCGGCGCGGCGGCGCAGGTGCAAGATGTGTCCGATTGCGCAAGCCATGCGGTCTCCACTTCGTTTTCTATTACAAAAGCTTGGTTTCTGCCTTGTAGCTGGGAACCGCAGTGGGATAAACGGTGCATTGTTATGCCCTGGTATTACTAGTGTTGATAAGACATTATGTCCGCAATTTTGTCACGCGCGTTAAGGAAACTAGCACACCGATGTAGGTGCCTGTATAATACGCTTCTGGCATAAAGCACTCGATCGTCGTGCCATTTATAAACATAAACGGTTAATAAATGAATTTCACTTCCATCCTCTTAACTACATCGCGGTTTTCTTCATTTCCGAAAATTAAAGGAGAAAAAAGAAATAGGACAGGTATAATTTTTATTTCAATAAACATGATACATTACGTAAAAAGATTATACCTAAATGGTTTGCACTCTTGCCAAGACCATATAACATTAAAAATAGTTATTAAATATATTAGAAATAGTGTTAATCAGAATAGCAGTGTCTTAAACAAATAAACTTTATATAAACATGCCATGAAGTTATTGGAATTAAAGAAAAACACGTTGTACTTATATTTATTTAGCAAATGACAGACATGATTCAAGTTTATTAGTAGCTGATATCAACTTGGATTTTTTCTGACAAAATGTTATATTATTTAAAGGTGAGTAATTTATGATTATAGAGATTAATAAGGGAGAATAACAGCTAGGGTATTATCATGTACCTACCTGCCTACATAAATAACACGTCGATTAACTCTATCCGAAAGTGCAAGAGTAGAGGAAAATCCGCTAATATGGCCAGTAAATCACAGAGAAGCTACACGCACGACCATGTCAGTTACCGTATTTTTGCTCTTCTACCTTTAACTACACCCGCTTATTATAAGTCCCATATTTTAAGAACATGATTTTGTTACTTAGCTTTTTTGACGTGTATGACTGTGCATAGTACAACTATTTATTAAAAAAAAATATTAACTGCCCTATACTGGTCTATATTAAGTATGGACCAATATAGTGGAGTAGTGGCCCATGGTTACGAACTACAATATTTTATTTGTTTACCGGCATGGCGCCACCAGAATCTAAGAAAGACCTAGTAATAAGACTGTTATGTAACATTTCAATAATCACCATTCCGCAATTACTGTGGTCCATATTACGGTAGGTATCCTATCGCAATCACAAAATTTAATTTTCACCTCACCAGCGGGCGTAGCATGGTTGCCATTTTATCACTTAAGTCAGTGGATAAGGCATCGGCACAGACCTGCGGGCGTAGCATGGTTGCCATTTTATCACTTATCGTTGTGGTAAAGACGCCCATCACGCTCTGACAAGTATGCGAGTGCGAGAGTGACGGATGCCTTATCCACAACGATAAGTGATAAAATGGCAACCGTGCTACGCCCGCAGTAAACCTATGGTCTGTGGGCATCGGTCACTCTCGCACTCGCATACTTGTCACAGCGTGATGGGCGTCTTTACCACAACGATAAGTGATAAAATGGCAACCATGCTACGCCCACAGCTCGGAAAGGCTTACTTTATCGCTCAAAATCTGCGCCCAAAAGTCCATTATATCCGCTAGCGTTGAAAGAGTTTTGGAATTTGGAACGCGGCGCTATATCGCGAGATCCAACTTTTTTCTATATAGAATTAGAGGTCATTATCCTGCGTTCAGAAACTTAAGGTGTTATACTAACAATCCATTATTATTATTATGATAAAATGTAATTAATATTTTTTCTTTATTAATTACATATGAAATATAATACTGAACTGACTTATAATTATAAAATGTAGTTAATTTTTTAAAGAAATTCGTAAAAGCACTCTACCGGCAATAGAGGGATCGCAGGTTCGAGTCCTGTCGGGGGCTACAGACGAAAATGGTTTATTTTCCATTATATTCTTTCTCTCTGTATCAATTAGTTTAAAATATGATCGGGGAACTTCCTCGTTAAAAATAACACGAAACAAAATATTTAAAAAATAATTTGTTTCGTTAAGAAAGGAAATTCGTTTCGTTTAAATTTGGAACGCACCGTGTAAAAGGTTAATTTAAGATTAAGAATAAACTCATGACATTTAATTTTGTTTTGTTTTGTTCCAAATACACGTAAAATTAGAATAATGGAAGTGGTTTATATATTTTAGTGCAGAACACAGGCATATGACTTTTGATGCCTGCTAAGTTAGCGGAAAAAGTAAAATATGCGTATTTCAGCCTTAATTTACCCGTGAGTACCCAACAAATACATAGACTTTTTTAATGTAGGTGAGCCGGGAGACTATTTGAAGATGCAGAAATGTTTAAGTTACATTTAATAATTAAAAATGCTTTGATCTTGATGAGATGTAAACAACCTTTATTGATTATGAGGGTAAATAAGGTCCAAATGACTTTAATTACATTTTAAATTTTCCTCGCAAAGTTGTTTGGCGTCTCGTGCCTAGAAAGCCTCGCTATGCTCAGGATTGTACTTTTGAACCATTCGCTTCGCTCATGGTTCAATTCAATCTTACAATCCTCCGCTGACTCGGTTTTCAACACAAGCACTTGCCCCAAACAACAAATTTGCAGCCTTGCATAACAATAGATATTTGTTATGCAAGGCTCACCACCGCGAGGAAAATTGAAAATGTAATGAAAGTCATTTGGACCCGATACTGATTTTCAATAAAGGCTTAGGTCATTGGCGGCTCCCATACGCCACTGACCTTCGATCTGAAACCTTAAAATAAAAATAATATACATTGCAGCGTTTTTGAAAATTCTACTACGTTAACTACGATTTTCTAATTCTAATTCGTTATTGAAACAGTTAGTATTAAATATACAGGCTGTATCATTTAAACGGGACAGTGAGGGAAAATCTGAAATTAAAACAGATATGGAAACATGGTCTTAGGAATCACGACGCCGATAATAGAAAAATAAAAACTGCATTCATATATTTAAACAAAACGGCCGGGAATTGAGCCCGGTCAAATCGTCTACAAATCGGAGAACGTTTTATTACGTAAATCAATAATAATAAATCAAGACCGGGTTGCACTCCGGGAGTGCCGGCAGAAGTGGAAACTTGAATATGAACGTGGTGCATTTTTGATATTTTGGAATGGTTAGGGAATAATTTTGCACGAATTGCTTTAATTATCAGTATAAAAAAAAACCCCGAGTCATAATCAAATGCATATTTGGAATCGCAATGCACTACCGAATATGCTGATCGGTTCTCACCCCATTTTTGGTACACTCTGTATATATATTCAGGATGGTACCTGTTTTATTAGTTTTTCTGCAGCATTGTAGATTTGTTACGTAGGTACCCTAAGAACCATCCCACCCAGTAAACTGCGTTTGCTTTCTTAATCAATTCAAGCAATTGTACGATTGCCTTATTTACTACTGGAATTTAATTGGATATTAATAAATGACAGGTTAACTGACACAACAAAGTAATTAGAAGTAAAGCCTGCAGCCGGTGGGGCTGCAAACCCGCTGGGCCAGGTGTCTCTGGTCAGGCATTCTAGGATAACTTGGTATCTATGAATAGTGTCCGAACACGGGTAGGCATGCCGCAGAATTGAGCCTAATCAACGTCGGCGCTGAATTTTGCAAATTATTGTCCTATCCGAGACAGCATTTGCCTAAGACTTCTACCTCATTCAATAATAATGTAGGTAGAAGTTTCAGAAATACATTTTTTCCTATCTTTTATTTCACTCATCTGATGGGTTATTCTATGTGTCTTGATGGCAGTACATACCCGGACATTACCTAGTAGGATTTCGATTTTCTTTATCGCTGACATTCTGATTTTGAAACGATACGTAACGGGAACGTCACATTTTGATTCGCGGATTGGGTTATTTCAGCTTTCGTCCAATGACTGCCAATTGGGAGACACGTAAAGTATACCATACACTAGCTGCTAAATTGACAAACTTAGCTCGAATGGAGTCCAATGCGTCAAATTAAAGTACCGATAATTTAAACGGACCCGTGATCTATAATTTGCGAAAGATTCGGTTCCCATGTTCATCTGTACCTGGTTTCCTTATCCGTCCAATTGGACAATTAATATACAATTAATGATGTGAAGGCGCGAGATTTGGATTTTACTCTCTAAATGAAATATGTCATCAACCCACCTTCTCATCACACCTCTGTCTTTCAAAATGAGAATGACAAAGACATAAAGAAGAAGCAGATTGGACTGGTCACCAGACGACCAACTAGGGCGTTCCAAGTCCTAACTTGGAAATTGTTATTGTCACCGCCCTGTTCTCCCCAAAAACACACTTTATATTTTACCAGTCAAATACCTGTCATGACATTAATTTAATACAATAGTTATGATGCCTCATGTTAAAAATGATGCTAAATGGATAGTAAACCATCAAATTATCGTAATTAAGTATAAATTATAAAATATAATTCAAATCATAAAAAGAACCATGCAATTTAGAAAAAAATATGCATTTTTTTATTGTCCAAGAGTAAATTTAAAGTTATCAATAGAATCCTTACGCTTTTATAGAAACAAAATTGTATGACATGCAGTTATTTCGCGACCGAAACAACAATTTACCTGATTTTCCATACAACGATTAGTACAAATGTCAGTTGTGACGTCATACTATGTGTCTATCAGTATGAAGCGTTTTGCGCTGCCGCAGCGAGGTCAATCTTTGTCTCAAATTGTTGGGTATTTATGTTCTTTAATTGTATGTAGTTGCTCCCATACAAACATTTGTTCCTCTCCAAAAACTAGTTTGAGTGACGTCATACAAAAATCTTAGTCATCATCCCTATTGTAATCCCTATCGTAATGTTTATTGATAGTACAATCTTCTTTCATTGGAGTAAGGCCGATGCCGGTTAATTGGCGGCTCGACCGGGCCGGGCCGGTTTGTTGTGTCCACCATCGTTATTTTACGGCATACATTTGTTCTATCCTACTACCCGTACAATTTGCAGGGCAATCAAACAGAAATACCCAACAAATATTGCCTTCTTGGCCCCAATGGAATGCGTTTATACACATAACCTCAAAAAATTTAATGTAGGTGAAGAATATCAAACAGTGTAGAGTATATGGGTTATACCTATATTAATGAATTGAAGGGATAGAGGGACTAAAATGACACTCCATAAAAATACGAATAACTTTCCACTTTGTGATGTATTTTACCTCCTATTTTAAACGGTTTGAGTCTTTAAACACCGCCGGTGCCACTTACTAGACACATAGCTGATGCCCGCGGCTTCGCCCGCGTGTTCATAGGAAAATGTAACATATTGAATTTTCTCGTGGGAATTAGATGTTTTCCCGCTGGAAAAAGTAGCCTATGTCACTCTCCAGGCCTCTAAACTATCTCCGTACAAAAATAACATTAATACGACCCGCCGTTGCGACGTGAAAGAAGGACAAACACACACACACGCACTTTTGCATTTGTAATATTAGTAAGGATATATATATATATACTTACACCATTTTCTTATGACACATGATGTATGTATACCTACTCGTACCAAACGTACAGCGTACGGTGTAAAACGTGAGATCAACACCTTGTCTCTCTTCGAGTGGCCACTGGCGTTCAATCACTGGTAGTCATTTTAGGACCGCTCTCTTACGACATTTGTGAACTATGTCAAATTGGGAGTTATTGGAACGTACTAAAATGAATTGCAAAATTGACCGTTACTATGTCCATACCCTTCTTACTCAATAAAAAGTACATTCAAACTTATACAAAATAATAATTAAACAACTAGGTAAAACAAAAGTCGCAATGCTTGACCTAAATTCCAATAATTGACATAAGTACGAGTACAAACGACAACACTGTTAACTGACCATCCTGTGCTTATATAGAAACTTATTACAATGCACTTAAGGTGCACCGATCGATGGTCAGTTAGCTGTGTTGTCGATAGTACCACTTGTCACCTTTATTATTTTGAAACGAGATTGAACATTGTGGTCTGCCAGTCCAACACTGGGGCATTTACCACACCTATAAGCTCAGTGCTTTCTAAAGATGACAGCCCCCCTATTCTGTAACTTGTTTTAAGCTCACCTCAACGCTCACCCACAAATATATCTTGACACCGCGATGCGTAGTAACCAAGCGTAGGTAGAGGTCTAGTTTCGTGACGGGTGAACGGCGGGGTGAGCCGCATTATCGCTTAGCATTCGCTAAGCGATAGTGCGGCCAAACAACAGCCCAGAACCGTGACCAACCGCGGCGGCTGATCTAACGAAACATTAAAAACAAAGTTAGGATAATCGGAGGTGTATAAGCTGTAATGTGATTATGATTATATGGCTGAAGGACTGTTCCAATTGTGGACTGTCTTTTTTCAGGGTTCAATCAATATTCACTTCGTACCCATGGTTTGGGAAACGTAGCTTGGTAGATAGGTATATTCTGAATTATTAGATCGATACGTGGTTGGTTGCTAGTTTTAGAGTATTACTTAACTGGCTTCAGTAGGGGAATGTTGTAACCAAATCCCTAGTTACGTGCGTGGTACCAGGCTTCCCAGTTTTAACCGGAAATTAATCCATTCCCCTTCACTCAGCGAACAGTCACCCTCGGAGTTTTGGTTTCTGTTCCCTAGCAATATTGATCCATCTTTTTAACATTGTTATCAAACAACATGCTAATATGCTGAATGATATTTGACGTATATAAATATAAGTACATTCGTAGCCAAAAAGACTCCTCATACTACTAACTTCCTTAACTGTCTATATTATCAAAGGAAACATATCAAATTAAGAATGTTACCGCGAAACACCAAACAGGTTTTTCTATTGCCATCTCCACGATGAACAGGATTAGAACAATTGTCAAAATGAGTGTTTTTAGCATTTTAGTAAGCGGTTGGACCGAGGCCATTGCTCTCGACTAGACCGAGAAAAAAAAACAGGGGAACAGTTGTTAGTTGGGGCCGCGGGATTCACGGTTGAGCGCCCCGCCACCTGCGCCGGAGCCGCCGTGGAGTCGGTGTGCTCCGCTCCGATATCGCACTCTACCTGCCGTGTTTGCTAAAAGTTTCTAAGTATTTCATTCCGTTTGTACGGAACAACCATGGCAAATGGCCATCGAAAACAAGAAACTTTAAGAGTCTTGTCACCTGACCTGATTCGTACCCCAGAAACTAGAATTAATTAATTTTCTCAATTTTAGTACGTTCTAGTAAAAAAAACACCTGACTTTTAGGTAGTTGTAGTTAGGTACATGCACGGTAACCAGTTGATCTCATCGATTCCGGCAACTATGACCTCAAAATCGGAGACACCTCTAGGCCGCCAAAACACAAAGAACAATGACGACGTTCATCTATTTTAAAATCTAGTTCAATGTAGCCGCTTGTTATGCAAACTTGGAACTTGGAACCACCTACCGCTGAGATTCCTCGGCCAGATTTGAACCAGTCTCGTGTCACGTTTCAGGAATAGGGAATTCGAACTTACGTATTTGGCATTACGTAACAAACTTTGTATTAGACGGCTACTTTTATAACTATCAACAACTTTAATACTTTCACTTCCGCTCAGTACGTATTCCGAATCATGCATATTTATATATGTATACATCTTTGTAATGTGTTAAAATTACAGTTCATTCAATTATCGAATTAATTGCTTTTCAGTATTTTGGGGCTAACCAGTATTTATGTAACAGATAGAAGATTGGGTAGAAAGGTCGTTAGTGGTCAATCTTGCCCGCTTCGTCGCAAGCGAGTAAGTTAATAGGAGCTAATCTGGCTGTTTAGCGACGTGTCAATGAGCGTGGTGTTCGGAACGGTATGCATTGGCAGCGGCAAGTTACCGGGAGGCTGTGCAGCGAGGTCGTTGCACTTAGCCCGAGGAGGCTGCACTACAGCCCTGCCCCCTCCCCGGCCCGACCTGACATCCTTGCACCTTTGACAAACGACGAGCAAAACAGCATAGATACACTGGATTCACTAGTTTGCATTCGTTGCTCTTATTTGCCTTGTACATGACCACGTCAATAGATGGGAGCTTTGTTTTTATATTATTATCTTTAGTAATTTTTGGTAAAATTTTCCTGATTTGCTTCACATCTAGTGCATAGTAGTCTAACGAAATATTCCGTAACTAAGTTATTTTTAACCAATTTGAACTTATTCATTACATTTCTGCCTTGTAACAGAAATTATGTACCTTAACATTTAAAACGACCTTTGCTTAGCACACCACCGTCTTGTGATATAATGTCAAGGGAAATAGCGAGTATTAGCTTCTTCATTTGCTCCACTGGTAAGACCCCTTCTGACACGAGATGGATTTTTGTAATACTTTTTCAACATAATTCCCACTTAATCCTATATCATAACATACAGGGTGTTTGGCATTGCGTGTGCCAAAAGACTAGGGTGGGTAGGTAGGGTCACTTGCAACACATTTTGAGCCAATTAACACTCTTCCTGCCCTCTTTGTTTTTTTATTATTATTGGTGGTCTTATGCATTCAGCCCATGTAACTGGCTGGACCTACTAATGAAATCCTTACTAATATTATAAATGCGGAAGTGTGTGTTTGTCCTTCTTTCACGTCGCAACGGAGTGTCGTATTAATGTGTTTTTTGTGTCACTCTCCAGCCTCTAAACTATGGAGATAGTTTAGAGGCTGGAGAGTGACATAGGCTACTTTTTCCAGCGGGGAAACATCTCATTCCCACGGGAAAATTTAAATATGTTACATTTTCCTAAAACCACGCGGGCGAAGCCGCGGGCATCAGCTAGTAAAACCATAATTTTAGACAGACCATTTTTTGCCGGAAAGTTGTAAGTGATTCTAGACATGTCGTATACCGTTAGAATAGTCATGAACTGGCGAACTTTTTATGATATTGGATGATCTGAGGAAGTTCAACTTTTTTTTAATTGCGCCAGAAAGTTGAGTTTGATGATTTTTATTTTCTGTCCTTCACACTGTCGGCTCATAACCTTTTTTATTTTCTATCTAAATGAAAATAAGATGTCTATAGGATACGCATACATTAAAAAAAAACAAAAAGTGTTCTGCTCACATTAAAAAAAATAGGTAGGCAAAATGGTAAATTTTGGCAAATGCCGAGATAAAATAAAAAAATACACCGTGGGCAGGACAAGTGTTAATTGACCCAAAACGTGTTGCAAGTGACCCTACTTACCCACCCTAGTCTTTTGGCACACGCATTGCCAAACACCACAGGGTGTTTGGCAATGCGTGTGCTTACGTGATTTCAAATATAATACAATATATACAGATATATTGTATTATATTTGAAATCACGTTCTCGGGAACGGCTCTAACGATTTCAATGAAATTTGGAGTACGGGGGTTTATGGGGTCGAAAAATCGATCTATCTGGGTCTCATATCTGGGAAAATTCGCATTCTTCATATTTTTACCCGAGCTTAGCTAGGTCGCCCAGGTACTTTAATATCGGGGACTCATTCGACTTGTTTTTGGGTAGTAATGTGGTGATGTCACCCTGGGGATCTCTTCTGTATTTGATATTCAAAATTCATGGCATCATGTAGATTCCACATATCATAAAATTGGCTATATGGTCGAAATAGTCATGCTTCATAAATTCATAATTCTGAAGATTCACTAGTCCGAAACCAAATTATTTATTGGAAATAGAAGAAAATGCCGTTCGAAATTTTGAAACTACCGAATAATTATGCTTTCGGACAAATGACTTTTCAAATTAGTTTGTTGCTGGATCACCGGTGTGTTTTTAAGGCAATGATGACAGGGTAATTGCGCGCGCACGCTTTATAGACGTTAATAGTCGCTTTACATTATATCCACGTAAACGTACCATAGCCAACACAGTTAACTGACCATCCATGCACTTTATAATAAGGTTCAATATAAATGCAGGCTGGTCAGTTAACTGTGTTAGCGTTTGTACAGTGAGCTCTAACAGGGCAGCTCTGACAGCGTGTTATACCTAGTCGGTCCCAAAGTTCTGTCACAAATTAAAATAATGATAAAAACAAAAGTAGCAATCAATTTTTAATAAATTATATACCGATTTAAAGTACATTTAATAAAGAATTAAAATTACTCAAAATTATTCAAAACTACCTCCTTTGTTTTTAATACAGGCCCTTAATCGGTGCGGCCAGTCGTCTATCGCAGCACGCACCATTTTCATATCTATCTCAGTGACTGCTTGTCTTAAAGATGACTTTAGACTCTCCAAATTTTTATGTGGTTTAGCACAGACCTTCCCCTCTAAGACCTGACAAATTTTATAGTCCAAAGGATTAAGGTCCGGACTAGAGGAAGGCCAATCTTCGTGTCTTATAAAGTCGATTTTTTGACGGTCAAACCAGGCTTGAGTGGTCTTGGCTTTGTGTGCTGGCGCAGAATCCTGCTGGAACACAAAATTATGTCCCGAAAATAGCGTGTTGGGCAGATCTTTGACAACCTTATCCAAAACTGTCTCTTGGTATACTTTCGCACTGATTTTGACACCTTTTTCGCAAAAATGAACCTCAGTTACTCTTTCTAGTTTACTCCCGTAATAAGATACACCCAACCAGACCATCACTGATGATGGATGATGCCCATGTTGCACCCGCGGAACTCTTTTTCCTGCTTCTTCAGAGCTCCTAGCGTACACTCTATCATTCTGTGTATTGTACTTCTCTTCAATATCGAAAATCTTTTCGTCTGTAAAGAGGATATCACGGTGTCGATTTTTCGCGTACCGCTTTAACAACTTCCGGGATCTTTTAAGCCTTATTGTTTTTAGACGGGCATTAAGTAAGTGCCCACTTTTTACTGACACCCATCTGCAAAGCCATCAATTTCTGTTTTCGGACAGGATTTCTTGCTATGCGCGCCTTGATCGCTTTGATCACTGCTGGTGTTCGTACGGAGCGAGGCCGGCCAATTATTTTCTTGTCCTCAACACTGGAGACTTCATTGTACCTATCAATAGTACGGTACACAAACCTAAGCGTTATTTTTAAATTTTTGAGCAACTTGAAAATCGTACTTGGCGAGTGCCCACAGCGGTGCAATGCTAAAACAGCTATTCGGTTTTCTTTCAATGTCCACTCCATCGTGAGAAATTGCAACGAATGACTGTTTTTTGTTTTAAAATAATTGGCAAACATTCAAAAATGGAATGCAATAAAATTTTCTTAAAATCATCTTCTAAATTTAAAAATAATATGCCAGTGACAGAACTTTGGGACCGACTACGTATGATCGCAGAATCTTCCATCAAAACCATCATACAGGGTGAATTTTTAATGAGTGTCAAAAATTTTTGTAGGCATTTGGTATCACTAATATTTAGACTCCATTTTTGAAAAAAACCTGGTAGGTATTTTTTAATTATAAATTGTCCACACTGTATGGATAAATCTTTTGGGATACCAAAAGAATTATCCGTACAGCGTGGTTACTCGGGATTCAGTGCCGCGCGGAGCGGGGCGGAGGCGGGGGAGGGGTACGCGTGCCGTGTTATAGTTGAAATTTTCTGAACTAAGCTCATGAATGGCCATTGTACTGAGCTCATGAATGCCTTTGTTTGTGTTTCAAACAAAGGTTATTCAAGACGCGTGCGTACCTAATTTGCAAAAAAAAAATAGGGCCACATAAAATGTTCTTTGAATAATGAACTCTCTTCTTTTACAATAGATTCCAAATTACCATAGCGCCTTGTGCCTGGCTCGCTGGGAGCGGGTTTTTGTTATCTTTTAGTCCATTTTGAATCTATTGAATAAGGCGATAGAGTTCATTATACAGTCAACCGCAAATATAGATGATCATTTTAGTACTCTGGCGCACTTAACGTAACAATACTGCAACAGTTGGGATGCGTCAAAGTAGTGAATGTGACAAGGTACTAAAATGATCATCTACTTTTGCTGTTGACTATACAATGAACATTTTATGTGGCACTAATTTTTTTTTGCAAATTTGGTACGCGCGCGTCATAAATAGCTTTTGTTCGGACCGCAAACAAAGGCATTCATGAGCTCAGTACAATGGCCATTCATGACCTTAGTTTAGAAAATTTCAACTACCTATAACCCTTACTACCCGCTGAGGTGCACGCGCGGTAAGCTTTTTTTGGGATAAAAAAACACGTATTTTATAATTTTTACTGAAGAATCTTAAACTTGAATTTGGACACTCATTAAAAATTCACCTGTATAATCACCTGAACCACCATATTTGCTAGGAATCATATCAACGGCCTGGAGCCATCGTTGATATGATTCCTAGCAAATATGTGTAATCGGGGTTCAGGATGAGGCTGGTTCACCCTCTTGTTCTTTGCGAATAATTTTACGAGCGAGCGAAGCGAACGAACTTCTCCTTTTCCGCTTGGGCAAAAATTCTATCGTATGTCCGTCTGTTCTCGTCTACTGATCACATTTCTCAACCGATTCGTGTGGACTTTTGTGAGCAGGTTCGGTAATTTTATGTTTTTTTTTGTCGATTCAGTTTTTGTCAGTTGCGAAAAAACAATCCCATAAAAACATACCATGTAAAAAAGAGGCCAAGTTTCGAAGCTCTTCCACCGTAAAAAGTTGTGAGATATTACGGTGGAAGAGTTTCGAGACCTGGCCTCTTTTTTACATGATATGTTTTTTATGGGATCTCACTTCTTTTTGTTTGTTAATGTGTTATCCATACATACAAGCTATGAATGCAGCCCCATTCTTGCTTTTTATTTTTTTGTCCAATTCACTGCAAATGTAACTTTGTAATCCTATATATTTGTATCGGATTACAAAGTAATGTATGCAGTTGGTGTATCTAGAAAACTGGACTGAAATTTCATTTTTTTTTAGTTTTTCCTTGATTTATACACTAAATTCTAATTTTATTCTAAATTTGAAGTTTCTATGTCTGCTAGAAATGCCTTAGACTTGATGATCGGTGAGTCAGTCAGTGACAAAATTAAGAATTCTTAAACTACTGGTTCAAATTGAATGCGATTTGAAATATATCGTGTTTATACAATTGTTGTGGATAAAACTAGAAGCTTGAATTTTCAGTAACCAAGCCACTGAAAATTCAGGCTTCTAGTTTTATCCACAACGAAGTTATAGGGGGTCGAAAATAAAATGCTAAATTAAATAAATCGCTCCATTCCATCAGTCCAATTTGGTGACGATGCATTTATGTGGAAAAATAGTGCTATAAATAGGCCTCTACGTATTTGTAGGTAGGTACCTATAGCTATAGCTAATGATTAAGGGGTTTCATCGATTTCAACTGGATCCCATCACCAATTCTCATTTTCTCATCTCTTTAGAACGAAAATTTCTAAGTTAATTTTGAGTCAAAGAATACCTACGTATGTGCTACATCTGAATATAGAATTATTAGATAAGTACTCGAATTATTTATTCGAATTATCGGAGTTCTCGGAGTAGGTACATTTTTATAGAATTCGGTGGAAAATAGGTGTTTCATTTCTATTTGTTAACATGTCCGATTTCGAAATGGTAACGGTATAATTGAAACTACCGCAGATTTTACATTTATTCTTAGCCCGGATACCACAAACGACCTGCGACACAGTTGTCAGTATATTATCAATAGTAGGTATTAAGCGGCACGTGAGCATTTTAAGAGGAAACACTTAGGTCAAGATAATTGAAAAATAGGTATTTGTAAAATGTATTGCTGTTGCGCCAACCACAAGCCTCCCGCCGCAGAGCGCGATAGAGACAACTGCAGCTTGGACCGAAAATAAATGGGTAGTTTCGGTCCAAGCTGCAGTTGTCTCTATCGCGCTTTACAAAATTACATAAAATCGACGTTTCGTAGTCCCCTGATTTCTTCTCCAAAACTTGACCTTGGCTTTGGCCGCGTTCCTATGTTTTCCTTTTTTTAAATAATCTAGTCAAAATTGTTTTCTGGACTTTTGAACACAGCGGAAAATCAGGCATTTTTTTTAGGTTTTTTGAGGTTAATATCTCTTTTAAGAATATATTTATGAAAAAAAGAAAAACATAAGAACATGTCAATAGTAGCCATAGATTTATGGAAAAACAAGATTGCTCTACTGCCATTATCCTGGGAGTAAACAGGACACTACGTTTCTATAAAACGGCCGTTGTGTTTCCTCTTAATAGTCAGCCATTTCCACGGCTTCTTATTTTAGGTTAATCCGGATATACATACCTACGTCTACTCGAATCATGTAGCGTTAGGGTAGGCCCCCAACGGCAAGTAACTCAATATTCTGTATGATTTCGACGTTTTGACATCTATAATAGTTGATCAGTGAAAAAGATGAGGGGTCCATTTAATAATCGACTGGATTTGGAATTTAGGTTCTTTCTAGTAACTGATGGATTGATGATACAGATTACAGAAGAGCACAGGAACTCCAATACCTACATGTTGATGAATTTTTGACAAGATTTGGCTTTAAAAATATCGATGGATATCGGTAAAAGTAGTGCTTGGCACTGGCAAAGTTCTTGACACTTTCAATCTTAATTAGAGGTGCACAATATGTATGGGGGCGATTACGAGTAGAGACCTTACACTTTTAGCAATTGTACATCACAGTGTACGCACAGGCTACTGTCCTCTTCAGTGCGTAAAATAACTATGGCTGTATTTGTTATCAATTGATAGGCGTATCGTATCATACAGGTAAGTCGGTCCTATAAGGTGTGCAGTGCAGAATAGTGCTTCAGTTTTTATCATCTGATCTTCTTATTTTATCTTGAAGGCAAACGAAAATAAAAGTAAACTAGATTAGTTCTTTAAAAGAGGTGTTGTGGAAAGAAACAATATGTAAATAAAACGCGTATATTGATTAATTTCAGTGAGAACAGCGAAAATTAGACTTAAGATTATGTTTCCATATTTTCCTCAACATTTCACCGGTATATTATCTGGCAAATGGAAATTGATATTTTCGAAGACGGTTGCTTGCAATCGGTAAGTCGACAGGTACAAAACTTATAGGGTTATCGTAGGTACAGTCAGCAGCAGAAGTAGCTAAGCAAAATAACACGCTCAAAATGATCTAAACAGTTGTGAGCACCTGACCCGCGTAGCTACTTTTGCTGCTGACTATACTCGGTAAACTAAGTGCTGCACCCTATTTTAGCTAGGCTGATATTAGGGTTGTGATAATTTTGGCTTTTTTATTTAAAGTAAGGAACAATAATAAATTCGAAATATATGTCTTACTAGCTTCCGCCCGCGACTTCGTCTGCGTGGACTCGGGATAAAAACTATCCTATATTTTAATCCAGGCTATAAACTATCTTCGTGCAAAATTTCATTCAAATCGGTGCAGCCGTTTAAGCGTGATTGAGTAACAAACATCTAAACATTCGCGACTTTCAGACTTAAAACGAAATACAATTCAATCTAAAACCGTAATACCACGGGCTATATACCTACAGTGTGTAAATTTGATACTTGCGGCTAATGTTTTGCATGACATCTTATTTGGACGCATTGACAGTTCCGAGCTACTTGCGGATATTAAATTCTCCGTTCCAGCAATTCGAACTCGGCACACTGAACGCAGTTTGTTCAGTAATACCGTTGTGCACACAAATTATGCCCAGAATTCGCCTCTAATTCGTATGTGTAAAAAGTTTAATACTATCGACTTATTCAATTGCACAAAACCTACTCTTAAGACGACAAAAAAATATCTGTTGGGGAAAAACGCGACTAGAAAACAATCCGTTTGTCAATATTAAATCGACTAAGAAAAATAAAAGGTGGGGAAAAATGCGAATGGAAATTCTGCTTCGCGGAACTAACGCGGTTGGGGAACTGGTCTAGCTATCAGTCAAAACTAACGAGTTCACAATTTTACGATGACATATACCTACAGACTTAACCTACGCATGACATAACTCTATTTGATGTTATGATCCGTGAGGAATTTAAGAAACTTCCTCACCCTGCCATACCTGGATTTAGATTCTGTCGTGGAATTGACCTTTTCTGTGAATGTCTTGATATATTTGAAAATAACTTCCTCGTTTTAACCTACTTCAAACTTCAAAGACCTTGTCCTTAACTTTCAAGAACAGAGGAGTGTTACTTCATTTTTCACCCCGTGTAATACGACTTACTCAATTTCTTCACAAAGCAAGGTTTAGTTAATAGGAACTTATTTGAATTGTGCCTAGTTTAATTTAAGCTTTTTTCCCCAGGTCGAAAATGTACGCGACATCAACAGCGTCGACGACTTCCGGGTCGCGCGCAGCGGTGGCAGACCGGCGCGTGCGCGTGGTGCGGCTGCTTCGCGCGCGCCGCGCCGCGCCCGCGTTCGGCTTCTCGCTGCGCGGCGGCCGGGAGTACGCCACCGGCTTCTTCGTCTCCAAAGTGGAGTTCAACTCGGAGGCGCATCTTCAGGGGCTTAAGGTAAATTAATTATTTATTATTTTCGGAAATCGCGAAACGTTTGGTTGCCGTAACTGGTGACCGAACAGCATCAGCATTGTTTATGTTAGTTATCATTTTAATTTAGTTAATGTTAGTTATTTATTATCTTATCTTGTATATACTTTAGAAAAAAATAAAATTGTATATAAATGTATATCAAACATGTTAATATGACATTACAGTAAAACCAATGCATCATCGTCATGAAACATTAATTAATATATTAGTAAGTAGGTACAGTTGATTGCCTGGCATCCATGGCCTGACAGAAGCTCAGCCATTCACCGCACACACACATAGTTGAACGTTTTGGTGCTCTTTATATGCAAACGGTTTTGGGATGTGTTGCGTATTTTCTAAACAATTTTATTGTTATCATTTATCAATGTTATCATTGTTTATTCCGTATTCCACGAAAAGTTGTCAAAATTGTCATCGTACAAAACTACAGCTTGGCCAAAAAGTCTTAGCAACGGAACTATTTTTTTTCCACACTAGTAACTTCGTTATACTTGACATATGTGACATAGACGGATTGTGTTGTGTGTCAATCTATTATTGTTATTGTACCGTATTTATTAAAATTCGCTTATTTATTAGCATTCAATTGCAAAAAAAATCTATCCAATCTGTAGTACCACCCAGGGGACACGTGCAGGGTTGTGGTAGGTAGCTCCTGCGGACGCGAGTAACAGTTGTCCCCCCTTTGTCAAGCGAGTAGCAACTCGACTGTTAGAAGTTCCTAAGCCGCCCGATGGCCTCTAACTCGGTTTAACGACTACTGTCATATACAGCAGCCGGGATATACTGCTTATTAACCATCTCAAACATCAGGCGGTCACCCATCCAAAGACTGACCGCTGCTATCTTTGATTAACCTGCGTTATCGTTTCCGACTCGCAGGCGCCGCTATGCGCGCTATGACCGCTTCTTCTTTTATTTATAGATTTTTTTTTATGAAGCCTAACTTTGTCTACCTTATAACGGCTTTTTGTTACCTAAGTATGTAACCTGCTTTTTTGTGAGAAGAATGCGAGCAGCTGCCGGGTACAACCATTTGTATCTTACTCACCCAATCGAGTTAATCCCAGTTTTATAAGGTAGGCAAAGTTAGGCTTCAAAGACAATGTTGCAGCATATGACGGTGTTTAATAAAATTGGTAAACAAAACTTGTATTTAAATTAGTAGCATTCTGTCTACATAAACATTATAGAGGTTAATGTTTGTGAGTTTGTATGTCTGTCTGTCTGTGTATATTTGCATGTCCATTTTCTAAATTAGGAACCAAATTTAAACCCATTAACATTAAGAAACTTTGAGAAACTTTGAAACTTTGAGTAGTTACAATTCTTAAACTACTGGTTCAAATTGAATGCAATTTGAAATACATCGTGTTTATACAATGCCTGCCTGGTTACTGAAAATTCAGGCTTCTAGTTTTATCCACAACGAAGTTATAGGGGGGTCGAAAATGGCCTGAACTGCTTCGAGAAAAGGATGGTATGGCCGTGCCGCTGTTTTGCTCGACTTGACAAGGGCACTGCTGTGGCCCCAGATAATGTCAGAGTTAAAAGTGAAGTATCAAAATCTCTAGGTCGTACTTTTATTCGTATTGCCACATGAGTGGGAGGAAATAAAATACAAACAATTTTTTATTGCGCGTTTTAATTAACGTGTTTTATAAATAAATAAATAATAATGCAATTACTTACTAAAGATACGCGAAGTGGCCCGCTTAAGGAAAAGCGTGCCGACCAAAGAGAATATAACCACTACGTTTTAAGAGGCGGAACTTCAGTTCATACATTGTTTTAGGATTCTCTTATGGTCTACTACCAACGTAAAGAAAAATGAGTGCACTTTATTGCCTTGTATAAGGTGCAAAAGTTCTGTGTTTTGTTAGGTTGGTTAAGATGCGTTAACTTTCCCGTACATTTTTCATTGTATGAGAGTTTCCGAAGGCTGGTGCCGACTTGACTGACTAGATTGTTTGGAGTAGGTATAGGCGTTCTAGCCGTCTTTGATTCTGAAAGTAGAGCCAAGGTCCTTTCTTATACATATGACAAGATAAACTCGTGCGAGAAGTAGGTACAAGTCGAATTCATCATCATATCAGCCGAAAGACGTCCACTGCTGGACATAGGCCTCCCCCAGAGAGTGCCACAATGACCATGAAAAATGAGGAATGCATGATGAATGAGGTCGAATTCATGTTTATACTTAAAATAATACCGCTTTTATAATAAAATAGAATACTCGTAGAAAAATAATTTATTACCAAAAAACAAAGTACAGACAAACAGTGACAAAACAGAATAATAATATGCAAAAAAAAAGTACAGCTCAATTATATTGGGGCAATAGGCCCCGGACTCAGCATGTGCGGAGCAACAAGAGTTCAGCGCTGGTTTTCAGCCTGGGCCTTATTCTATTTGAATATATCTACCTAGAGATGTAATCTCGATGTAGAATAGGATTTTACTGTTCAAAACAGTCAAGGCACGGAATATTTATTTAAACTGTTGTATGCGCGATAACTAATAAGTACTAATAACGTTATAGGCAAGGCAAGTACAGTACGATTACTGTTAGTTAACCACTGACAGATGGATTGCCTTCATTTAATTTTCAACTTTAATCTTATACAAATAAAATAGTTATTACTAAATCGGTAGATGTGGGTAACAGTAATCTGAAAAATGCTTTATCTGTATGAAGTTAAAGTTGAAAATTAAATGAAGGCAATCCATCTGTCAATGGTTAACTAACAGTAATCGTACTGTACTTGCCTTGCCTATAACGTTATTAGTACTTATTAGTTATCGCGCATACAACAGTTTAAATAAATCGTACTGTCTGTAAGTACATATTCCGGTTCATTAATGTTTCTGCGAAAAATATGTAGCAATTTTTTACTCCCAAACTATTTTCCCATATTTTTATTTGGGCGAAGTTTTATTTCCCAACAACGTTGCGTACTGCATGATATCATTTCCCAACTAATGATTAAATAAATTATTGTTAGGCAATTTATTTATTACCTGGGCTTATTTAAAGATGTCATGTACTTATATATTCGTCAAATGTATCGAATGGCATACCATAATTTTAGCAACATTGAATACTTTATGATTATGTAAGTATCAGGTAAAAAAGTGTTCGGTCCTGGCGCTTCGCCGGCCGCTGCCGCAGCACGCTCGCGCCCTATAGGTTTGCGGTTCTTCCTAACACTCCTCCTCGCTTCGCTCATTGTCGTACTACACTGACCTGCCTTAGTCTACCAAAAAATATTATGCCCGCTTCGCTCGTCGCCGTACCTACACCGACCTGCCTTAGAGTCTATCAAAAAATATTATGCTAACTGTACGTTAATAATAATAGTAATTACGAGTATCATAATTCCAAAGCAAAGTTCATATTTTTCCAAATGACATTTGACGATTGGTTTTTTGCCTAAGCAAATCATTCGCTTTATAATTATTTGCCACATAAAAGTCTGTTGCAGTAAAATTTTGCATTATAAAAATGTTGCCAAATAAGGAAAGTGCGAAGTAAAGTTATGCCAACGATTGGTTTACCAAATGAAAATCCTGCGAAAAGGCCGAAAAGTTGGTTGCGAAGTGAAATTTAGCGAAACATATTTCGCCGAAAAGGTGTGTACTATATTTTGTACATGGACAAAACCGGTAATATAATCACTTTTGATTTATGCAGTTATGTAGGTGCAATGTAAGTACATAGGTTTCCATTGTATATCATGTCATGAACTCTCATCGGCAAATTAATTGCAGTGAATTGCACGATGTTAACTCGATGTTGTGCAAAGGCAGTTTTACCAACAACGAAGGATTATCCCCACGATCTGGTTCATTAAATTACTCGTCTGTATTGCATCACTACATCCACTATTCAATTAAATGTCCGATTGTTCTAATAAATTCTACAGCTTCGTTTTCCCATTAGAGACAGTCACTTTTGTCACATTGTCTTACAGAATTCTGGCTATGGTTTTTGTACGGCTATTAAGCAATGTAGCATTATGTCATTGTTTGATTTGAGTGTTTGTTATGTACATTCACATCGCTAAAGGGTGAGACTAAGTCTGTTGACACTTTTTATCGCTTCGACTGATTCCCACGAGCCCTGTGCTAGAGGCAGAGAGGTCTGCGAACACCTTGCGTGGCACAATTAGTTCACTAGCCCGCATGCTACTGCTACGTCTATTTCCACTATACACAATTACCCACATCCGAGGTTGCTTGTCGTAAGACGCATTCCATTCTTTTAGCGCTCACGTAACTGACGCAGTTTCCTCTGGGCAGCACTCGATCCACAATGAAATGGGTACCTGCTTGAGCAGCGTTGTCATCATCTAGGTCAAATACTTCATTAGGTTCATTGTGAAGTGTCGAGTTGCGAGTCATTGGTGATTTATTAGGTAACCAGTTGTCTTGGGCGGTTGTTTAGACTTAATTGATTATTAGTCAATGGAACAGCTCATCAAAACAAAGCGTTATTTAAAGGTAACAAGGTCAATTGTTACGAAAGTTCTGTATGTTTAGTTTAAGGAGCGTTTAATATTCATATGGTTATAGGAATTTTCCTGTCATGGGCTGTGTCTTCAAAATACATCTACTTGTACCTATGTAATGTACATTACAATTCACTCGTAGGACATAATGACTTCTTTATTGAAATTGAAAATGCGTTGCCGAACATTTAGTGATACTTAAACAGTTGCATTGTTCAACTTTCTTTGTGAAATTGCGAACCAAAAGATTTATGAGTGATTGTTCGGTTTAAATTCGGGTGTTAATGAACACAACTATGCGTAATTAGATATTTGAGCAAAATTCTTGGTGCGAATGAAGTTTCACACGATTACTTCCTTAACAAAGAAGTTACGAAAAATTCACGAGTAGGTACATCCGTTGTTATTTCAACCAGACAATAGGGTGTTTTGAGACAATTGTGGAGAATCCTGGGAAATAAGCATAATATACAGTTCGGGCAAACTGTATCTGCAACCTAGCGTCAACAACATTCAATGGGGATATATAATCAACAAAGTTGGACTTGCAAACCGAGACAAATTATGAGTCAAACAAAAAAAAACAATCAAATTATATATTTAAATATTAAATAATATTATTATTATTATTTAAAAATGCGGTCAAATTATTTACAGACCCTATTGAGACAATTAGTTGTACATGCATTTTTGTTGTTGTTTTAGAATAGAAATCTACTAAAAAACCGAGGAAATATCCTTTCAGTTCACCAACTCAACTAGGTGGTCGCCAACCGGCACATAAAATTAGGTGGTCGCTAACCGGCGAAATTACCCTATATCTATCTCAAACCAACTCCGAGTTCCCTCGCACTTTCTCAAAGTTCATCATCAGGCCCATACTTGAACACTAAACTATAATGAAAACGGGTCACTCACGTATTTTATATCGAGAAACGCTCGACATGTTTCGAAAATATGTAAGTGACCCGTTTTGATTCTTAGACCGAACTGTTCACCAGGATTCTAAAAAGTCCTCAACATATCTTTAATTAAACGACTACTATACTAATAGTACTACTAATACTAATGATTAGTACCTATTACTCATCATCCTCCTAGCGTTGTTCCCGGTTGTGCCCCTAAAGGAGCCCGGGGTCCGCTTTGACACCTAATCCCAAGATTTGGCATAGGCACTAGTTTTACGAAAGCGACTGCCATCTGACCTTCGAACCCAGAGGGAAAACTACTAACGATTATTATTACTAATATATTAAATACTATTTACTTTAAAAACAAACAACTAAATAAAACTAAGATTCTACAGAATTACTAATCAAACCAAAATAAAATAAACGAGAAATCTTATTCTTTTTACATTTCTTCAAATCGGGACGAACGAAAGCACGTGAAACCGGTGATTGACGATAGCATCATCTGGACATCACTAGTCGTGACGTGCTTTCGTAAAAAAGATATGGCACATTGCATTTTCAACGTGATGAAAAGGGACAGACATAGTGTGTCCGTACCGAAGTATTCGCATTGACCAGTATAAAATCGCCTCCGCTAGTTATAAATATTTTCAATGAAATAATGAATTGGACTCCACATGTGGAATGTAATTCCATCTTTTTGTAATTCGATGTCTTTGGCGACTTTCCACACCACTTCACACTACAAAATCCCATAATTAGCTACAAAAATCCATTTTTTTTTCCATGAGAGACATGCACACTCCGCACGGGTGTCTGTGATTCAAATAAAGTTGTCAAACTTTATTGTTTACCTTACGCGTTTTCAAAATAAATATTAAAAGTTGGAGTTAATGTGTAAGTGGGTAAATGCAACAGGAAGAGAAACTCAATTTTTTCCCACTACTCGCAGTTACAGACACTAAGAGCTAATAATCAATCATGGCAGGTATGCTAACAGCAGAAACGAGTAGAAGTATTGCAATTATATGACAATTAGGACTACAAGTAGCCCGTGTCCCCGTGAGGCGGACCCATACGCGTCCGGTGCGCGAGTCATTTCAATTATATCTTTGACTATTTACTGTCCCCGCTCTTATAAACAATTTGCGGCCTTTTCAATACTGACATTAATTTTGTTAAAAATAAGGTTCTTTTTGCAATGTCACATTTGAAGAAGATAGGAGGTTAGGTAAGCAAATAGTAGTCTCCTCCTCGTTGCTCGATGACTTTCTACAAGTGCAGGCTCGCGTGCGGCTCTTTCAGCTCAGCTAAGTAACACTTACGACTATTGTGTAACACTTGCTAAAATAGAAAAGCGTTAATGCTGTCCTTCGTTTAGTCAACAAGCTCGTTGTACATACTTTTGTTCAATCAGATCTGATGACGGTTATGCAACTAGTCGTTATTTAATTCGCTTTTGTAGGTACGTCTTATGCGCATGAGAAATATTAATTGAATTTGGTACCTACTTAGGTGTAACACCGACTTCGATGTAATCAAATTGCTCCTACTATAAATGGAGTGCAGACATACTTCATTCTGAACCGAATTATATTCATAACATAATTATTCGCACCCCCGTGTTCCTAAAGGCTATTATGGCCGCTCCACACGATGGGCCATCCTGACCCATCATACAGGACACAATTATGCGTTAAAGGGAGTAAGACATATGTATGTCTCGTTCTACCGCATAGCAGCGTCCTGTGTATGATGGGTCAGGATGGCCGATCGTGTGGAGCGGCCATTAGGCAGAACACTTTTTCAGTGCCACTTAAAGCATGTATTGGGTGGTAAGTTAAATTCTGGTTGAGTTGTATGAATATCACATATTCTCCATCCTTGCAAAGCTACAATCATATTCATATAAGCACGGTAGCAACAGTTTACAGACCCGACAAAAAATATACGACGGATAAAATATCTGAAAAGCGAATGAGTCATGCACGTCGTTTCAGCAAATATGCGAAAAGAACGATTACAATACGTATACTTCGGTTGTAATAAAACCTTATTTATCGCAGTATGAGTCACTCGCATCGTCAGGTGATTGTTACCTGCATAAAACAATAAAACTCATACACGAGTATATGCACAGCTGCCAGTCAAAGACGAAACTATACAAGTTATGATCAGTCCTTCAGCTACAGACCAAAACAAACTTACATAAATGTAAAATTGTTCACGCCCATTATTAAATCCGTTAAATTGACCTTTCGGACACGGCCATTTCGGTACATTAACTCGTTCATTATTCGAGTATGCGCGAAAATGCCAGCCTCTTTAAAGATATGAGGTAATTATCATACGAATGTAATAATGAAAGTAAATTTCGAGGGCCCGGCGACGACGAGTCTGGTGGTCCTCGAGTAATTTGCAAAAAAGACGAATTTGAACGAAAGTCTGATCGAAAGTTGTCCGATATGTGGGGCACGAGGCGACCTGCCCGGCTTCTTTTACCAACGGCCGAGACAAGCGAGAAGAAAGTGCTGTTCGTCACAGCGCGGACGCAAGCCACGCGTGCGCAACATGCGTGCACGCTGACGTCACTTTCAGAATCACAATTATGAAATGAATAACGTTACAAAATCTTAAACCACATTTCTTATAAAAAGTATCCAGAAGCGACAATACCTAGTTCGATTTGAAGGCAAACATCAACCTTCAACGGCAGCAGTTTCGCAAGCCGCTAGAAGTACTGGAGTGAAACCAACCGGTCTGTGGAAAGAAATTAATGACCGGTAGGTAAATACCTTACTATAATCCCTTTGAGAAAACTGCGAGTTGTCGATCACTGACGGCCGAGGAAAGTAGGTCAGCCTATGCATGTTTTCCAAAGCCGGGATGGGCAAAAACATACGCGTGTGAATTCAGTGACGTTATAAAGAATGTTGACAAGACAATTTTATCCATCTTGATTTAGGAAAGTTACTTTTCATTTGTGGAGATAATTAAGCCGTTGACACTGTCAGCTGTTTCACTTTTGTTATTCTTTAATCGCGTGAGTAGTGTTAACCTATCAAGTGTCTTACTAATAAGAGTAAAACATAACTTAATAGAATCCTATTGAATGTTTCACCGGGTTCGATTTGTGTTAGTTTGGCTTGTAGCAACCTAAGTGCGAACTGCCTCTGTTGCAACATTGGCCCAACTAATAACTTTATGCTCCATTGTTATTTCGACATCTGAGAAATACATTATTTTATATTATTGTGTTACAACAGGGGGTCTGAGCATTTGCGTTTCCGACTAGCTTGATTTATTGGTACTGCAGGAATGCGGACTTGATAGCTAATCGAACCGATCAATGTTGATTTTGGCACCGGGACGTTCAATGATTGAATTATTTTTATTACTTATACCTACATATAATAAATGATTTACCTATAATCTATACAAATATACTTATAATAAAAGTCTGTAATATTGTAGCTTTGAAAGTTAGTAACTTTGTATACTTACAGAGGAAATTAATCTCCAGAATCACTTATCAGATTTCGACAATTCTTTCACCCGCGTATAGAATGGACTTCCTCGATGGCCACGAGATATATTTTATCACGCGGGTTTGCCTGCGGTATTTGCAACACGCGGGCGAACCTGCGCAGGCAGCCTGAGTATATGAATGAATTCATTATTAATATACTTAGTCCCGTCTGCAAACATCTAAAAGAAAATGCGCTAATTTTTAATAATTTAAATCTATTCTCAAGAAATGGTTCTATATACCCTTTCCAATGATAGGTACTGAAGGTCTCCTACGACCGTGTATTTAGGTGTCTCACAATAGGTATGTTACTCGCTCTCACATCCATATACTTACAGGAGTTACAGGACACACACACACACACACACACACACACACACACACACACACACACACACACACACACACACGCTTATTTACCTGCTTTTCTAATAAATTACGATATATATAAGTTTAGAGGTTTAATGTTTTAAAATAATAAATGTCTGTCATGTTTTTTAACACAACTTCTTCTGTCACGTAGCGAATTATACCTTTATGGATAACAGATGTACCTAACTGATAACTCCATGAGTTCCAAGATACAGGCTCAGCCTAAGTTTGGGACTAACCCGATATCGCTTTTCTATTACGTAACAGTGTCATTGGTAAAATAAAGTTATTCTTATTCTTATTTCCTCCGTTGAAATTGCTTTTAAATTTGGGACAGCTATCGTTAAAAAATGTCCCAATAGTCCTCAGTAGCTTAAGGGATGCAGATTGCAGACTAAGAAGCATTAAAATTGGATATTTACGTTGAGATAAGGTCGACATCCTCACTAAATTCGATGTATCCATGTTCCCAGGTGGGCGACCAGTTGGTGAGCGTGAACGGGTACCGCGTGGACGACGCCGTGCACGGCGAGCTGGTTCACTACCTCGCGTCACAGTCACGGCTCAAGATCAAAGTCAGACGTGAGTCCCTTCACTACTTTCCATTCCCTACCGTGCAAATTACTGTGATGCAATCAGCGCTGCTACGCTCGAAGTACCTACACTCCAATTACGCTGGCTAAAGATCTTAAAGGGTCTTCTCGGGATGTAAGTTTGAACTTCAAACTTTTTTAAAATTCTTATACGGCCTGGCATAAGCAGACACGGTAGCCTATATAACCTACTGGAATCTATTGTCTATCTGAGTATGAGTATATCATCTATACTAATATTATAAAGCGCAAAAGTTTGTAAGGTTGAAAGGTTGTATGAAGGCACCTACACACCACCCAGGTACCTACACATCAGTTTTTTTTTAAACACTACTAATGCCACTATTAGGGAATGCAAAAACCGGTGAAAATCAATAACCGATTAATAACCGCCTCGACGGATTCAAAACCGGTTAACCTGTTTTTAGCCGGATTTTTGCAAACTATTTGAAATCGAAGTACAAGACGATAATTTTACTATTCTTGGTTACTATTGGTGTTAACGGCGTATTTTTTGAGATGTAAATAGGTATTTAAATTATATACTCTGTACTAAATTAATTTTACATACGGTTATATATGTTACATATTTATAATATACTTAGAAAGGTTTAAGCGAATAAATAAAAAGCATATAATTCTTCTCATCATCTTTATAAACTTCAAAACAAATCAACAAGTGACGAATTAAATTATACTAATATAAAAAGTACAATGTTACATTTTAAGTAAACTTTTAAAATGTAACATTGTAAACTTGCCAATAAAATATTGTTACTTACACTTATATGAAATTAACAATTTAACATTTCTTTTTGTTTTGGTTATTTTTATTGTAGGGATAAAAAAACGAATCGACAAGTTATTATTTGGAAAGTAAGAAAGAACGTACACTATATAAATAATCAACATAATAAAACATATTTCTCCAAAGCATGACAAAAACCGTTAATGTTGATAATAATAAAATGTGAGGTATTATTTATGCGATAGTAACGTTAAAAAAATCAACACAATTAAAACATTCTACATAATAATATTTCAATATTCGTACAGTAAACAATCAACATAAGTCCGCCTTTTGTACGTTAAGTTGTTCTTTTGTGCAATAAGGATTAAATAAATAAATAAACATGAAAAAATAGTCTGAAATACATATTGGTGGTTTCATAATGAGGTCCTTTCGGTTCGGAGTTCGGACACACTTCGACCCAGTGGGATTTTGTGCTTATTGTGTAATGCATATTAAAGTAAGTAAATTTAATTAATACAATTCTTGCTATTCGCTACACGAAAAATTCGAGTATGTATTCTTGTTTAAAAAAAAAAAAAAGTGCACGCTATATTCGTCATTTTATAGTCTGAAAAATATTCTGGGGTCTATTTGAGGCAATTTACAGTTCTTTAAGGACTATTTCCAATTCGGTTAATAACCGGCGAAAGTAAAAAAAAAACGGTTTTTAACCGAGACCAAAAAGTTTCGGTTAATCGGTTTTTCGGTTAACCGGTTAACCGGTTTGCATTCCCTAGCCACTATCATAGAATGAACCTCCAGGATGGATTTATCCTGAGACTTAGTTTTAATTTTAATTTAGTTAATGTACACAGATTGATTGTATACAGATTGTACCAAAAATGGGATGTGAACCGATCAAGGGCATAACAGGGGCCGTAGACAAGGTTACAATCGACAAGCGCTAACGCCAATAGAAAATAATAAAATGTAGGGGAATGACAGATGCCGACGAAACACTTTTCTGACATCTGTCATTCCCATACATTTTATTAGTTTTCTATTGGCGTTAGCGCTTGTCGATTGTAACCTTGTCTAGGCCCCCAGGTATCGCGTTCTGATAAGAAAAACTAAAAGATTTTTTTTGACGCGTTTTTTTTACATTTGTATGGAGCTATTGGCCGACTTGGGCGACCTGCACCATCACACCTCATTTTTGGTACAATCTGTATACTTTATACAATGAATAATTATATGTCCAATATGTCCTGAGACTCCGCCTGTGTTCTACTAGTACTAAGTAGAATAAAATGCATAGTGCGATCGAATGCTAGTAAATATTCACTCTTATAATGATTTATGTACCTATTCAGTGGCTCAATGAGATGTGATGAAATGACTAACGCCCTCCATATAGCTCACTGATAATCAGTTTATTTACGCTCGAACGATACACGCTTTTTGCAGGCTTTATATTTATCGATCATACATAGTTAGCTGTTGATAATGATTAATGTATCCAGCTAAACGACATTAATCGTTACGCAACTGACACCCGACTCTATTATTTTTTGTAACAATGAAGGTACAAATATCGATATGCTAATTAATCTTTCTCAGCCGTTACGCCATCTCGTCTCGGAGGCGGGTGCGATTGTGGCACCGATTTTTGTTTGTAAATTAATCGTGAAAGTGCGTGGGTAAATGCGGCACCCAAACCGACTACAGACACAGACTATTACGCAAATTTCCAGTTTTGGCTAAACATGGACAACATTCCAAATTCCAACCAAATTTTATCAGCACGTCTATCATACTCTCGATTTTTCTCGCACTATACCTCTTGTTCTAAGTGTTCTTATAAGAGAGAGACGGCTACTGCGAGAAAAATCACGCACCGTCGCGTGATAGCCGTGCAGATACTTATTTTTAAGTATGTTGGTATTGCCATAGCCATTATTTCCTTAGGCACCTCGGATCCCTTCCAACACTGTTTACTTTGTTTTGTCAACTTGTAAACCTAATACAGATTGTGGCTTTAATTTGATTTCAGATGTGGGGATGCTACCATTAAAAGAGTAAGTTACCTATTCACATTCATTGATTATCGGGTGATTAAAAAATTGTAGGTTAAGGTACACTTTGTAACAATATTTTTTCCTCCAAATTGGTAGGTATAGTTGAGATTTTCTGAACTGGACTGATCTTCTTACCTTCAGAACAATAGCATTCAAGTCTAACAATACGACTGTGTGGTCTGACGCGTGCCGTTTTTTGCAAGAAAAAGGTTAGCGCCACATAAAATGTTCATTGTATAATGAACTCTATCGTCTTATTCAATAGATTCAAAATGGACAAAGATAAAACAACTCGCTCCCAGCGAGCCAGGTACAAAGCGCTGTGTGTGGTATTTTATCTCATAGCTAATTTGGAATCTATTGCGTAAGAAGATAGAGTTCATTATTCAATGAACATTTTACGTGGCGGTAAGATTTTTTTACAAAGGAGAAAAAAGGGCAAAGGCAATATTCATGAGCTCAGTACAATGGCCATTCATGAGCTCAGTTCAAATAATCTAAACGATATCTAACCTGTTTGAGAGTTCTCCGCCTCAGAATCATTAGTGTTATTAATTCTGACAAGATACTAGGTAAATTTTTCGGATTTAAAAATATGTGAATATAAGTTGCTCGTCGGTCGGGATGAGAAAATTGGCCTAATACAGTGACGAATGGGAACATGGGTTCACTTTATTTCATTATCAAAATCAATACTGCTCACTAACTTTCCAATTAAGGTAAAAGGCACTAACACACTGTAGATTTGGTAGCATATTTGACACAAAGACAATCTTAGACTGCCCTTCACCCACTCCACCTCCCACTAACCACGTCTTTACCCGGTTTTATAAAGATGCGTTACTTAAAATTTTAGTAACTGTATATTTTTCGATATTACTTAACGACATATAAATTAATGAATAAAGTTAAGAGGATCTAGGTACTTACTTATATAAAACCGGGGGTAAATTAAATCCTTTAACCCTTTCGCCGCCATTTACTTGCACTCAAGTATTTCACTGTTGCAACCCATCTGCCACCGATGTCACACGAAGTTCAAAAACAATAGACTTACCTAAAACTATTAGCGTGGCGTGGGGGTGCCACCTCGCATTTTTTCTGTGGCGGTGATTGGTTTAACAATCTCGCCCTGTACGAGATTGTTAACCCACTCAATTTGGTTCATCTCCTTCAAATCCAAGTCGTATTTTCATACTTATGTTTCACACGCTTGTTCCGACACCAGAGGTGTACCTAATCACGTAACGTTTCGAACGCGCGTTATAGGACAATTTAACTGTCATTTTTCCATATAAAAATTGACATTTAGACCTACTTAACGTATAGGTACAATGCGTTACGTGATCGACCAGCTGTTCGTTATAGTAATACAAATAACATATGTTGACTGTGACTGGGTGGGATTGGATGTTACGGACAAAAATCATCCTCTAGGGCCTACATTAGCGTTTTTAAGGTATAGTGTAACCAACTGCTTAGAAAGTTGACTATATTTTTGTAAAAAAAATAACAATGTATTTTTTATTCCAGCAAAGTCCATGAGTCGCTGTCGTGGCAGTTCGTGTCGGAGCGGGCGTCCATAGGCTCCGATGTGTCGTCGTCGCCGACGCTGTGCCACGACACGGAGCGGATGAACGACCTGCGGCTGTCTATCCTGGTCCCGCCCAGGGCCAAGCTGGGCTGCGGGTGAGACAAACAACACTATACTTATCTACTTTATTTTGATATTTCGAGGTCCATGGGTTTTTCAATTGACATAGATCGTTCACTCGTCGAATCGCGTCGACGATGAAGCATATATAACGAACCAGTAAGCCTGTTCGTTAGTTATTTATGTCTCAATAAGAGTGCCCTGTAAGAGCCTTTCGTTTAGGAGTCATTTTAATCGATATAATGCACTATTATTGGGAAATCCGTTCCATCCGCGAATTTCAGAGCACCATTGCAATAGCGCATTCGCGCGTTTGATAGTTCTCGCGATATATATCACCCCGTCAACAATACCATCGAGTTCCAAACTAAACAATACGCTTATTTTGACGACCACTTTAGCCTAGTTGGTAGTGACCCTGCCTACGAAGCAAGAGGTCCTGGGTTCGAATCCCGGTAAGGGCATTTATTTGTGTGATGAGCACGAATATTTGTTCCTGAGTCATGGATGTTTTCTATGTATTTAAGTATTTATTTATCTATATAAGTATGTTTATCGTCGTCTAGTACCCATAGTACAAGCTTTGCTTAGTTTGGGACTAGGTCGATTTGTGTAAGATTGTCCCCCTAATATATATATAAATACCATGGGTTCTTTGATAAACTGTCGTTTTCGTTAAAAAACAAAAAGCTTCACTCGTCCACAAATATTTTTTTAATGGCAGGTAGACTTCTACACTCGCGGTCAAATATTTCGAGTCACCCTAAATTAAATAACTGCAATAGGTTTTTAAAATATTTAACACTTGTTTTATATACATAATATGCTATTCATTACAATACCCAACTGTATTAGCAATTTCCTGGATCCTATCATAAAAATATCAATATCCAAAAATCACGATTTTTGCGATATCTCGCTCCGTTAACGTTGTTTTTTTTCATGAGTTTTTACGAGTCCGATTTAAACCTGGTAACGTTATATTTTTACTGTTATTTAAGCAGTTTAGATGTAAAATTAAATAAAGATCATGACAGGATTAAACAAAACTATTACCTTGCACTATTTTAGGAAATATGACGGTATTTTACCAACCCGTATTCTTTGTCCGCGAGTGTACCTATATTAAAATGTTACCGATGTTTTTAACATCTCCAGGATCTGTAAGGGGCCCGAGTGGAAACCTGGCATTTTCGTGCAGTTCGTGCGAGAGAACGGAATTGCACGAGAGGCGGGTTTGAGGCCCGGGGACCAAATCCTGTCGTGCAACGGACAGGACTTCGCCAACATTTCTTTTAACGATGTAAGTTGATAGCGATATTTATTTATTTATTCACACCAGGCAATGAAACGCCTTATTTAAGTATGTAGGTAAACCTAACGCAAAGGACTTGGACAAAAGGTCATAGATAAAAACTCAGAATCGCCAGCAACGAAATGTTAAAAAAAACCGAGGGTTCCGTGCAAACTTTCATACGCTATATACCCGTCACGTCCCTGCATTAGCATTATTTATTAATATTATTTTCCTACATCCATACTAATATTATAAATGCGAAAGTGTGTCTGTCTGTCTGTCTGTCTGTCTGTTACCTCTTCACGCTTAAACCGCTGAACCGATTGAGATTAAATTTGGTATAGAGATAGTTAGAATCCCTCAAATGAATTGAATATTTCAAAAACAGGTGAACAGATTTTCTTGAAACATGGCTAAGAACCCTCGGGATCAAATCAGCTTTCGAATAAAAAAACCGCATTCAAATCGGTCCATCCGTTTGGAAGTTACGATACCACAGACAGATACACAGATACACAGACACGTTAAACTTATAACACCCCTCTCTTTGCGTCGGGGGTTAAAAATGCATCCATGCGTTCTTTACAGGCTATATCAGCCATGAAAGCATCGGGCCGCCTGGAGCTGGTGGTTCGCGAAGGAGCGGGCACCGAGCTGGTGTCCCCGGAGAGCTCTGGCTACAACAGCTCGGCGTCGTCCGCGGCGGGGGAGCGGAGCCCCGCGCCGGCGCCGCACGCGCCGCTCGCGCCGCCGGCGGCGCTGCGGCGGCGGCTCGCTAGTGTGGCGGAGGAAGCCGCCGATAGAGCTGACAGGTTAGTTGGTATACAAGTATTGTCAGACTAGCACCGAGCTGGTGTCCCCGGAGAGCTCTGACTACAACAGCTCGGCGTCGTCCGCGGCGGGGGAGCGGAGCCCCGCGCCGGCGCCGCACGCGCCGCTCGCGCCGCCGGCGGCGCTGCGGCGGCGGCTCGCTAGTGTGGCGGAGGAAGCCGCCGATAGAGCTGACAGGTTAGTTGGTATACAAGTATTGTCAGACTAGCACCGAGCTGGTGTCCCCGGAGAGCTCTGGCTACAACAGCTCGGCGTCGTCCGCGGCGGGGGAGCGGAGCCCCACGCCGGCGCCGCACGCGCCGCTCGCGCCGCCGGCGGCGCTGCGGCGGCGGCTCGCTAGTGTGGCGGAGGAAGCCGCCGATAGAGCTGACAGGTTAGTTGGTATACAAGTATTGTCAGACTAGCACCGAGCTGGTGTCCCCGGAGAGCTCTGACTACAACAGCTCGGCGTCGTCCGCGGCGGGGGAGCGGAGCCCCGCGCCGGCGCCGCACGCGCCACTCGCGCCGCCGGCGGCGCTGCGGCGGCGGCTCGCTAGTGTGGCGGAGGAAGCCGCCGATAGAGCTGACAGGTTAGTTGGTATACAAGTATTGTCAGACTAGCACCGAGCTGGTGTCCCCGGAGAGCTCTGGCTACAACAGCTCGGCGTCGTCCGCGGCGGGGGAGCGGAGCCCCGCGCCGGCGCCGCACGCGCCACTCGCGCCGCCGGCGGCGCTGCGGCGGCGGCTCGCTAGTGTGACGGAGGAAGCCGCCGATAGAGCTGACAGGTTAGTTGGTATACAAGTATTGTCAGACTAGCACCGAGCTGGTGTCCCCGGAGAGCTCTGGCTACAACAGCTCGGCGTCGTCCGCGGCGGGGGAGCGGAGCCCCGCGCCGGCGCCGCACGCGCCACTCGCGCCGCCGGCGGCGCTGCGGCGGCGGCTCGCTAGTGTGACGGAGGAAGCCGCCGATAGAGCTGACAGGTTAGTTGGTATACAAGTATTGTCAGACTAGCACCGAGCTGGTGTCCCCGGAGAGCTCTGGCTACAACAGCTTGGCGTCGTCCGCGGCGGGGGAGCGGAGCCCATGCACGTGACGTAAACTATATTCAATTTGCTTGAACAAATCTCTACAGAAGTTAGAGGTCAAATTACTTTCCCCACTAGTGGATAAAATGCGTTTTTGCTCACTGGTTTTAAAGGATAAAAGACGGCTTTCCGAGGCAGTGAGGGGAAAATAATAAGTATCTGTTATTTTAGACTGCTCTCGTAATCAAATCGAAGCCGGACAGTTGGGTACCTTTCGTTGTAAGAATACCGATGTTGCGAAGTTTGCTGGCCCTATAATTGTGTAATTTACGTGATTTCTCACCGCTCCCGTCTTCCGCATCACTGAAGTAGGTCATGATTGAAAATAATTATAATTATAGATATTATACAAAACTATATTTCTTCCCGTGCATTCTTTACATTTGTACTTTATCACATTCCCTAATGCGTTTGTAAGCTTAAGTGGAAAGCATATAATAATCCAGGTACTTATTTGGAGCAAATACAGTAAATAGTATCATATTTTATTTTAACCGACGTGCCACTGAATGTATTTTTTATTGCAGACTGAACATGAATCGACTAAAGCGTCGGACTTGGGATAGCATTGACATCGACTGGAAGCACATGGACATTCACAATTTCGACGCGCCGTCCGACATAGAACCTGACTACGATTGCCCTAGCATACCAAATAACCCTCACACTTACGAAAGTAAAAGTCATATTAGGAAAAATAATATCAATAAGAAAGACATCATTAGCAGCCCATCAAATAGAACCATAATCAATTTAACCGAAGACGGTGCCACTATTCAATGTAGTTATGACAATCAGTCTCCTAGGAAAAGTACATTTTCTGGTAATCAGTTGAACAGGGACAACGATAAGAAGACTATAGTGGTCGAAGTGCATCACACAAGTGGCCCAGCCTGTGGGAAAACACATTGCAACTATCCTCCTCCCACGAAGAAGGATCCAAGTTCCGACTCTACTAGTATATCCAGTTCGGGAACACTATCAAGTGCCATTGCCGAGGAGATACAGAAACGAAAATTGGTAAGTAAACTAGAATAATACGCTTTCAGTTGTTAACTGTGAGCTCCGTTAATAACTCTTAACCCTTAAGGCTTGTGCATTGGAAATTATCGCGTGCGTTGAAACGCCGTTCTGACTAGATTAAGAAACAATAAGGTCTGATTTTCAGATATATGATTATTGACTATATGATTGTTTATCAGATTTTATCGATACGATTGCTTAAAATTTCCTCGATAGAAAAATTTTTTTTACTCAGCCTACTCACACGATACATTATTTTAGGACACAATCAAATTAATACTATAGTATTTTATCTCATCTAAAATCTCACTTTATGAAATTTAAATAATACTTCTCTAAGTTAGGTATTTATCGAAATTTGTCCAAAAAAGCCATTCCCGAAGAGTGTTACATCTAGGGGGCGTGTTCGACTCAAATCAAGGCATCCCCTTAAATGCATAGTGTTGCCAAATGTCTAAAAAACATATTAGACAGCTCACAGATTCAAAAAAAGGCTTACGTTCTTGAACGCACCTTTATACCAAACATTTAATTCTACCAAAAATAAAAATCATGCATTTAAGGGTTAAGAGCGTGCAAACATTTCGTTACAACTCGACAAAGTCGCGATCACCTGCGAGCGGCTATGATTAGCAACCCACACTACGATGTTTACTGTGTGCGTGCGGTTCGAGTGCTGCCGTGCTGTTGGACCGACCCTTCTTGATCATTGTTATACTTTCACTTTATAGTGAGGTAGGAAATAAATATCAGTTTTAGTTGTAGTTTTAAATGTTTTTATTTTATTAAACTTACGCACTTATTTACTTACCATAAAACTAGTGCCTATGCCAAATCTTGGGATTAGGTGTCAAAGCGGAGTCTGAGCTCCTTTAGGGCACAACCGGGAATAACGCTAGGGGATGATGATGACGCACTTATTTTCTTGTGTCATACGGTATAGTTTTGTATGGAGACTCGACCGACTCTAACAGTGTTTAAATTACAAACACAAGCCGTACGAATATTGGTCCGAGTAAATCCGAGCCACTCGTATAGTTTAAAATGTTCAAATTATTATACCTATAGACGATCTTTTTGTGAATCCATTTTATTTTTGACGTAAAATAAAATAAACATGTTGTTTTCGAAAATAAATAAATAAATCTATCTATATTTTAAGTTTCTCCTAGGTAAGTATGTCCCTAATTGACATGGACCTACTTTTCTCCCATCAACCATTTCATTTCTTTCAATATTAATTTTGGCTCCATCTTCTCCTTCCAAAATCTTTATTCATTTTTGCAGTCTTACAGCTGAACTCTTCTCCTGTCCACACCGAACTGGCATTACATATGGCAACATATATTCCAAAAGAGCTCTTTTTGGAGTTCCCCTATTATCTTGTGCAATATCCTTTGTTTTTGCAGTATCACAAATCATCATCATCATCATATATCAGCCGAAAGACGTCCACTCATGGCGAAGAATTTGGTCCTCACCCATATTCGACGGTTTTTTCTTATTTTTTTTTCTGAAAAAAAGTTCATCTTTACCACAAAAAGTAATTACCAAAAACATTGATTTCCCTTGAAAAGTACATTTTCTAAGTTTCATAACCGTAGGTTTAAATATAACGTTTTCCCACTCAAACTTCCAACCCCTTTTTCAGCATTATATGGGTGGAATTTTCTAGACTTTCTAGCTTGAAACATGATTATGTTCTTTTATATCTTTTGAAGAGTATATTCCCAGTTATACGAGTATGATCGTAAGTTTAAAAAACAAAGTTTTTTTAATTCAGAATTCCACCCCTTTAAATTTAGCCTTACCCCTAGTACAAATCATAAAAGAAACCTCTATGCCAAATTTCAGCTTTCTAGGTGTAAAGGTTTGGGCGCGGCGCGCGCCGCAGGCTAAAATGATGATGATGACGAATTTTATAAAACGATTACTAACTCGAAAATATTTCATACAATCGTTACATAACCCATAGGCAAATGCGGTATAAACATAAATCATCATCATCATCATCATATCAGCCGAAAGACGTCCATTGCTGGACATAGGCCTCCCCCAAAGAGTGCCACAATGACCGGTCCTGCGCCACCCGCATCCAGTGTGTGTTGCCAGTGATGACGTATGGCACGGAAACGTGGTCGCTTACTATGGGCCTCATAAGAAGGCTCAAAGTCACCCAAAGGGCAATGGAGAGGGCTATGTTGGGAGTTTCTCTGCGCGATCGCATCAGAAATGAGGCTATCCGCAGCAGAACCAAGGTAACCGATATAGCCCTCCGAATCGCTAAACTTAAGTGGCAGTGGGCGGGGCACATAGCACGTAGAACCGATGGTCGTTGGGGCGGAAAGGTTCTCGAGTGGCGACCACGTACGTTACCGGAAGGCGCGGCGTGGGTAGGCCCCCCCACAAGGTGGACTGATGACCTGGTAAACATAAATAATATGAATAATATTGGTGACTTAACTTTTAACTTAGACAAGTTAAAAGTTAAGTCACCAATATAATAAGGCCAGACGGCCGTACGTAGTATTATTGGATTTTTTCATCCCAAATAATTTTCGTTTATTACCCATTTCTATAAAAAGTTATATCACTTTAGTGCTTTGTGAAACAATAAAATAAATAAACTTACTTAACATGTAAAATTACTTACCAAGTATCAATCAGTAGCGGACGCACTGCAGCTGGTCAGGCGCGTGTCGGGTATGCTCGGTCACCGACCTTTGGGCAGCGACGAGAGCGATACGTCCGTTCTTTGGGAAGGCCCGGTGCGTAATGAATTGAACAACCAGTGTTGCCAGATGGGTTTTACGTTCCGTTACGCGCAGCTCTTCAAAATAGTACGCAAATTCAAGTTTGAGTACGCAGTACAACGTTTATTGACAAACTGTGCTTTATGCATATACAAAGGCCCTAAATAAAACACGTTTCACTGTTTCACGGATTTTGGATTTTGTTTTGTTGTCAGCTGACCCCCTAGCACACTAAGTTTTATGTCGGACATAAAGTATTTGTCCCTCTCGCACTCGCATATTTGCCAGAAAGGGACGAATGCTTTATGTCTGACATAAAACTTAGTGTGCTAGGGGGTCTGATGAAATCATACATTAAAGTCAAACTCAATCAAACTGTAATAAACAAAGATAAATAAATAGCATGCTATTTATTTATCTTTGGTAATAAATATACCAATTATATGTTCGATTTTGCCTTGACTACTATGGTGCCTTATGGGCTCTACAAACCATACAATTATCACTTCTGATTTGTCATATCCAATTTCTGACAACTTGTGGCAATTTTGGGATACCATTTAGGTAAAAAAATATTGCCTTATCATGATAGTAAAATTATTATTTTTTCCCAAGATATCGCTATTCGCAGTAAGATGCAAACCTGTTTTTTTTTAATACAAAGACGAAAGAAGCGTGACTCAAATCGACTATAAAACGCGTTTTTATAGCACTATAAATAATGGGGCTCTCCACTCTCGCGGGCGCCTCGAGTCTTGGCGAGTGGAGGCCGTAGTCGTAGTAGCCTAGCCATCCACATTCGCTTCAGTTGCTCGCTACCACAGAGCTACACGGATTTTTGGGATCCCAAATCACTGGTTCCATTTGATACAGCTCCATAAAAGTAGAACACAAGTCATTACTCCACTCCAACGTCTCCGTCATTATAAAAAATAGTTATTGTTAGTAAATAGGTTACGTCGTTACTCTGCAGCAGCAAACACAAAGTGAGCTAGCGCGAGTGTGGACGATTACCTCGCCTCGCCTCTCGCATCCTTTGACTCGCGTCCGAAAAACCGACAACAAGCGGAGCGACCGCGAGGCAAGATGAGGGAACACGAGCGCATTTTCCATGTCCACACTTTTGCACTCGCGTTCGCTCGTGTACGCTCGCGAAAGTGGAGACTGGAGAAGCCCCATAACCCCTTTAAAGTACAAACTCTTTAATAAATACGTGTTAAATTTGTGGAAAGGCTATAATTACGAATTATTATTTATTTAGTATTTTAAATATTTTACTTCAATTCAATTTTTGTTGTTGATACTTCATAATTATCTGTCATTTGAATTTTTAAACTAATCTACGTAAAATATAGCTTGATCCCTATGACAGCTGTCATCTCAGTACAATTTTACGTTTTAAGGTTATAAATTGTACTTAGATGATAGCTGTCGCAGGGCTCAAGCTATATTTTACGTAGTATAGTTTGGCCATGGCCATTGTCAGTGTTACTTGGTTGTCAGTGCGACAGCCACAGATAATCTATAAAAGTATAGTAAACATTTTTTGGGTTCGTTCCTAAATAATATTAACATATAAACCTAAATAAATATTTTTTTCAGTCAAGTGGAGTAAAGGTGCGCCCACACCGCGGCTCAAAATACGCTAACGCACCGTAAAACGCAGCAAAATGTATGAAGAATACGTGACGCATACGACACGTCAACGCGTATACGCAGCGTTAAGCACCGGTGTGGTCGCTCCCTTACAGCAAGGCTGTCAGGTGCTAAAATATAAAAATAGTACGCAAATCGACGGATGAGTACGCGAGTACGCAAGACCATAAAATAGTGCGCCGTGCGTACTATTGCGTACCCATCTGACAACGCTGTGAACAACGTTTTCGCTCGCGGCTATATAGTGTTTTTTTTAAACAATGGGCTAAATTAACTGGGTCACCCATAAGCGTAAAAAAAAACACGTAATATTAAACAAGTCCTGTAGTTTTATAATAAAATATTTGATTTCCAAAACATCATCAAATACGTGAATAAAAACATGTTTAAACGAACCGAATTAGACATTATGTAGTGCTATTTTTTTATAGGAACTACCAATATTTTAGAACTAGTACGATTGTTATGTACTAAAAGAGTATATATTCCATTGTAAAAGGCAAACATTGATACATTTTTGAAAGATTAAAATGGAAATATTATACCTGAAAGATAGCTCTGACGCGTATTTTTGCAAAACACTCCGAAGAAAACCTGGTTGTTTTAAATAACCGTTTATATAAATAGAGAATAAATAGATGTGGTAGAGGCTAGAATAAGAGTTTATCTATACAAAACAGTAGTTTACTTTAACAATGCAATCATTTGAACGAAACTATGGCCATTGAAAAAGCCTTACGTTAGCTAAAACCCGAACTTTTTGTTTGCACGCTCTTAAGGTTACAAAAAAAGCAAACCACTTCAGACGAGATATTTTGGCGCTCAAACGAAGTGAGAGAACGCCAATACTTCGAGGCCGAAATGGGTTCTTCCGCAAAGTAGAGGTATTTCCACAGTTGGGCAGCTCCAAAATGACCGAGTGTACATTCCGGTGTGGTCATCATCTATCTTAAAATTACAAAGTATCAATATGATGGCGGTCAATGGCCTTCATCATCATAGGTAAATTCGTTGGAGCAAAGACGCGTGGTTTCAGTGTCAGAGAGACAACCGGATGGCTCGCGGTATTTGAGCTCCCGAAGCGTTGTGGAACCGCCCCAACCCGAACTGAGCCAACTTGGGACGGGGGACGGGGGGGGGGGTGAAAAAAAACTAAAAAGTCGCCAATTGTTCGATTGACACAGCATTTCATTCTATAACAGCGTACACACTTGCAGGCAACCGCTGTTCCATGCAATCGGCTACATCGTGACAAAAACAAACTATTTTTTTTATTTATTTTTTCGGCTTTAGTTACACAAGTAGTAATAGTGCTTGTTTATTTCTCTTAGAACAAGAAGAATTCGAATCCCGAGAACAGTCTACCTTTAAGTCTGATAAAGAAGGCGAGCTTACCGATCCCAGCGGACGACAACAAGAAGAAGCAGCACGACGCCCTGATGGACGAGTTCAAGAAGGTGCACAGGAAGATGTTCTCCGGCCAGGATCCTGCGGATGCGAAGAACACTGAAGACAATGATGCTGACAGTTTGGTAAGTCATTTTACATAATCATAATAGTTTTACATGTTACTTCCTCCTCCTCCTCAATCGGTACGTCATTGTGAGGATCGTGACACTGCCGACGCAGCATAGCCAGAATTCTTCTCCTGGACCTTTCGGTCGGCTGCCTGTTCGAGGGCTACGATAACCGGCATTTGACACCTGGTTGAGCCAGCGTTTGGGGCTTCGGCCTCTTGTGCTCCGACTGCATTTGCTGCAGGTTATGCGTGGGCGGAGCCGCGCGGACAGCTAGCATATCTATGTACACTAATATTATACGGAGGAAAAGTCTGTGAGATTGTAGATTTGTATGTTTGTTAATTTTGTATATAAGGGATAATCTCCGGAACTAATCACCCGATTTCAAACATTCTTTTAACTGTGTATAGAATGGACTATCGGGTGGACATAGGCTATTTTCTATTGTATCCCGCGGGTTTGCCTGCGTTATTAGCAATATACTGGCGAAACGACGCGGCTAGCTAGGACAATATAAAATTAGTTTTTTTGCTCAGTTACATACGATCAATTATTATAACTAGTGGAAGTGGATCTGTGAGCTGTAGAAATCTCGAGTCTCTTTTTCGTTTTTTTTTTAATTTGCCAAATAAGTACTGAATCGACAAAATAATAGAATTAACAAACACATCACGAACCTGCTCACGTCACGAGAATCGGTTGACAAATGCGCCCTTTAGAGGAGAACAGCTGGACAGCCGGATAATCGACCATACGAAACTATTTTGGCTCAAGTTGAAAAGGAGAACTACGTTCGCCGCAACTTCGCCGCTATATCACTAGACTCGTATCGGTAGATTTTCTACGGCGTGAAGGTTTGTTAACATTGATTTTGTAGTAGGATGAGTTAGAGCAATTCAATTCCATCATGGCCCGTTGATCGACACTGAACCGTGAAGAAAACCAAAGGAGGTTTAGCAGTTTTCTGGCTTTTATGACACTGCAGCAAAAAGAGGACGGACGAGGACTAATCGGGACGGTCCTCAGCTAACAGATACAGAATGTCCTAGAAAGGGTCTCTAAGGTCGCGTTTACGCTCAGGCGTGATTTCAGGCGCCACGACGCCCGCGCTTGTCAGGCGCTATGCTATACTCCAGGTAAAATACGGTTTTGAAAAACATTAATTTATAATAGCGTTTTTTTTGTTGATTTCATTTGAAAATGTTATTCTAAGATGATATATTCAAGAATCCGACAAACTTTCCACCCGGAAGTAATTATGTAGATTTCAATGAAGCATGCATTGTCTTTTTTTATACGATTTATCTTGAATATTATAAAGCAAATGTAAATAAACCAAAATAAAGACAAAAATATTTATTAATATTTTTTCTGACTTTTCAGAAGTTAGTTAATTTATCATTTTTTTGATGTCTGAAATTTTGTCGGATTTTGTCGCTGGGTAACTATTTAATTGATAATATATCCGTTACACATAAAAAGTAAGCTATTATAAATTATTTCCAAAATTGACATTTTTTCCATACGAGTTGTCAGTTCATTTACTGGACTACTATGGATTGCCATATACCTAAGTTCGAAATGCCATTTAATCGCCTGACTTGCTTGCGCATCGTGTCGCGCAACATTACGCCTTTGCGTAAACGCGGCTTATCTACACTCGCTCCAGGGGTTGGTAAAAATTATTTTTTATTTATGCCCATTCCGAAAGACCGAAAGACATTCCTAACCACAAGGCGGGATATATTGTGGAAGTGTATGGTAACAAGTTACAAGGAAAAGCTGGATTTAAATAAATTAATTCGATAGACAACATTAGCGGCGCGTGAAAATTTTCGATGGGCAACCCGGAGCAAAAAAGTTATGAAATAGTTTAAAAATAAATTTTAGGCAAGCCGGAGGGAATCGGCTTGTATGGGCTGATATACGACCACTTCTGAAATAACGAGGTATCTCGAGATTGTTAATATTTTATTTCTCGCTGAAATAAAATAATATACAGGTAGTCATTTTGTGATTATAACGGACAAAGCTAATCAAACTGGAATTTAAACTAAGTATTTAAAAAAGCAACCCACGTTTAATTTTTTTTGAAAAAAATATTTAATAATAATATCTTTCCATTATTTTATTTCAAGGAAAAGCAATTATTTCCATTGGAGCCACTGAATTAAGTAAATAAAATTGTTTCAGGTATGTATTTAAGCCCAAAGCAATCCTTTTTTTATTATTACAAGCTTTTATTTAGTTTCACCTGTCCCGTTGTCTGTCTGTCTGTCTGTAATCAAATCTTGCAAGTTAAATTTGATCCACTTCCCGGTGACCTATTGAGCTGAAATTTTGGGTATAAGTATAGTTTGGATGACGATTCAATATTATGGTACCATCGAGCTGATGTGATGATGGAGACAGAAGGTGGCCATGGGAATTCAGTACTTAACCGACGTAATCCCGTTGAGTTTGGGCTCGTTAGAATCGTCTCAATGAGTAGTTGATGATGGTATACAGAAAAGTACAGTCGGCAATAAAAGCTTTTTCCAAAAATGAAATTTTTGATAGAAACTCGTTTACAAGCTTTTATTTACTTTCACCTGTCGCGTTGTCTGTCTGTAATCAAATCTTGCAAATTAAATTTGATCCACTTCCCGGTTTCCGACTGAGTTGAAATTTTGCACGAATATGCAAATCGCGTGACAATGCAATATTATGATGACGTGGAGCTGATCTGATGATGGAGCTGGAAGGTGGCCATAGGAACTCCGTAATAAAACCACATAACCCCCATCGAGTGTGGGCTCGTTAGAATCGGCTCAATGAGTAGTTGATGATGGTATACAGAAAAGTACAGTCGGCAAAAAAAGCTTGTACCAAAAATGAATTTTTTGTCAGAAACTTGTTTTTGTTATGGAGGGGAAAATGCGTTACGGGCGCAGAGGGTGACCCGAGTGGTTATGTGGGACTCCCGTATGAGCTGATGAGACCCACGGTGTACCCACTAAACTCAACTCATTAACGCGACTTTATTGACCGAACATTAAGAGTCCGCAGTAAGCTCGGCCGAATTTCACCTTCCCATAGAAACGTAGTTACGCTCTCATTTTTAAACTACTTGTTGGATTGTGACAAAACCTTGCACATAGAATGACATGAGGTATATCTATGTCTGTAATTAGTTTACATGGTTCCAGTTTATAAAACAAACGAAATACAGCAAAATCAAGTTTTGTATGAAAAACTTAAATTCGCTGTATTTTTTTTACCATGGTATCTGAAGTTACGTAAACTAATTACAGACATAGATAGACCTCATGTCATTGTACATGCCAAGTTTCGTTACAATCCAACACGTAGTTTTAAAATGAGAGCGTAACTACGTTTGTATGGAGAATCGAGCTTACTGCGGACTCTTAAGATCGTGTATATGTATGTACATATTTTTGTAACTTTGGCCGTATAACCCCATCGAGTTTGGGCTCGTTAGAATCGGCTCAATGAGTAGTTGATGATGGTATACAGAAAAGTACAGTCGGCAAAAAAAGCTTGTACCAAAAATGAATTTTTTGACAGAAACTTGTTTTTGTTATGGAGGGGAAAATGCGTTACGGGCGCAGAGGGTGACCCCAGTGGTTATGTGGGACTCCCGTATGAGCTGATGAGACCCACGGTGTACCCACTAAGCTCAATTGAACATTAAGATCGTGACGTATATGTAGGTATATACTTTTGTAACTTTGTAGTCGACTGTATAAACACTCCTAAACAACGTCATATTATGTTTGGGCGGCTTCCGACCCGATGCCCGCGCCGCCGCTCGCGTCGCCAGTCTTTAGACGCGGCCTTTGTTACTGATGCCGGTGAAACTGTGGGTTATACCTACTGACGCCAATTTTAATGCTCAACGTCAAGTCACGATCAAGTGGAATGATGAGTGAAATTTGTTACGGAGATAGTAAACCACTTTGATGATAAAGAATGACCACCTATTTCTGAATATTTTCTAAAAATCGTGCTGAGCCGGGTCCATTTCGCGACACGATTTTTTTCGAACGAGGGAGCGAAGCCAACGAAGGTCTATAAGAATTCAGCTACGGCCGAAACTTTTTTCCCAACAAAAAAAACATGTTCAGTTCAGTTCAGTTCATTTATTACACTCATGATCATACAGTAGCATAATACATGAACCCTTAGGGCTATTTGCAATGATTATAAAATAACACATTATTATACAAAGAAAATAAATTAGTGAAAATACATTATCAATTAATAATTTAACTACATTTACAAATACTAGAAGGAAACAAGTCAATAGAATTACATTTACAATACCCATAATTAAATGAATATAAACAACAGCTTATGTCAAAGTAATGATAGTAGGGAACATGCAATAAAATGTCATGTTTTGAATTTGAAGAATTAATTAAACACTGATTTATGCCAAACGATGACACTAAGTAGAACAAAGTTTTTGTGTGTTACTCGAGTTAAAAATTTATTCAGCGGTTTGAGTTTAGAAGTTTTATTACAGGATTCACAGGATTGTATCGCATCGGCCATTTTCATTATTTTAATGTTCCAATGGGATTAAAAACAATCAGATAACAATTATACTGATAAGGCTCTTAGCCTCTTAGCCAAGCCCTTTTTTTCAATACTAAATAATCGCACAGGGGATTAAATAATCACAAAGAGTGTTGTGAGTGAGAGTTTAAAGGTGGTCTTGGGCGAGGCGGGGCGTGGATGGGCGAGAATTGAAATTCGTACGGGACTTACTACCTATTTGCACTGAGCGCTCGCGCGCGCGGTGTAAATAGGTAGTAAGTCCCATACTAATTTCAAATCTCGCCCATCCACGCCCCGCCTCGCCTCGCCGGTGGAAAACCACCTTAAGAGGGTATATATTTTGTCCCTTTTCTGCATAACGCACCTTCATATGAAACGATTGTCAGTTTAAGTCATGTACCTACTATGGTGCGTTTTCTCTCTCTAACAAGCAATATTAAAACGGTTTTAGCTTAATGGTCCTTATGCCCACAGATGAGCGTATTTTGAAAAATGCCTGCGTTTTCATTCAAGATTACGACGTAACTTTTAGTAGGTATTTATTCAAAAACTGATAACTTGATAACGTACTTAAATAATAATTTCTTAAACTAGGGGCTAACACAGTTCAAATTTTCATTTTCTCTTTCTAAACCTAAAATAAATGAGTTTTGTTGGGTCTTTTTCAAATTTTGCAGTGAGAAGTTCCGTTTCGGTTCTCAATTTTGCAGTAAAAAAGAATCATTTGGTACATGAATGATAAATTCACATCACCAAATTTTTTACGAGGGGCTGATATGATTTTGATTTTCAAATATTCATTTAAAAAAATGGATAAAACATCTTCCGAGATTCTTTTTTTTTTGGTGAGAACAGGTTTATATTATATTTTTTTACCGCAAATTGTACTTATATTTTGCCCTTAAAATAATAGTATAGCAAATTATAACTTTATGTTAACCCATAAAAAATAATCATAACTATAGGACCTACGTTGCCGTACATTTATATATTTTTTAAAGACGTATAAATCACGCTGCACAGACGCCGCGCGCTGAAATTATTATTTAAGAAATGATTAAGAGGTTGAGAAATTATTATTTAAGTCAGTTTTTGAATAAATACTAATAATTACGTTGTAATCTTGAATGAAAAAGGAAGCATTTTGCAAAATACGCTTCCGCTTCTGCTTATGTAGACGTAAGGCCTATTAATAATAATTACAAATAATCACACTCACATAATTTAGGTAGGTAAGTACATTATTTACATTAAACAGTCAAAATGTAGTCATATTAGTCATTTTATTTTTAATATAATGTATGCTGTCTATATTGATTGGTAGAAAATGCCCCATGGCATTAATTCCGCCTTTAAACCCAAACCCAACCCAAAGGGCAATGGAGAGGGCTATGTTGGGAGTTTCTCTGCGTGATCACATCAGAAATGAGGCTATCCGCAGCAGAACCAAGGTAACCGATATAGCCCTCCGAATCTAAACTTAAATGACAGTGGGCGGGGCACATTGCACGTAGAACCGATGGCCGTTGGGGCGGAAAGGTTCTCGGAAGGTGGTCTCACAGCGTGGGTAGCCCCCCACAAGGTGGACTGATGACCTGGTAAAAAAAAAGTGGCACTCTTTGGGGGAGGCAGTGGACGTCTTTTGGGCAGATATGATGATGATGACCTAGTTTTTATTTATCCATGTCCCACGAGCCGTGCAGGAAACCATAGCCTATTTTGTGACGGTTTTTTGACTCCTTTCTATTACCTAGTACCTACTTACTCAGAAATTGTGCTATTATGACTATTATGTGCGTCACAATTGTGGTGTACACCATGATCATAGCACCGCTGTTCACAATATCGTTTAGCACTACAAATATAGAACGTCTCTTTACTGTGCTATTGAAAAATGACAAAAGCATTGACATGGTGACCTTGACGTGTAGGTAAGGTAACTAATGACGTAAACATGTCTGAATTCGTCATCTTACGAGTATCTTGTCTAATGAACGACAAACAAATTGTACGTACAGTGTACGGTGCTTTTTGATTTTAAAGAAATCTCTTTCCGATTACGATGAGATTATCATATATAGTGACTATCTGACTGATTTGGTACTGCGTCTAATAAAAAGGTAAAGAGGGCAAGGCAGTTAAACGATAGGAATTTCTTTTGCACGGAATTCTAGTTTTACTTTGAGATTTAAAGATAAACAGGCGAAATTAAAACCAACATAGCTTTAATTCATTTAATAAGGCCGCTAATATGCTTCCTAATAGCGAGCGTTGCATTACCTCATGTGGATTAACATAGCTTGAGTGGTCGCGGGCCGATTAAGGCATGCCAAGCTGTGAAGTGGTGCGATTACGTAGGAACGTGGACGAAGGTTGGTTCTTATTTTGAAGTAGGTCTAAATATGTTTATATAAGGCGATTCGGTAATCTCTTGTGATTATCTTGCCCTTACGAGTCGGTAAGAGTCTTGCTAAAGATTAGACTGTCCCAGGTACTGTCCATTGTCATCAACTCATCATAGTAAGAAGCTTGACACAAAAAATATGGATAGGTAGCCTTGAATTATATTGCAGTTTAATGATTATTATGTATTAAGGCTTTGTTAAAGCCCGCCGGGCTCAGGCAGGGCTGTTATTCGCTAAGCGTTAATGCGGCTCACCCCGCCGTTCACCCGTCACGAAACTAGACCTCTACCTACGCTTGGTTACTACGCATCGCGGTGTCAAGATATATTTGTGGGTGAGCGTTGAGGTGAGCTTAAAACAAGTTACAGAATAGGGGGCTGGAGTTTTATTAAAGTCCAATTATAGGCGGATGTCACACTGCGCCGCATCTCCGGACGGAGGTGCGGAGCTGCATACAAATTTCGCCGGACGGAGGTGCGGTGCAGTGTGTCGTACCACACGGAATTTATATACAAACTGAGGTACTTACTTGCATACAACGAGCTCCGCATCTCCGTCCGGCGCAAAGTGTGACATCCACCATAGTCAAGTGATAAAAATACAGTTCAGCTCCTTAAAGAAATATTTGTGCGGGAGCCATGACGAAGTCGCAAGCAAGACTAGCTATTACCTTTATCACACATACGTATAGTTTTTATTCTATTTATCCCTCGTCAGTATTTTCGAACGAGGGAGCGAAGCGAACGAAATTCTATGCTTCAGCTTTGGCCGAAAATCGTTTGTCTGTCCGGTGTCCGGTGTCTGTCCCGCTGTTTTCCTCTACTGTACGCTTACCATGAGTTTGACAATGACGGCTTACGCTAACGTGTATCGAGTTTTCTATCTGTGCATCCCGCTCGTCCTGTCAAAGTGCAATAGAGATGCACAGATAGTAAACTCGATTCTCGTTAACGAAAAATGACGATGTCAAACTCATGGTAGCCGTACTGGTCGCACTTCTCACTCGATTCTCGCGAAATTTTGTGAGCATTCGTTAATTGTATGGTTTTATAGGCTCGCTAGTTTTACCGCTCATAGAGTCACCACAATACACTTATCTACCTTAGGTATTTGGACAAAAATCTCACTAACTAGTGAAAGTATGTTCGTTAGATCCGTTCGAGAATACAATTACCTACAAATAAATGAACATGCAGGTAAGTATATGATATTAGAATTTCTTTTGTTTCCCTTTTTGACGATAAAGGGTTTTGCTATTATCACATTTGTCACATCACCCACCATCTAAACGACAATGCGTAACTAACGCTTTGATCTGAATGTGAATGTGGCGAAATTAAGTATAAGTAGGTAGGTATCATAACGTACAAAAAATCGATATAGGTAATTATAGGCTTTTTAGTTATATTTCGTAGTAGCGCTCCAATAAATTCGCTTTACGTAAGCTGATATAAGCAAATTATAGTGTCGAAACAAGAAGGTACGTATATTATAACAGTTTCTCAAGAGTTGAGCCAGTGTATACCTATATGAGTATGTTTTAAAATTGACTTTTCTCTAGAAAGGTCTACGAGCAGATTAATAGGTAGGCTTACTTATAATAATCTAAAAAAAAACCGGGCAAGTGCGAGTCTGACTCGCGCGCCGAGGGTTCCGTACAAACTTTCATACACTATATATACCCGTCACGACCCTGCATTATTTTGAACCAATTTCGATAATTCTTTTTTTATTTGAAAGAAGGCACTTTCAGAATACTTTCATACAAATTTAAAGAATCAAATCAAATCAAGATATTTTATTTCAAATAGACTCAAAGAGTGCTTGAGAAACGTCACAAATGATATATGTATATACACAACGCAACAAAAGAAAGTTAAAATTGACTGCACGGAAAATTTAAAATACACATTAAAATTTTATAGCTGACAAGCACATACAAAATTATAGAACACAGTTCACATTAAAATTTATTATGTCAAATAAATAAATTGTCACTTAAAAATAATAAAAATTAAAAGTAGAATAAATTGGCTTAAAAGAAATTATGAATATCATACAAAAGTGATAAATTAAATTACAATCTTAGTTAAAAATGTTTTTTTGTAAAATAAAAAAATACGCTAGAAAGAGGTTAAATGATAACTTTCCGGTGATATTTACGTTAATCGCCATAAGGGTTTTTACCTTAGTGGTCCGGAACCCTAATAATTACGTCCCTATATAATTATTACATGAATTACTTACTTACATTTGAAATCTTTGCATTAATTGTATAGTTTTGAAGTTTAAGACCAACTGTACTTATTATTAGTAGGTACCTAGATAGTTTATTATTAAAAGATACTTAGTTAGATACTTGAATAGTAGATATGTCATGCACGTCACTGTCTGATTCCCAACTGCTTTTTTACAAATATTATATAGCCTAGGCCACTTCCACGATTAAGAGGAATCCAACACCTCATATGCCAAAGAACATGACCACGAATATGACATATCTACACACATTCATCCTACTAATATTATAAATGCGAAAGTTTAGATGTTTGGATGTTTGTTACTCAATCACGCTTAAACGGCTGAACCGATTTGAGTGAAATTTTGCACGAAGATATTTTATAGCCTGGATTAAAGTATAGGATAGTTTTTATCCCGGGTCCACGCGGACGAAGTCGCGGGCGGAAGCTAGTTCATACATAAGCTCAAAAAACATAACCCTCTTCTCCTTCAGCAGTCGGGTAAAAAGAAAGGAGGATTATCAATTCCTCCATTACAAAACAATCAGTAACTTAGTTAATACGTATCTGCAAGAACGTAGGTACAGAATCTGATTTTGATATACCTATACCTATATATACCTATATATTACCTATACCTGAGGTTAATATATATTATTACTTATTGTGTCTCGTTAATTTGATAGGTTTTCAGTCGTGGGTACCTACTCTACATCCAAGAGATTTCTTGTCATGTTCACTGAGCATCGTGGCAAGTCGCTGCCAGTTACAAAAGCATCCGAAATCTTGATAAAAATGACAATAGCTTTTGTATTGTTGGATCTCAAGCCGCGGAGACTTTCCTAATTACCTGCGCGTAAGCCAGGATTGATAAAGAATTTTAATTACAATAACGAAACAGTTAGATCACGCGGCTATTTGCGGTTAAGATCGGTATCGCTGCTACAAAATGCTATAGCTCGATGTAATTTCTGTAAGTTCATATGTCACTACAAGGATTGCTTGGAATATTAACTTTGTTCACATAGCGTAAGAACGCGTTTACGGCTGCGCAGTTTATCGAGATACCAGTTTGCGGATGGTTAATCGTTCATATCTTCTGATGACTTTACTGTAACGGTGGTTTTCCTGTTTATTCTAAGTAAGTAACCCGACTGGTTCAGTGAACGAAGCAAGTCCTTCGAGCTTTACAGATTGTAATAGTAAGGGCGCGCACTTCGGGGTCAAGGATCTCTTGGCCAAGATGGGACTGTCGGACAGTTTAGACTGTAGAACGTGTGGCGAGGAGGATGAGACCATGGAACACTTACTGTGTGAATGTCATGCCCTTGCCAGACAAAGAATGAATTACTTTGGTAGCGACTATCCGCAACCAAGGGAGTTCAAGGTGCTCCCGCTGAGCTGCATCATCCGCTTTGTGGAAATGATGGAGCGAGCTTGGGAGTAGGCATAAAGGAGAGGGCAAATGCACAAAAGATCTCGCTGGGTCGAAGTGCATCCGAAAGGGCCCTCATCTAGATAAGATAAGATAAGATAAAGGCGCAGCTCAACAAATCAAACGAGTAGGGTCATTACGCTGGTTACGCGACCACCTGAAGGAGAAGGTTATTTCTATTGAAGATAACATCAATTCTACAGACCCTATTGAGACAATTAGTTGTACATGCCTTTTTTTGTTGTTTTAGAATAAAAGTCTACTAAAAAATCGAGAAAATATACTTTCAGTTCACCAACTCAGCTAAGTGGTCGCCAACCGGCACATAAAATTAGGTGGTCGCTAACCGGCGAAATGACCCTACCTACCTACTGTGGCAGGAATCGTAGCTTAAATAACGGTTTCTGTACACGAGTTAAATTTAATGTCTTCCTGTGTTTCTGTGCAGTTGGTATATCTATCTGGTGATAGATATACCAACTGCACAGAAACAGAAACTTATAACATAGTTTGTACTATACAAAGGTCCGCTAAAGAAATCATAATTTTCAAGTATAGTAGATTGTTAACCGAGGGTTGAAAGCCACCCATTCCTGACGAAATATTGGAATGGGTGGCTTTCCCCGAGTTAAACACTCTACTTTTCATTTCGAATACGAGGAAATGAATTAAAAGCCAAAAACTTAAATATTTTCTAAATCACTCAGATCCTATAGAACCAATTTTAAAAGCGTTTGTGTATGGACCATTTCGACGGGAACTGTACTCTTACTGTTGTATGTAATGTTAATAACCCTTTCCTGGACGCGCTTTTGAAGTGGTTATATCGAAAAGCTAATTTTAATTGTTGTTTGGATGATACATTACATTATTAATTGTATTTATACCTATATACCATATAGTAATAACTAATAAAGAATGAAAACCATCATAATTATCAACAAGCTTCAAAAATCAACACAATTTTATGAAAGTGGACGCTGTTCTGAAGAGGTCACATTAAACTGCGAACACTTAAACAAATATTCAACAGTCTTAAAATAGCAAAAATAGTCATACAATAAATAATATATTATCAATATTAAAAAAAATAACGCATGATTGTTAACAAGTTTAAAATCAGTACAATTTTCTGAAACTGTGGCTGTACAGGTTTCTGTCATTGCTTTTTTTATTTTTTTTATTACTTTCAGCCCTAGGGGAGATATGCCTCACTTTCAACCCGCAGTTTAGATAAACAATGACCTACTTTCAGAGTATGAGAGATGAAAAATATGTTAAACGTCCCGATCGATAAATTACCACCGGTTCAAAAAAAACCTCTGCTAGTGCTTGATTAATGAAAACAATTTCGCAAACTTTCGCAAATAAAATGCTTTCTACTGTAGCAATTAAGCAATGTAATTTTATAATACTGTGATATTGATATTATACAGCGGGTGTTCGGGATAACGATGTATTAGGAACTCAAGGATTGGATAGACTGGACTATTAGGAAGAGTTTGAACCCTACATGTCTTAGTCCAATCGGTGTTAGTTTTTTTTATTGGTACTAAAAAAATATTGGGAGGGTTTTTTTGGTTGAGGATTTTTTATTGGTTAGTCAATCATTAATTCAATTTTTTTCATACTTTGTTTTCAATTGAATTTTTCATGATAATTTTTGATCAGGTAACTAACTAGGTCCATATTTAAAAAAAAACTCGATTTAAAAAATAAAACGACCACAGATTGAACTAAGACAAGTAAGGTTCGAACTCTTCCTAACAGTCCAGTCTATCAGCTCCTTAAGTTCCTACATCGTTATCCCGAACGCCCTCTGTATAATATCAATATTTATTTATTTAAACTTTATTGCACAAAAGAAAACTTATCGTACAAAAGGTGGACTTAATGCCAAATGGCATTCTCACAATATCACAATATATTCGGACAGTATCGCAGTATTATAAAATTACATTGCTACAGTTAGAAAGCATTTTATTTGCAAAAGTTTTCGAAATTGTTTTCATTAATCAAGCGCTAGCAATATTTTGTTAATTATTCTATTTCATAGTTTTGTAATATTAGGTATAATGTATTGTATTAACATCGGTTGCAGCGCGTCTAGCATGCGACGGCCGCGACATACTCTCGATTTTTATCGCACTATATCTCTTGTTCTAAGTGTTCTAATAAGAAAGAGACGGATAGTGCGAGAAAAATCGAGAGAGCTCGCGCGCCGTCGCATGCTAGCCGTGCTGGTCGCTCAGCCAACCAAAAATAAAAACCGGCCAAGGGCGTGTCGGGCCACGCGCAGTGTACGTAGTTGCCTGTCTGTATTGGTTGTATCGACACGCGCCAAGTAAGTGGCCCGGTTTTGTACGAAAGTTGGCCTTTTCAAGCACATTTTAAGTTGGTCGACTATTTACTACTTTTCACGTGATCGTTTTCCTTTTAAATTCATTATATATACCTACTATACGATTTTTTTTTCACATTCCCAGTAGCAGCCATTTAGCCGGCAGGGGGTGGGGACACATGACTCTAACAAAAATTTGGGCTTTAAAGCCCAATATCACATAAACAACCACTAAGTTTAAAAATGATTTTAAAAACCCATTATATTTTTGAACAAGCTATCCAACGACACCCCTAACCATGGATTTAACAAGGAAAAAAAATTACATGGCCACTTACGTGTAGGGGAAATACCCAAAAAAACAAACAAACTTTTTTTCTACCATTTTGTAGGCGTGATTGATTTATATACCCATGCCGAATTACAGCTTTCTAGAAGTAAGGGTCATTGAGCTAAGCTGCAGACGGACAGACGGACAGATGGACATGGCGCTAATCTACAAGGGTTCTACGGAAATCTAAAAAAGCGCTCCACAGATTGCGATGAATAGACAAAAACCTATATCGTCTGGACTCACTTTAAATGGTCATAACTTTAGTAACCGATAAAAACGTTCTGTGAAATTGAACTTCAACGTTGCATTTGAAGGAGACATCGGATTTTCATCGTGACGAGAGCAAATTAGTTAAGACATCCAATTATAAATTATCGATTCGCAACATCGAGCAAAGTACCGAGATTTCGCATGATTCCGCCTTGCACTGATAACGAGACCGAGACCGATGCCCGCGCCGGCTCCGTCAGTGTAAGTGTAAGTAGTGCTAGACGTCAGTCGCTCGCGCACATTGCACTTCGCCGCGCGCTCTCCTCCGCGAAAATCAAAACTCGCGACCAGCTAACCATCTGAAAATTGACTATTGACCTTCACGCGTTCCTACACACATTTATGTGCCTTTTTCAAGCATATCAAACGCGTTAGGTAGTTCAAATAAACGCATTCCGAGAAGTTATGCACCCTCGCATAAAGTGATTTGAAATTCAATAGTTCCACATACCGTGTTTGCCATGGTCTGACTTCATTGTAAAGTGTAAACATTAGAAGTGAATTCAATATGAAAAATAATAAATCTAAGCCGCTCGTCATCATTCAATGCTATGAAGTAAGTTCAGATACATAGTAGTGCTCCTGTTATAACTAGAGCGAAACAATAGCCTATAAATAATGTTATTAGACTGACAGAGAGTACCAGTAGGTATGCATGCAGCCAAGTCTTTATTATACGGACGAAATCACTATCCATAAAAATATCTAACATAATAAGGTTAATAAGTGATACGGTTTGTTTATGATACATCACCGTGCCCAACCCATATCAGTCTCTATCAGGTAATCGCGTCCAATCAAAATCGATAATATCTGTACGTAGAAGTACTTTTACGACAGCGCGATCAGATTTCTAGATATTCTATGAATACATACATTCATACCTATGCTAAAATATGCATCGGAAACAAGCTCGTTTAATTAGTTCCACTGTGTCTACTTAAGTAGTTAACCTAAAGTGGTTTGATGGTAGTATTTAGTATTTACAATTTTCTTTCCGTTAGGTATGAATGCGTGTTATTGTCAACATTTAGACACCGATCATCGGGTTTACAGCAAAAAAATCCAAAACAAAAATGTCCGTGTACAGTTTATACATTCGATAACAACAACAACACTACTTAACTTACGTTCTAAGTTTCTGACGTTCCGCTACTAGGGTCTCTTAAGTCTACAGCCACGAATATCCAAATATTTAAAGTTCTTCGATCTTTCTCTCTCGATTTTTGAATACATTTTTTTAATAAAAAGTAGTAAAACTAACTTAAGATTGATTACAGACCGATCAAGTTAAAATATTGCGCCGGCACCTGTCATTCCATCGAATAGAAACCAGTAATTTTTTCCATAAATGGGCAACTTCAAAAAACTGTGTACCTACCTAATTACTTAATGTAAGTTGTTAAAAAACTAACTCAGTCTTAGTTTTGTGACGAAAATTAGGCATATTAAATTATGTGAAAATGAACTAGTTTCACATTTAAATAACGTGTTATATTATAAATTGATAAAAAATAGTTCACTTTTATACAAACTGAAAACTTAATTGTCGTCACAAAGCTATTACTAGTACTCAGTAGAGTTAACGTCTTATTACACGCTAATTGATACCACAACATTTTTAAAAATGCCCACACGCCTATTTTAACGAACACCGCTTACGATAACAGACGGTTTGGTGCAACCCGCCCCAAAAGTTTCCTTGTATCCAAAAATAAGCCAGCTATATCAGAATCGAAGGTTGGTACGTATTGGGTATGTCGGTACCTACCTACATTTTTCGTTCGGTGATGATGTTTCAAGTTGCAAAAAAACTTAAACATGTTCTTTAAAGGTCCGGTATAAGTTTCCGCGAATCTGACTTCCCCTACTTCGCTTTTCACGCTTGGTTTAGAAGCCTAATCATTTCTAAGAAGGAGCTTGACCGTTTCTATGAGTTACTTACATTGTTACATTTTACACACATATTTTGCTATTATGAGAAATAAAAATCCCCAAATACATAATAATAATATTAAATATATTCGTCCCACTGCTGGGTACAGGCCTTAAATCAAATACTTACCTAAGATATAAAGAAGTATACCTAATGTGGATGTATAACAAAATAAATATAATATAATACCTAGATAACAGAACATAGACGCTGTTTCAATCATCTTTTCATTGATGTTGCTTCCTAGGTACAAGGTCAATAAGATGATGAAATATATTATATACTTGACGCTGTATATAGATTACAAAAAAATAAGCTTAAAATTGCCATTAAAATGAATAAAAAACCGGCACTGGCAAACTTACAGTCTTCCAAATGATAGACTTAGCTAGTTTTTAGCTTTTTTTTTTCATTTTAATGGCAATAGGGGTGTAGACACTAAATAATATAATCAATAATATCATATTTTCTCGAAAAAGGATTAAAAATGTAGTCAAATGAAGAAAAAAATCAACGAAAAGGTTAAATAATCACGAAGTTATAAGTGTCTAACGTTTCAAGAAACTGTCCCTTTTTCGCAAAACGCAATTTCATATGAACAACGCTGGAAGATTGTGACGTCACTAGAAGACGGCAATGTGCCGTGCCCATCGTGTTCGGCGCCGCCGTCGACGCGGCCCCCCGGCAGCATCCCGTATCGTGACGTCACATACTGTTTGCGTTTTCTCTCTGTAACAAGCAATATTAAAACCGCTGTAGCTTCGTAATTCTTTGAGTATCTGAATGGGATTTTCGTCACTAGGCATATTTTTTTGCCTTCTTTATTTTGGATTAATAATAATTTTCGAGTACTTAGTCTAAAATAGGGGATTTTAAGGTTATTATATTATTTTGGAATCTATATACGGCGTCAAGTTTAGGTAAGTAACGTAAACAATAATAAGTTTTTACTATTATATACCATATTTTTCGGTACTTTTACTTTTTTTAGCATTACATTTATTGTCAACATAAATGTAATGCTATGCATAAAATGTAATTCTTTGTAATGAATGTTTGTACCAAAATAAAGAGAAAAAAAGAAGTGTGGGTACTTTCACATCAAACGTTTATACCTGCCCAAACATTAGCTAATTACATATCTATATACATGTTTTTTTACGATATTTTTGAAACGCCTTCGTTTTTAGGTACTTACATCACATTATCATAGGTACCCAATATAGGCTTAGGTATGTTTAGCTGATTGTAGTTCAAATTTATAGCGATGAATTAGCTAGCCGGATATGGTAGGTACATCAATCGATCACGATCGCCAGTAGGATGACGTTAATTCTGGTTGGTTTTCTTTTTTACCGTCCGTGATATCATTCAAATTACAAAAGTGTTGAATACCGTCACACGAACCTTTAATTGTATAAAGATGTACAATTTTTGGAGCGAGAAGCTTTGAAACATCGCACTCTTCATTATTTTATTACAAAAATAATACAAAGACTGAGCGCACCTTCGTGAACAAACATATCACACTTATTTGCGTGCTTGTCACAAAACACATAATTATTAAAACATACAATAGGTATCTACATATTAAAGAAACAAGGATTTTGCGTATTCATATTATAATATCTCCGCCCAGAGGTATATAGCGCGTGATTCGTGACATCAGACAAGTGAGACTTGCGGTTTTTGTTTACGTTTTGCTAACTAGGTACCTTTAATCAGAGATTAAGTTCTCGTCTACGCTATTATAGTTTTTTTCCATGCTGCCATTTTCTCATCAGAATAGTTTTTTAATGAAATGTTGCATCTGTAGGATGCATGAATGTGAACCATGTAAGGGGATAATGAGGTTATTTTAAATATCAATAGTCATTTTGCATAGCCTATTGATGTTGTTTTCTCGGATCGGATATTGTACCTATTTAATCTGGATAGTAGCAAATATTATACTTGTCATTGTCTTGAAGGTTGTCAGGCAAACCCGTATGATAAAAGGTGAAGGCATTTTTTAAATCGAATACCTATGCGGTTTGTAGTTTACCCATTCCATACAAACTTATAAGTATAATCTTACGAAGCTACAGTGTCACCGACTTTTCCTCTTTATAATATTAGTATAGAAGTATAGATTTTCCTCTTTACATTATTAGTATTGTAAACAATACAATTTGACAGAAAAGCTAGAATAAAAATTTTGGTGTTTCTATTTAGGATCGCCAGCAGACGCTGCCGCTGCGGAAGGCGGAACCAGTTCAGTCAGAGTACTCCACTAACGGGCACCAGCAGTTAAAACGAGAAGTCACCAACGGGCATCCTCAGCCAATACGTGAAACTTTCAACGGCCACGCTCTACAAAAACGCGATACTTCGAACGGGCACATAAGCGAAGCTTTGAACGGGCATATTTTGCAGAAACGCGAAGCTTTGAACGGGCAACTGCAGCAAAAACGCGAAATTACAAATGGACCACCGCAATCGAATGGTCATCCGCAACAAAAACGAGAGGCCACCGACAGCCCTCCGCCCCCGCCGCCGGTGAGTATTTCCTGACAGTCTCTGAGAGCTATTTGTCTACCAAAAATATAAAGGTGGTTTTCCACCGGCGAGGCGAGGCGGGGCGTGGATGGGCGAGAATTGAAATTAGTATGGGACTTACTACCTATTACCACCGCGCGCGCGCGCGCTCTGTCCAAATAGGTAGTAAGTCCCATACGAATTTCAATTCTCGCCCATCCACGCCCCGCCCCGCCTCGCCGGTGGAAAACCACCTTGAGACAGTAGTTTGGCACAGTCAGACGTCAGTTCCTAACGTGCGAGTTAGTAGCATTTTGTCCGTCAATTTGGTTGGTAGCAAGACTCATATAGGCATGGATTACTGACTTCTCTTTGCCGTGGATAATATGGATTGATCGACAAAACGTTGAGTCTATTGAAGAATTCAGCTTGTGTTTGCAAAGCTATGTCAAAATAACTGTTGATATGACTAATCAATCTACCTCTTTTAGCATTCATTTCTGTGACTTGTTTTTAGCAACAAGCATTTGAAATTCATTGGCAGTGCAATTCGTGGCAATTTTAAACTTTGCATCATAATTTACTTTTAGTTAATTGACCAATTGATAAATGGGTTGGGAAATCTGGCCTTGATACCTAAGTTTTATCTTGCTCCAACTTCCTTTCAGATGCCAGCGGCGAATGGCCAACAGAACGGCGAACATAAAAAACTAGACATATCGAAATCGATTCCAAAAACACTTAACACAGATTTGGTTAACTCTTTGAACCAAAGAAATGGTTCGTTGGCACGAACGCCGACGCCCGACTATAATAATAAGACTGATTTTAAGACACAGTTTAAATTGAGGAGCGTGAAAGATGAAAAGGCCGAGCTCGACTCGCTGGAGTCTTATACATTAAAGAATCCTGCTAACGTACAACCGAAACCACCGTCGAATTACTTTGTGAGAGCGCCGAATGGGACAGCGACGATGAAGAAGCACCTGCGGCCGGTGTCCGTGACCATAGGGGAGTACGCCGGCGGCGGGAACAGTCGCCGCGAGCCGTCCAGACTAGAGTTCATCGGCGGGGACAGGCCTGACGGGCCGTCGCCGGTTGACGAAGATCAGATTTCCAATAGACTTCAGTCGGAGTTAGCACTTACACTTTCTAGATCCAATTTACGGAAAAAGACTGATGCATTGGTAAGTACCGAACATAGCGAGCGGCTATTCTAAATAAATGTAGGTATGTGAAGTAATCCGTGTTGAATCTCTTTCAGGGTTATCAGATAGGTCCAGATAGCCAGATAACGAATAACAACGAAGATAGTGATTGCTCCATTGACAAAAATTTTCACGCCAGATATGGAAACAATCTATTGCCTCTGCCACCGAGCGTAACAATACCCAAAGTATCGAAACTAAAGCATTGAGCAGCCGTTACAAATATCTTCAAATTGCCTTATTGCGTCATTACCCATTGTCTTTTACACAAAGACGATTTAAAAAATAAGTAAGAATTAATCAATGATTATGATATCTAATAATAACTTCTTCATTCGAGTCCTATATTTAACACATTCACATTCTTTGTTTCTGTCAATATCACAAGCACAATCAGTTTCGAAATGCACGAGTGAAATTATAAAAAAAACACAGTAGGTACTACTTAATTTGAAATATGAAACCGAATTACGTGTATACATGGTGGTGGTGTCAAGGGTTTTAGAGGAATGTCATATTGCCAGTATATTCCGATTTTTTTTCATGTGGGAATGCTTTGTAATAATGAATTTTATCTTTTGTTTCAGGCCGATGCAGGTCGATGATTTCAAGATCCCTGTAATTAATTTAATAAGTAATTTTTATTCCGTGTATCACATTTTTTTAGGGATAGACAAGTTGATGCGTTTTTAAATAAAATGTACCTAAACGGAGATAATGTTCCGTAGGAATTTAGGCGCTTTCGTTATTGGTAAGAAAGTGCATAAAAAATGCTGGGTGATGTAAAATATATTTGAATACTGAATGTATTACCAAAGCTACATGTTTCATACCTTAAAATCACGAATCTAAATTATAGCTGAATATGTTTATTTTATAGGCACAGTCGGTCTCGCTTACAGGGGTGTCATGACCGGTGAGTCGTAAGAAGTATGTAGGTAGTAGACTGTAGACAGGTAGTAAAGTTAGTGGTTTGAATATGTTAAGTAACCGCGTCAGAGTACGAAAGTAGGTAGTAGGTACTCGTATATTACAGTCACTTTTGTTTGAGTGACCATATTTAGTGAAAATTCTTTGTACAGTCAGCTGCAGAGAAACATGCCCAACCCCCGGCATTAAAATTTGGTATGCAGGGGGGGGGCATGTTTCTCTGAAGCTGAATGTACCTATGGGCTAAGTACTGAAATTTATTTTTCGTAGTGATTTACATGGAATAAGTATTTCTGGCAATTTATGAATTTAAAAACATTGCTCATGGATGTATTTGTAATAAGTATACAGTATAAGTAGGTCAGTATTTGGTTAAAACAGTGTGGGCAATAAGGCTACCTACACTTGTAAATCATGTTTTTGAATGTATAATTATATTTCCCACGTTTGGTTTACTTCTATCTAATGTATATGTTTGTATTTAGTTAAAGTAAAGATTAGATGTCAAATATGTAGTACGAATTGATGTCGAATTTTATGAATTACCTAAGTCATATCATAATCGTAAATAATAAACAATTGAATACCTATTTATGAACCTGGAGTGTTTTTCTAATGTACCTAGGTAGCAGGTAATGTACGTAGCCATATTAAGAATTCTCATGAATATCTTAAGTCACACCGCAAGCGCACATTGCATGAATGGGGGAAGGTAGGTATCATAATTTGGAAATACTTTATATTGCGTGTGTAAGTATGTAGGTCAGAAGCTACAAATATTTTTTGCTAAAGAAGAAAGGCGCGGGCCGGGTTGTGGACCCTCATCAAGTAGCTAGAAACAACTTAATGGGGAATAGTCCAACCGGTTTCCGCCCACCGTATTATATCGTTCGCGTTAGCGACTTTGCTCACCACGCCACGACATGACATACAACATACAACATCACATCATCAACACATCACATATCTACTTACCCCCTACAGAGCAAGAATAGTTATTTGTTATACAAGGGTGCAAAGTTGTATTTTACCCGCGAGTGTGGAATTGAAACACGAGAAGTAAAATACATTTGCACCCGTGTGTAACACAAAACTTTTCACCTCACTGTAGCGAGGAAAGTGCAATATGCAAAACAACTATTGTCTGCCACCGCAGGCCGCGCCAGTCTGTGAGGCCTTAATCACTCCTAAGTAATGGTTGTGTTTCGGCGACTTCCGACGCGAGCCCGTGATAAACCCAAGACCGTACCATATAATATAGAATCAAATCCGGAAACCTGCACGGCTATCACAGGGCGGGCTCACGACCTGTGTCGCGGCGAGATAGACTATCCGTCTCTATCTAATAAGAATGCAGAGAACAGTATGTCGCCGCGACCCAGCTCGCGGGCCGTCTTTTCATAGCCGTGTTGCGGGCTCATAATGTTTGAAATTTTAAATTAGAACTTTTTAAATGAATGTTGATTGCGTTACGGCATGAACCTAGAATACTCTGGGCAGGTTATGGTAATAATAATACCACGTGCGAGCGAGCTGGTAGCATACAAATCTCGATAAGTGTGACAGAAAGGGAAATATCATTCATTGTCCTTGTCATAGTTCCACTTTTTTTTTATTTGCCACAACTGATTTAGTATGTAGTTGTGGAACATAAACCATTATCCGTCCAAATTGAGTAGGTTGTTTATGGCAAGTCATCAGCCATTTTAAGACCAGTTCTTAATTTAGCTGCATAGGAGCCTTTCCGTCCCTCACTGTGGCATCACGTACAGCCTGTCCAGAGTATTCTAGGTCCATGCGTTACGGTAAGAATTAAGATATATTGTAGGTACATTTGTGTCAAAGTGACGTTTTATCATGTGTATTTACAGCATTTACAGTTTATTTATTTTCAATTTGCTTTCAATAAACATGGTAGATGACCACAGTAATGTTCTTACATTTTAATTATAAACTTAGATTTCCTGATTGAAATAACTCTTTCCTTGTGCTTTGGTTCAAGGTTTTGAATTAACTACACTGTTTTTTTAAAATTCAAATGTACGGAATAATTAAAACGTTACTCAAACAGGAATATAATATGCAAGATGCTGTACTAATAGAGAGTCCTTTTGAGGAAGGAACACGTTTAGGGGCTTATTGTGAGACTCGTAACGTGATATTGGGTACGTACCTATTTGGAGAGCTGTAAAACTGTCTTATCGACCTAGCTAGCATGATCACGTTTACTAGTAACTACCCTCCCCTCCCCTCCCGACTCTTACTAGCAAGTATGTAAGTACTAGGCTAGAGGGACAAGGATTGAGGATAGTTCTTATCCCGGAAATCATTCCTTAAAACACTAAAAGGCGAGTGAACATTTCTACGGGAGAGTATAGAGAGACGTTTGCCTCTTTGTTTTGTGTTCTACCCCTTGTTTAATGGTTTATTGTGCTCCGAAGAACTGATTGACTTGCCCATGGCCTCATTTTACATCGCACCGCTCGCCGTCGGCCAAGGCGCTCGATCATCCTCCATCTTGGAACCTAAATGGTCGCGCACAGTAGGTACGGCTCCAAAGAAATTAATCCTCACGTGGTTTTCCCGAGAGACTACGTATGAGCTTTTTCAAGAAAGTGTAGGTACAGGTCTATTCACAAGTCAAGAACTGGCGCGTAATGTCTATGAAATTAATTGACAGTTTCATATATTTTCCGCGCCACCTCTCGTGAGTGTTATTAGGTTTTTAAAGGATCGGCAACGCGCATGCGAGTCACCTGCCCCCCTATTCTCTAACTTGTTTTAAGCTCACCTCAACGCTCACCCCCAAATGTATTTTGATACACCGCAATGCGAAGTAACCAGAAGTAACTAAGCGTCGGTAGAGGTCTAGTTTCGTGACGGGTGACCGGCGGGGTGAGCCGCTTTAGCGCGTAGCGAAAAACAGCCCGAGTTGCAGGCGTCCAGAGGTAACGGCTTACAATTAGGCGGGCCGTACGCCTATTTGCCACCGACGCCGACATATCTTCTTTGCTCTTTCCATGTATTACAGGCATTACACCGAATAAATTTGTGATTGCTACCGAGAAAAACGGAGAATATAACAGAAAACGCTTCAAAGAAGATGACGAAATCATCAAAAAGTTTATTCTCGATTCTATTTATCCCTTGAAGTCAGTAAATATATCTATATTTAAGCGCACACAAAGACAGTCGTTGAAAGTTGTTTTCAATGGAATGATCAATAGATATTTTGAATTAAGTAGGATGCCGAGAAGAAATGTAAGTATTGTGTTATTGCAACACTTAAGCAGGTTAAGAACATTAGGTAGGTACAGCGGGTCACAAAGCCGATTTAACTTTGCACACATTTTGTTTATAAATCTATTTTATTCATAATAAATTAAAAACTTGTTGCAGATAGACACCTATGTAGTATTTGGACATATTTAGGGTGAAACTTTAATTACCTACCTACTTAAGTTTTAAATCGAATTGCATTTAACTAACTAATTAGTATATACCTGCCTGGGTGACCAAAAGCTCTGCTCGGGTGGAAATCGGAAATGAGATAGCTAGATAAATTTCTCGTCGCCGTAAACCCCTATATTGCAAATTTAATCGAAATCGTTGTAGCCTATTTGGAGAACGTGGCTACAATACTAATCTGGGGGCATCTGGTGGCACGACAGTGCCTCCGCCAAGTCGAGCAAAACAGCGGCACGGCCGTACCATCCTTTTCTCGAAACAATTCAGGCCATTTTCGACCCCAAATAACTTCGTTGTGGATATAACTAGAAGACTAAATTTTCAGTAACCAGGCAGGCATTGTATAAACACGATATATTTCAAATTGCATTCAATTTGAACCAGTAAGTACTTTAAGAATTATAACTAGTCAAAGTTTCTTAATCTTGTCACTGACTGACTGACTGATACTCACTGACCAACCATCAAGTTTAAGAAATTTAGAATACAATATTAGTATTTAGTGTATAAATCAAGGGAAAAAATATATTTTGCAACAGTCCAGTTTTCTAGATGCACACCAACTGCATAAATAACTGTGTAATCCCATATAAATATATAGGATTACAAAGTTACAGTGAATGGGACAAAAAATTAAAAAGCAAGAATGGCACTGCATTCATAATTTGTATGTAGGTATCAATAACACAATAACCTATAAAAAGAAGTGAGATCCCATAAAAACATTCCAATAATAAGAATGCCTGAGACTTGGTAGGTACCTACTACGAAATATCTCACAACTTTTTACGGTGGAAGAGTTTCGAGACTTTGCCTCTTTTTTACGTGGAATGTTTTTTATGGGATATATGTATACTTATATACAAATATGGCTCGTTTAATTTAATAGTATCCATATATCTGTCTGTCTGCCTGTTACCTCTTCACGCTAATTTGGTACCTATGGAGATAATTTGAATCCCCGGGGGAAGGGCATAGTAGTTTTCTCCCGGAATCTCCTGAGGGGGGAAATGGTGATGCAAGTTTGTATAAAAAACGAGTTTCACGCGAACGGAGTCGCGGGCAGAAGCGATTAACATACAGGATGTACCAAAAATGCGGTGTGAACCGATCAAGGGCATAACCAGGTATCGTGTTCTGATAAGAAAAAAACTAAGTGAAATTTTCTTTGACGTGTTTTTTTTACCTTTGTATGGAGCGTTGGCCGTCTGGGGCGATCTGCTCCATACAAAAAACGTTCCGAAAACGGAAATGTTCGGAAACGGTTCCGAAAAAAAAAATCCATAAATCAGGCTATATTTGATTTAATTAAAATAGTTATTACTTGCTTAGACAAAAAAATCCCCATATGAGCTTTGTATATGGATATGACAAAAGCATTTGACTTAGTAGATCGCAATGTTCTCTATGACAAACTCTTTGTTTATGGGATTCGAGGTAATGTTCTCATTCTCAGTCTAATACGTTCTTACATGACTAATCGAAAACAAATAACGCACGTAAAAAGAATTTCTCCTATAACCAAAACTGAGGAAATCTACTCGTCGGACTATAGAAATATTTGTTATGGTGTACCTCAGGGGAGTGTATTAGGACCACTATTGTTTCTGATCTACATTAACGATTTGCCAAAGGCTACGGAACATCCCATGATTCTTTTTGCTGATGACAGTACAACAGTTAATGACAGAATCTGACATTAACAATACATTAATTAAAATAATAGAATGGCTAACTAATAATAATCTTAAACTAAATCTTGACAAAACTAATTTCAACAAAGAAACAAACCTGACAATTTATCTATAGCTTATAAGGGACATAAAATCAATAAAACCATAAAGGAAACTTTATTTATGATGAAATTTTTAGGGCTCAGTATTGATAATAAGTTGACAAGGGAAAATCAAACTGACATTATATGTAAAATATTAAGTAAATTTTCCTATGCGCATACAATTTGCAAAGAATCGCAAATCAGTCATCGGTTTTAACTGCCTATCATGCATTTGTAACATCCACTTTAAGGTATGGGATACTTTTCTGGGGAAATTCAACAAATAAGGAAAACGTACTTAAGGCTCAAAAAAGTTTTTAAGGTATATGTGGCATTAAGCGATATGACACCTGCAAACCGTATTTTATAAAATTAAAAATACTTACATTACCTTATTTGTATATATACGAAATGGTCAATTTAGTAAACACTAATCGCCATCAGTTTAATAAATTTAAAAGTATGCGTCTCCAGAACAAATTAAAATCGCAGTCAAGTAACACAGCACTACTACAAAAAAGCATACTGGGGATGTCACACAAAATAAGTATACAATAAGCTTCCACAGCACACCCTTGCCAACAATGGAAATGATGTACAGATGTAGATTTTAACAGGAGTTTGAAGTTATTTCTTACGGAAAAAGCATATTATACGGTAACAGAATTTTTGACTGATGTATTTGATAAATATTGACATATCCTACACTCTTTCTTATTGTTATACCTCTTGACCTGTTTAATTTAATTTAATTTAATGAATCAATTTATATTTCATGACATGTATTAAAATGACTATCTATTACTTTTACTTGCTATGTCAACACAATACATGTTTTGGCCAATATATTTGTACGCCGACAGGCATCACATAGTGATACGAAAGCTAATGTAACACCTTGTACATACCTATGTTGTACAAATAAAATCTTTGAATCTCTTGAATCTCAAAAGGTATAAAAAAATCGCGTCAATTTTTTTTTCTCTTAGTTTTTCTTATCAGAACACGATACCTGTTATGCCCTTGATCGGTTCACACCCCATTTTGGTACACTCTGTATATACCTACCTTGTACCTACATATAAGTATTTTAAGTACCTATTTCTTGCCTCTTCTCATTACTTAACTATATTAAGAGTATTAAGCACACCAAAGTGTTTTCCCTTGCTGGCTGTCACCAATCATATACATGTTTAACTAAATTTTGTAAAACATATTTAACGTTTTTTACACGTGTCAAGAAGAAAGTTTTCATAACCTTGATCTCGCTCAACAGATATTTTGGAAGCTTTGGTGTCTTCATGTCAATGAGATAAGAAAGGGCTCACAGCTGTGGCCCTACGAATCGGCCAAGCCATCTGTAACCCAACTTCAGAACACTCAAAGGTGGACCGACAAATATTTGTACTTGGGATCAGAAAGGTACGCCGAGGATCAGATTCGCCCTGTCCCGATTCCTGGAATAGGCTACACAGAGGACAGACTGTTGTATTTAAAACCGCAATATTTCGAATGCTGGGATCAACCGGAACATTGTTTACAATGTAACGAAGAACGGCAAGCAACGACGCGTGACTACGAGGATCGTACGTATACCGATAATCCAAACTCCAATATTACGTACACGTCTTTGGTGACAACACTTGGTATAATAGGCCAGTTCTAAAGTGCTCCTACCTGACTTAGCTCATTCCGGCTATATTGATCAGATAAAAAAAAGTTTCTACTTATTTTTAAAGTAAACTTTCATACGTGATAAAATGCGTTGAGTAGTCAAATTATCGAATAAAGATAAACTATTAATCCTTAATCTTGTATCAATCAAAAACCTAGTCCCAAGATTAAGGTACGCTTGTGGATAAAGTACACGGGCCACGCACCACGCGGCGGCCTGCACTACAGTCCTGCCGATATCGGCCCGTGTAGCGCCTCCTTATAGGCCCCGTCCGTGCAGCAAACGTGTTTCCCGTTCGCCCGATCGTTCGACCGATCAGTCGGTCCAGTGAGACTTTTTTTCCTCCGGGAAAGGGTGTTACTTAAAGAAATCCCATTGGGCCGATTGACCGATCGACCGATCGGACGAACGGGAAACACCCAAAATGACGATGATTGAAGGGAACAAACACAACAAGTTCAAAAGACTGTAAATACCCCAAATACGGAACATTAACCGAAAAAAACAATTTGAATGAGGTAGCCTATGTCACTCGGAGCATAATTTCTAGTCGATTGATACCTCATTCATCAAAATCGGTTCAGTATCCTTAACGCTATGCGCTATGGACCACACGTAAATACAAACATACAGCTGATAGACTGCTAAAATCATATCCATATCCCTTCCTTCGAAGAAAGACATTTAAATTTAAAATAGACACCTACCTACAGGCTGGCCCAGTGGTAAGCGTAAAATTATACAGGCCTAATATATACAACACGTTATGAAAAAGAGCAATTTAACTACTGGCTCTGCGAGCTGTAGAACCACTGTAGAGGACTCACGAGTCTGTTATTTAACCATATATATATGTATAATTATCGAACCTGCTCACAAAATTTCACGAGAATCGGTTGAGAGGTGGTTGAGAGATGCGCCCTGTAGAAGAGAACAGCCGACCAGCCGGACAACGGGACAGCGGCACAGCGAGAGATCTGGACAATTTCGAAATTTTTCGTTCGCTTCCCTCACCCGTTCCATACCGATATCATTCCGTTGTTGTTTAAAAACTTGGTAAGTATATCAAAATCGATATTCCGCATAGCGGTGTAATCAATAACTATCGGAGACGCTACACGGGCTGATATCGGCAGCACGTTATAGACGCGTCTATCATGAGACGGCCGCGATATACTCTCGATTTTTATCGCACTGTACCTCTTGTTCTAAGTGTTCTAATAAGAGAGAGACGGATAGTGCGAGAAAAATCGAGAGAGCTCGCGCGCCGTCGCGTGATAGCCGTGCAGGACTGCATGCCGGCCGACGCGTGATGATTCGGCCATGAGTATACCTGTCGGAAGCACGGCTTTCTTCCAACCAAATCAAGGTCACTCCATACTAGATTTTCTGTGATCTTGCTTGGTAGTCACAGATAACCTCCAATAGATAGAGCCTATAATCGATTTAGTTCGATGCAAAGGTCACCACAGTTGGCGGTAGGTGCGGGTTGCGGGGAGGACGGTAACGGCGCTGGGATTGGCTGTTTCGAAAATAGCGCGCTTTGTCACATAATGGCGCCAGAAGCGTAGTGATGGGGCGCGTTGGTCGTTAACGGTTTTTAGCAGAGCCGCAATTAATTGTTAGTGGAATATTTTACATGGCGTAGGTACCTTTATAATGGTTTAAATTTTTGAACGGCTGTCACTGTTATATTATTATCGTATCATGTTTCGTTCTTAGAATATTTTGATCACCACGTAACATAAAAAAGGTATGTTATAATCCCGTCGAGTAGTCATATAAAATAGTTATTTCTAGGCATTTTACAACATTTACTGCATTATCGTTTTTATGTCGGACAAGAAGCCTTCGTCTCGTTCGTATTTACATACTTACTAGAAAAGAACGAATGCGATGTTTATTCGACATTAACGCGAATGTGCTAGCTAGGCTAATGTATGATATTTTAAGATTGGTATAGGTATATACATATAAAAACGATGTCATTAAAAATAGATATATTTTTTCTATGTGATCAATATAATGTGGTTGATGATAATCCTCACCATCATTTAAGAGGGCGTTAAAGTGCTCACTAGCGCTAGATAGTTGTGATTACTTCAATTTAACGATAGATATTTAAAAAAGCAGGCCACTACACTACACATAGTATTTTGTATTTAAGCTACATCACTAACCACTTCCGACATCCGTCACACGTCGTCGAAGTCCAGCATCAGGGCCATCTCGTGACTCTAGTCCTAATTGCTCACAAAGACGATTCGAAAAACTTCAATCGCCGTCTTCGAAGTCCAGCATTAATAGGGCCTGCTCGTGGCACTAGTAGTAGGTATATTGCCGCGTCCAGACGTCATGGGGGGACGTCGGCGAGGGGTGACATGAGCGGTAAGAATTCATAAGAAAGTGCGAGATAGGGATAGAATTTTGCAGGTTGGCAGTCGCCAAATGCGTGCCTACATGACTTCTATTTACGCGGGCCGATATCAGGCGGCAGATTGCAGTCCGCCGATATCTGGCGCCGTCTTATACTTACACGTTAAAGGGAAAAAACAGATCAAAGTATTATTTCATACGATTCTGTAATATTGTAACTTAAATTTCATTCTATATTATATGTATACTACATAGCAATAGCTAACTTCGGCACTACATAATATTCTACAATACTCTAAATTACCCAATAAATAAAATAAAACTACATAATAATGCTAATATTTACACGGTTCAACTCACGTATTAAATGTCACTACGGGCACATGTTTCGAACTCTTCGGGAGTTCTTCTTCAGGATGAGTATTTTCGCGGCGGCGTCGCTTGAATTAACAACAACAACATGCCCGTAGTGACACATAATACTTGAGTTGATCCGTGTAGGTAATTATTAGCATTATTTCAACATGTCTCACGAAATTTAAATCCGATTAAAACTACATAATATCCACACACACACCAACAAAGAACTTCCAGTAGGTACAAGAAGAATATATTCCGTTAATTAGCTCTGGAAGCTATACAACAGAGTGAGATAGTAATTTACTACGTCTCCCTCTACTTCATAGCTAAGACGGTTGCAGTCCGCCATGCCGCCTTCTTAATGCAGTCGAATATATTACCTATGTTATGACTCCTGAGAGGTTTTTTAACAAAATAATTATGACAATGCAATGGCAATGATATAAATATAATCTTTAGTGAATTTTCGTATTAAAACAGTACACGAAAGCCCTTGCTTTCATTTAAGGAAACAATACGTTAATTCACCCTTGTGAATTAACGTATTGTTTCCTTAAATGAATCTGAATCGGTAAAAATTCGAAAGCATACCTAACCTAACCCATCACTAGAGTGTCATGTGCTTTCGTGAGAGAGGGACAGTATATCAGTGCAATGTATAATTTATTGATAAGGTTTCCGAATACGGAATTCAGATTCGGAAACCTGAAAGCAAAACGCACACTTTCGTTTTTTAGTATTAGGTTTTTTTCTGCCAGTTCTAGAGCGACGGTTCTTGAAAAAGCACGTATAGACATGGACGATGAGTTATTGCTTTTATACATTTTATACTTTTCCCATATACTTACAGGGATATTTTTCGACAGTCATCATAAAATTTTCGACGGCACCCATGTTGATTAATGGTAATCATTATGGTAGTCTATCACAAAAATTACGTATACGTCAACTTCGTACGGCGCTCGCGCATTTCTGACTTGAAATTTCCGTTCGTGTGCGGCTAGTGAAACAAAATGTATGCAGGGACTGCGTTCGGGATGATGATTCGGGTTTTTCCCGTTCTTACTACCCGAACTCCTCAGAGTATTCATGGTTTGTTTCGTTTGTTTACACCAAATATGACGCTGGTTAACCGACCACCTTCGGTTAGCGACCACCTGAAGGAGAAGGTTTTTTTCTATTGAAGATAACATCAATTCTACAGACCCTATTAAGACTAGTTGTATATGCATTTTTGTTGTTGTTTTAGAATAGAAATCTACTAAAAAACCGAGGAAATATCCTTTCAGTTCACCAACTCAGCTAAGTGGTCGCCAACCGGCACATAAAATTAGGTGGTCGCTAACCGGCGAAATGACCCTATTATAATGCGAGCAAGATAAGTTGTGACGTTATAACACTTACTACCAAACAATGATGACATATTTAATTTTGCTGGATTAAAAGAGATACAAAAGAGATCCATTTGACATTTCCCGAGTTCGTTTTAGTGACAAACTACGAAAATGTGAAACCGAGTATGGATTGTGGTCTCATTCACTCTGACGCCAACTATAGATATACGCAAGTGAATAAGGTAGCTGTTGCCAAGCTCTTATTTTAGCGCAGTCCGTGTTTCCTGATTAGGTTTCCGTATGACAGACAGAGACATTTCCATATGACAGACAGAGACAGGAACATTTTTTTGACGTCATTCCGTTCGGAAACCGAACGAAAACTCCGTGAGTGTGCGGCCAGGCTACTTCCAGTCTTCCATTATTCCGAGGTCTGAGGGGCTACCGCGAAACGAAAATGAACTTCGTTTGTGTATCTCCCTCTCTGTCGGTCGAACTGGCAAGTGCGACAGAGACGGAGATACACGAACGAAGTTCGTTTTCGTTTCGCGGTAGCCCCTCTGTGTTCACAGTGGTCCCGGTTAATGTACAGCCATAACAATGCACGGCCAAAATAATGTACAGCCCAATAATCCGCGTCCATACTGTACATGGATAATCAGGCTGTACATTATTGGGCCGTGCATTATATTGGCTCCCTTCACAGTGACAAAATGGTGACAAATAACGTTTTGATTTGACTTGACAGCTACATATTTGATTTGATGATGCCTTTATGATGGGTACTATTAGTAATCTGTGGATTTGACCACCACCATCAATGGTGCGGTTGAGTATTGGTACTGTTCGCGGTTTCCAAATTCTCGAATTAAAATCAGTCAAAACAGTAATGGAAAGTTATTTCTGCTTCAAAGTGCATTCTATAAAATTATAATACTAAGTCAACCAAAGAAATCACCATGAATTCAGTATGCAAAGTTGTGCGAACTTTTAACTACATAAAGTACCTGAATCCGGTGTCTAGAGTGGTTATAAAAAGTACAAGATATGATTATAAAAACGTGCATACTTCTAAAATAATGGGTATTAAAATGTTTATGGAGCACGAGAACCTCTATGCGTACAGCATAATGGAAAACAAAGGATACGTTGTTAACTTAAAATCAGAATGTGAAGTTGTCCCAGTAGCAAAGGATCAATTCAACCAGTTGATTCAGCAAGATTGGTCCAAGAAGTCTCCCCAGGAGCTTTTCACGCTCTTACCCACTCTAGGAAGATATTGTTCTGAACATGGTTTATGTATATCAAATAAGATATTTGATAATTACATAGATAACCTAACAGATAACATTAAATATGCTTCTGATGAGGAATTAAAATCCTTATTCCATTCATTAGCAAAGTGGCCAGAAACGGAGTCTATCAGAACTCGAAACTACATAGAAGTGTGGGCAGCTCTTGATGACGAGTGTTTGAAGAGGCATAAAGCTTGGTCAGTAGATCAAATGCTTTCCTTTTTGTCTTTATTTTATTTATTAAATGTGACTAGAGTGAGTGAGTATACTACAAAAGGTTTGCAAAGAATAACAAACAAAGTACAGCAAATAACTCCAGAACAGCTGGTTCAGACCATGTTCTTTATAAGTGCAAATCGCAAATCCCCTCACGACATGCACAATTTAGAATTGTATTTGGAAGACAACTTTTCCAAATTCGCAATAGAGGAACTGGCTGTTATGTCAATGGGGTTTTTCAAAAGTAAAACACCCATAAGAAGTATGACATTGATAGAAAAAATAATAGACCAAATTATAGGTCATTCTATTGAGGTGCATGAAGTTTCTCTGGCAGCTCTGCTGAAGGTGATTCGATATTCAATGAAATCAGATGTGAATGATAAAATATATCAGCTGCTGGATGCCCTGCAGCATGAAGTTGCTCGACTCTCCATCATGTCCAAAGTACATATTGCTTTAGTAGGCACAGCCACACTCACACTACACAAAGACTGCTTGTCTAAAATTGCAGAGTCTGTTATCAATGCTATGTCAGAAGCCAGAATAAAGGACTTAGAAAGACTAGTCTTCACCTTTGGTACATTTTACCATAGACCAGATACAAAGGAGGACTTCTTCCAAAAGGTTATTGATGAATTGAGGAAAGCAGACAGAGATAAAGAATTACATAGATTTGGTAGATCTTATGCTTGTACCATTGCATTTTTAGGAATGCTTAACATATACCCTGTTGATCTTATGGATAAAGTGTTAAGCCCAGACTTTCTATTGAATACCTATGGAAAATATTGTCAAAATTATGGTAAAGAAATTTTAACAATCCAAAATGCTAGGGACATTTATTGTACAAAAGAATCAAATATGAATAGTCTAACTACGAAACAGCTAACCATATTGGGGAAAAAGTTCACAGACTACTGTCCAAGTGAAAATTATTCTAAACAGTACAATGTTTCGGAAAAAATGTTTTTGGATGTAATGAGGATACTGAAGGATATGCGTGGAGATGATTGTGTCACTGGTGACCATGTCGTGACCCATCATCAAAGAGGAGGTAAGGATATACGTGGAGATGATTGTGTCACTGGTGACCATATTGTGGACCCATCATCAAAAAGGAGGTAAGGATACGTGGAGATGATTGTGTTACTGGTGACCATGTCGTGACCCATCATCAAAAAGGAGGTAAGTATATACATGGAGATGATTGTGTCACTGGTGACCATGTCATGGACCCATCATCAAAAAGGAGGTAAGGGTATGTGGAGATGATTGTGTCACTGGTGACCATGTAGTGACCCATCGTCAAAGAGGATGTAAGGAGAATACATTCTAGACATATCATTATGATACCAACCAGTCATTATGATATGTCCCAGTTAGAGAATTCGTTTTTATTGGTGGTACCTATTTTAAATGTGTATTGAGGTGCCCATTTGCGTTTTGCTTTTGTGAGCAAAAGCAGGTTAGTTAAAAATGTGTTGCAAATGTCAAGGAATTTGTTTCACTTTTGGACCTTAGCATCATTCAAAAAGAGTTGACATGTGCCAAACCTTCATTTTCTTCGAACATACATTCCAGTGAACATTCTCAAGCGTGTATACGTACCACACATGTCATATTCATATCTGTTCAACCATATTATTCAATTGAAGATTATTTTGAATTTAATGCTATTCTAACTTGAAGTATTTTCATGTTTCAGATATAATAATTTGCAACAGCCATGATGGCACACCATTGCCAGTAGCAAATGTTTTCGGAACTGCTGGCTTTGGCATTTTACGGGAACCTCCTGATGACAACAAATGGATTGTTATTGTTATTGTTGGAAGAAACGGTGAAATTAAAAATACTGGAACACCGACTGGGCCATTCCTTTCAAAACTTAGAGATCTACGGGCCCTTGGTTATCATGCAGCTTTGGTAATTTTTTTATGTTATTATTATTAGTGTCATAGTTTTAAGGTAACCTAACCTTTACTACAACACCAATAACATTAATGTAGTCATACACTTACAATATAAATTAGAGATGTATTTTTCAACACATTTAATTTTAAAGGTGGCCTGTGGGAATCTTAACTACTTTTATTTATTTATTACCAACTTATTTATTTTGTTTACAGGTGTCATGGAAGAAATACAGCAGCTTAAAGTCAGCAGGAGAGAAGGCTGAATATTTAAATGAATTAATCATTGAGGCTTTAAAAAGTAAAGTTTAGTTGAAACAAATGTTTTCCTTATTTGACTTATTTCATTCAATACACTATTTCTTTAATTTATGAAAGTCAAAAACGCTCCGTTAGTACGGAATTTGTAGGTATGACTGGCTTGTGACGTTACAATCAAACAACCCTCTTATTGTTAATTTATATGTTGTTAATGTAAAAACAATTTATTTTCACTGTTGTCAAATATACTATAATCATTAAAATCCAATGAAAGTGTGTAGTCTTTATTTTTAACTGGCAAGGCGAGTACTTTATAATATTTTAGTAGATTACACTCTTATTTATGTTTAGTAGAGGCTACCGCGAAACGAAAACGAACTTCGTTCATGTGTCTCCCTCTCTGGCGCACTTGCTAGCTCGAGCGACAGCGAGGGAGATACACGAACGAAGTTCGTTTTCGTTTCGCGGTGGCCCTCTGTACCACAGACTAATAAGAGATACTACTCTGTACGCTGAAGCTAGATAACCCATTGAACGCCAAAGAAATGTAAAGTCGTCCTGCACATATACTTACCAGCAAATTTTGGCAACTTTAGACCTTCCATGCTTTGAAATAGCTTTGCTTTGTATAGAGCAATCGCACACGGCAACTTGATCCTGCAATATAGTAACGCTTTGGCCGTACCTTTCTAATGTCTCCCAAAGTAGCACCGCGTTTGCTTGCATCGATTACTTGCTGCAAAAAATAGGTGGTTGCGATTATCTCAAGGTATTATTATCTTAAATAATAATATATACTATAAAAAAACGAGTGAATCAAGATTGCTGCGAATACTTTTTGCATTTGTAAGGCTGTTAAACGTCTGCTAGACAATCGCCAACAAGCCCCTCCGACCGAGCGACCTTGGTCCGGAACGACTGTGTAGACAGTTGTTTGCAGTAAAATTTTATACGTATTGGCGACCGTCTAGCACACGTTTTATCTTATCTGTTATGGTTTTGACACAACATCGATTATGCCCAGTAACGGCAAAGGCAAAGGGTTGAATAAGAATAAGAAAAAATATTCACTTACACAACCCTAGTTTTACAGCATTTTATTCTGCCAAACTGCAGCACGGCTAGCACACGACGGCGCGCGAGCTCTCTCGATTTTTCTCGCACTATCCGTCTCTCTCTTATTAGAACACTTAGAAGAAGAGGTATAGTGCGATAAAAATCGAGAGTATGTCGCGGCCGTCGTGTGCTAGACGTGCTGGTCGTAGATGCTAGAAAATCCTACTAATATAATAATAAATACGAAGGTTTGGATGTTTGTTAGTCAATAACGCTTAAACGGCTCAACCGATTTGCATGAAATTTTGCACTAAGTTTATAGCCTAAATTAAAATATAGGATAGTTTTCATCCCGGATCCACGCAGACGAAGTCGCGGGCGGTAGCTATTATTGAATAAAACAAGTGTAGGTATTATCCTATATTTGTCACAAAATAATTACCTATACATTGAAAGGATAGGAGCACGATTGTTGCGAAGATTTTTTTATAACAAGGGGGTAGACCTTGTAAGATTAAAACATGTAGTTGTTAACTTGTTACTTACAAAAAAAGACCGGGTTGCACTCCGGGAGTGCTGGCAGAAGTGAAAACTTGAACATTTTGACATTTCCAATGAACGAATACCGTAGCGACAGAAGTCTATTTCACTCGCAAATTAGCGCGTGAGAACTTATTGTGTGTCGGCCGAACGGGTCAGCGCAGCGGATTGCATGGCGTTTGCGCCCTTTTTCTCGCTAACTTGAATATGGCGCAGCCAGTCTCGTACGGCATCGGCATGCCACCATATATCAACCTACTGTTATATTCTACACTGTGAAAACTGAAAGACATAGACAAGAAATGGCTAGCATGTTTTTTTTTCGACCGATTCGGACCGGACCAGTGACAATGACAACATCATTAAACCGCCTGGCGCCTTTTCGCGGCATTGCGGTTGTGGTGTGGTGTGGTGTGTCGTGTCTCGCTTGTGGTCTCGTCTGTGACCGGCGCAGATGCACGACGATTGTATCAGTATCAGGAACATAATATACTGTGCTAATTGTTTTCTCGAATCGAGTGTTAAGGAATATTATATGATTTGTACTTATTGAACAACTAAATTTTAGTACCATGTCACAAACAGAAGAACCTATGGAAGAAGTAGCTGATGTTGGAGACAATTCCGTAAGCATTTTTACTTTGTGCTGACATCAAGATGATTTTTTGACCATGTTTTTGTCTTCTTTCACTAATTTTTGATCACAAATTCTCGTAGAATGGCTCTTCAAGCGACGCCACGTCGTCGAGAGGTAAAGAAGGCGACTTCGAAAGTAAGATTGAAACCGACCGTTCAAAGCGATTCGACTTCTTGTTGAAACAAACTGAAATTTTCTCGCATTTTATGACAAATACACCTAAATCTGGAAGCAGTCCACCAAAAGCGAAAGCTGGGAGACCTAAGAAGATCAAAGATCTTGACACGTCTGGCTCCGCGGGCGAGTAAGTAAACCCATAAATAACAATCAAAACAAAATGCTCTAACCACTTATTTAAAATCATTTGTGTTGTTTTAACTGTATATGAAGTGCTACAAAGTTATCAGGCAGTAACTATAGGAGTCATTAATCTGTTAGAGGTATTAACTATTTGAATGGAACAAACCTTTTTGAAATGGATACAGTAGCATTAGCCCTGTTTCTTTTTGCCTGACTATAGCACAGCCAATAAGGGATTGGTTTGTATTTGTAGCGTTTGAGATACTGAACTGCCCTTGATGATTGAAGTGTCAATCGATTCAAAATAATGGTCCGGGTAACATAAAGAAACCTTTTGTATCAAAACAAATGTTTTTTTTTAGTTTTCTGTAGTAGGGTTACAGTTTTCTAGACTTTTTATGCTTGTTTAATTCCTGATGGTGTATTCTAATGATATCACAGACATTAGATGGAAGTGTAACTGTAATTTAATTTTTGGTATGGGTGAATGTGGACTCATTGTGATACATGGGTGGAAATTGAAAAAAAGCACAGGGTTTGGTTGTGGATCTACTTCCTGACATACCAAATGATAAGGATGAAACAACATTATTGTATGTATTATTTTCAGTCATCGCCACCGCAAAACAGAGCAAGAGGAAGACGAGGAGCTGCTTGCAGAGACCAACACAAAGGTTAAGAGCATCTTTAGATTTGAGGCCTCTCCTCATTACATTAAGAATGGAGAGATGCGAGATTACCAAGTTCGTGGCCTCAATTGGATGATATCACTTTACGAGAATGGCATAAACGGGATTCTTGCTGATGAGATGGGCCTGGGGAAAACTTTACAGACAATATCACTGCTTGGTTATATGAAAAATTTTAAGTGAGTATTTATTCTATATTGCACCTATTTATTAGATTTTGTGCACAATTGCACAATTTATGATAGGTCACGGGGTTAAGGGTCTTGGATACTTTGCGAGGATTAAGTTTATAGTTCTGACATATTGACTGGACACATAACCTGATTAACAAAAAAAAAACAAGAGAAATTAAAATTTTATTATATTATAATACATTTCAGAAATATTCCGGGACCGCATATTGTGATTGTGCCAAAATCAACTCTAACAAATTGGATGAATGAATTCAAGAAATGGTGTCCTTCTTTGACAGCTGTATGTTTGATTGGAGACCAAGAGACAAGGGTAATGATTTATTGGTTTTACTTTATTTACTTGATAGAACATAAATTAAAAAATCCAAGTTTTTTATAATGTTGTATGGTATTTTCTTAGCAAAGCAATTTTAGTTTGGAACCAATTTATTTGTTCTGTACAGTCATATTTTTATACTACATGAAAGCATATAAATTACCTGTGATGAGCTTATACTTACAACATCAATCTACTTACACAACAAACATTTAATGGTGACCCTTGCTCATAAAGTAGCCAGTGGAAAAGCCCACTTACTGACCAGAGGAGGATGGTTGTTACTCACCAGGGCGGTAATAAAGTAAGCCTATTTACTGATTGAAAGAATGTTTCAATTGTTTGACAGAACACATTTATCCGAGAGATCCTCATGCCAGGCAATTGGGACGTTTGTATCACATCATACGAAATGATCATCAGGGAAAGATCAGTATTCAAGAAATTCACTTGGCGCTACATGGTCATTGATGAAGCCCATAGGATCAAAAATGAGAAATCAAAGCTTTCGGAACTACTCCGGGAGTTTAAGAGTATGAACAGGCTGCTGTTAACGGGTACTCCACTACAGAACAATCTTCACGAGCTGTGGGCACTCCTCAACTTCTTGTTACCTGATGTCTTCAATAGTTCTGATGTAAGTAACATTTACCTGTAGATATTAGTTTATTTGAATGTTATTAGACTTATTAGACAATCAAGTAATCTATTCCCTTTTAATTTGAGTATAGTCCGAAATTAACTTTTCATGTTGGCTTTTACAGTAAACCTAATGGTGTAATAATAATGACACTCGTATTGTAATCGAATCACCGGCGAGAGGACCTCCTGCGATCTCACTTCAAAGATTCGATCAAAAATTGAACAAGTGGAATACCACTCTAACATAGGCACATAATAGATAGCCCTACAAAGTAGTTAGTCATAGCCATTGTGTGAGTGGCTGTGTGTAAAATATCTTTAAAATACATGTTTACCTTAAGTTATCGGCTTTAGATCATAAGTGTCAAACTGTCAATCCTAATTCCTAGTTGGTATTACTCTAATCATTACTACTTCCATAGGACTTTGACTCTTGGTTCAACACAAACGCAGCACTTGGCGACAATCAGCTGGTGTCCCGTTTGCACGCTGTGCTGCGGCCATTCTTGCTCCGACGTCTCAAGTCGGAAGTCGAGAAGAAGCTGAAACCCAAAAAGGAGGTCAAAGTGTATGTGGGTCTGAGCAAAATGCAGAGAGATTGGTATACAAAGGTTTTAATGAAGGATATTGATGTTGGTAAGTTAGATGCAAAGATATTAACGTTATTTTGTTATTTATGAATAAAGTCAGTTAGGAGTAGAAGTAGTACATTAATAGTCTTCAAGCTTAGCTTATAAGAGGAATACATAAAATCCATCCATCCAAGGAACTAAGTATAAAGCCATTATTAATAATAATATGAATATGACCATGCTTATTGGAATATGAATGCAATTTTTATTTGTAGTAATTTATTTTGTACAGCATTTATTATATAGATCTGTGAAGACCCAAAAGTTTATCACTAATCTCTTCCTCAAATTCCAGTAAACGGCGCCGGCAAGGTAGAAAAGATGCGTCTGCAAAACATCCTCATGCAGCTCCGGAAGTGCTGCAACCATCCGTACCTGTTCGACGGAGCGGAGCCCGGGCCGCCCTACACCACCGACGAGCACCTGGTCTACAATTGCGGCAAGCTCGCCATACTGGACAAGCTGCTGCCCAAGCTGCAGGAGCAGGACTCCAGGGTGCTCATCTTCTCGCAGATGACCAGGATGTTGGATATACTGGAGGACTATTGTCACTGGAAACAGTATAAGGTAACATATTTTGTGTCCTACCACAGTCAGGCGCCGCGCCTGATTTGTGTGTTTTCCCAAACGCGTTCGGAAATTAATATTGTCAGTACGCTCGTAGGTGCCGATGATTCAGGAGCCGGCAACGGAATTAATTTACATTATTTAAATTGATTAGGCCACAACCGGGAATAACGCTAGGAGGATGATGATTATTTCAATTAATTTTTGTTTGCAATTACCTAGCATTTTTTGAGAAAAGCACTCACTTATCTCGGCCGGAAAAGGGATTAGGTAGTTGCTTCATATTACTGATAACTCACTTGGTATAGTCCCTTCTTTTCCAGCCTCTGTAATTAATTATATACTATTATAATACTGATTTAATCTGTACCATCAACGAGTTATCAAACAACAATAAGATTTTTAAGCTGGTAATTATATTTATCTTAGAAATATCCTCCTAAAAGACTGTCCCAAGCGCTGCGTATTCCGATGCCAGAAATGCTTAAACATGCAATTAAAGCCTTCATAGAACATTCATTTCCCTGTCTCAGCAACACATAACATTTTCCAGTACTGCCGGCTAGACGGGCAGACTCCGCACGAGGACCGCAACCGTCAGATCGAGGAGTACAACGCGGAGGGCAGCGAGAAGTTCGTGTTCATGCTGTCCACGCGCGCGGGCGGGCTCGGCATCAACCTCACGTCGGCCGACGTCGTCATCATCTACGACTCCGACTGGAACCCGCAGATGGACTTGCAGGCCATGGACCGCGCGCACAGGATCGGACAGATGAAGCAGGTGATGCTCCGTGCACGTGCCCTACGAGCATGCGGCAAAAGTGACGAGTACCTGACGTGATATAATTACATACGTTCGATGCACACTCCGAGAACACTTTTAGCATTAATAGCATTCGGGCGTGGGTTCGGGTATATTTCCTTCTCGCTTACTCGTACACATTTTTATGCCATTGTTATCCGAATGATGCAGATGAATTCGGGCTAAAACCTAGATGAAGGGGATTGCTGTGGACGAATTCTAAACATTTTTGAATATTTAATGTGTTGACAGCTCTCGTAATTTTTTTAAGAACCAATGGTCGCTTGCAAATCCAGGTGTTGCAAACTAAACAGTTCTTGGAGCTGTGAGGATTCCTTGTGACAGCTATTGTTCATTGCAGGTCCGAGTGTTCCGTCTCATAACAGACAACACAGTCGAGGAGAAGATCGTAGAGCGCGCCGAAGTGAAGCTGCGCCTTGACAAGCTCGTGATCCAGTCGGGCCGCCTCGTCGACCAGAAGAACCAGCTCAATAAGGATGAGATGCTCAACATGATCCGGCACGGCGCCAACCACGTGTTCTCCTCCAAGGACTCCGAGATAACGGATGAGGATATCGACTCCATTTTGGCTAAAGGAGAAACTAAGGTTAGCGGCACGGCTAGCACTAGACTCGCGCGACGCGAGAAACGGATCTATTTGATTTCATAAGATTTGGCAGTAAATGTTTTGCTTGCAAGCGATTTTTGCTCCAATGTGAATGCGCTGAACTGATGTCTGTTATTATTGCAGTTTATCTGAGTTAAACACAATAGGCTTGTGACCTAAGATTTTTTTACGAATGCCATTCGTATCAGTTTTTGAAGAGGAACAAATGTTTGTATGTAAATACCCGTATTTTTTTTTAAAGACGGACGTCGCTGGCGGCCGCCGAAACTTCATACTAATTGACGTAAAAGTATGACGTCACAATTTGCAATTTGTACTAATCGTATGGAAAATCAAGTAAATTGCTGTTCAGTCGCAAAATACTGCGTTTAGGTCCATAGTTGTCATACAAATTTATTTTCTATAAAATTCGTATCAGTTTTTGAAGAGGAACAAATGTTTGTATGTAAATACCCGTAAAAATTTGTTAAAGACGGATGTCGCTGGCGGCAGCCGAAACTTCATACTATTTGAAGTAAAAGTATGACGTCACAATTTGCAATTTGTACTAATCGTATGGAAAATCAAGTAAATTGCTGTTCGGTCGCGAAATACTGCGTTTAGGTCCATAGTTGTCATACAAATTTATTTTCTATAAAAGCGTAAGGATTCTATTAGTAGCTTTAAATTTACTCTTGGACAATAAAAAAACATATTTTTCTAAATTTTCAAGGTCCAAATCTTTTTTAGGATATTAATTATATTTTGTAATTCATACTTTATTATAATAATTTAATGGTTTTACTATCCATTTAGCAACAGTACGTAATCAATTTTAACATGGCGCAACGACCCTGTTACAAAGATAGCTCCTTACTCAACTACACTAACAGTCAATGTGGTATGAGTGAAAGGGGACGGATTGGAAACCAGCGCTGTACAGCCCGCAATGACTGTCACAGCACATGCTGAGTTCGTACCTTTTATCACACAAATAATCTTGTTTATTTTTTTACCTCTATATCTACTACGTGTTTTTGTCAATTTCCGTTAATTGCAGGGGGGGCAGGTTAGATCAAATAATTTCTCCAACACAGTAGTATCTTAACTCTTATTGTTATCAAGATATTCAATATTTTAATTTAATCAGATTTGCAGCTTTAACCACTGTTAATGCTACATTCAATTATTTTGTAAAACCAATATATTTTCAATTAATAATTATGCTTATTTGTTTCTGTGAAGGTACTCTGCAATATAGTCCAGTAAATGACAACTCGTATGGAAAAAATGACAATTTTGGAAATAATTAATAATAGCTTATTTTTTATGTGTAACGGATATATTATCAATTAAATACGAGTAGTTACCCAGGGACAAAATCCGACAAAATTTCAGACAACAAAAAAATGATAAGTTAACTAACTTCTGAAAAGTCAGAAAAAATATTAATAAATATTTTAGTCTTTATTTTGGTTCATTTACATTTGCTCTATAATATTCAAGATAAATCGTATAAAAAAGACACATAATTACTTCCGGGTGGAGTTTGTCGGATTCTTGAATAAAAAAAAACGCTATTATAAATTAATGTTTTTCAAAACCGTATTTTGCCTGGAGTAATATGCCGATGTTAACGGAAATTCCCGGGAACACCGTGTATTTTGCTTATGTATCTGTTTGTGTGACAATAAGCATTTTCTCTCTTTATTTCTTTCCTTAGGGCACGAAACAGTGCTCACCTTTTTGTTGCGAACAAGGCAAAAGACATCTCCCTCGTTTATTTATCAAACTTTATTTTCAGACTGAAGAGCTGAAGCAAAAGTTGGAGCAACTCGGCGAGTCTTCATTGCGGGCCTTCTCAATGGACACGCCTGGCGCCACCGATTCTGTGTACCAATTTGAAGGTGTTGTATACAAAAACATTCAGTGCTCAACATTAGACTAGTCTAACATAGAAACTAAACTTACAGGAAAGTATTCTCTTTAGCTAACAATACACATTGACATTTAAATGTTTCCGGAAACTCGGCTTAATTATACTGTAAGTAAACGAAAATATTATTGCAATTACTGCCATCGTATCTACACTTAAGCGTTGGGTCGTGCGCCAGTGTGCGTTATACCGGTCCTCGACGCAGTATCAGTGTATGACACAAACACTCTTAAGTTTAATGTAATAAATAAGTAGTTACATTAAAAAAAACATAAAGAGTGGAACTTTTTACTGAATCTCTTTCTAAATAAGAGAAGTTGAAGATATTTAAGAGGTCTCCGCTTGTTTTACAAGTTATAAGAAAGTTTGTAGAAAATATAATAGTTTTAGGTAGTAGCACTCCCTTATTCTCTACGGGACAACGGCAACCGACGGTATATTTAACGTTAACCGATCCGTCAAATGTTCGTTGCAAACCGACCTACAATAATCAGAGGCTCTAGTATTTTAAGTTTTACCGAAACAAAACTTTGCGATAGCGTTTGCGTTTTACCCTCAATTTGTAAGGGAATTGACAGCTAAACGCAAACGCCGTCGTAACGTTTTGTTTCGGTAAAACGAATACTAGAGCCTCTGGCTGGTTACGAGTGCCGGTTGTTCGTTTGTTTGCAGGCGAGGACTACCGCGAGAAGCAGAAAATCCTGCCCATGGGCAGCTGGATCGAGCCGCCGAAGCGCGAGCGCAAGGCCAACTACGCCGTGGACGCGTACTTCCGCGAGGCGCTCCGGGTCTCTGAGCCCAAGGCGCCCAAGGTACAGGTAATACGTGTGGAGAGTTAAAGCGCAGGACCGCGTGGAAGACTTCTTTATTTAATACGGTGGTGGTTCTATCGCTATATCATCCATGTTTTATTGATTAGCTCTTTATACTGTATCACATAGTTTCTCATTAGGACACCTGACATACTATTATCTCAAAAGTGAATTCGGACAGCAATGGAATTCAAAGAAGTACTGCTTTAATCAACGTTTGGTGCTTATGACGTTTGTTATTTCACGATAGTAAATAAAAAAAAAAACAGTTATCTACAGTCAAGTGTAAAAATATGGGTGCAAACAGCTTACTCATAAATATGTCCCATCGCTTTTATGTCAGTGGATTAAGGTTTCGGTACATATAAATGAGAGGATTAAATCGGTACATAGTTTTGCACTTGACTATACTTACTGGTATTCGATGTACAGGGTCATTATCATCATTCGTTTGCCCTTATCCCCTTTACTTGGGGTCGGCGCAGCAGGTCTCTTCCTTCCATACATCTCAGTCACCCAACATCTCATTACTCACTTCCTGCCTCTTTGTATCGTCTCTCACACAGTCCATCCACCTTCTCCTTGGTCTACCTCGTCTCTTACATCCCTCCACATTAATATATTGGATAATACTTTGGAATTATGCAGTATACCCTTCCTATATAAGAAGATATTATAGCACATGAGACACAGTAGTTCACTAGTATATCATTGGTTCATTGCTTCATATTTATCCTGTATGTATTCGGTAAAATGATATAAAATATTTTGTATTTGTGCTTGGCTGATATGTTCGAAACGCGGAAAATCCGATGGCGGCGAAGTTAACTTCAATTTGTGTATTACAAGCATATGCGGGTGGCGCAGGACCGGTCATTGTGGCACTCTTTGGGGGAGGCCTATGTCTAGCAGTGGACGTCTTTCGGCGGATATGATGATGATTATGATGAAGTGGATGGGGAAACATAATTATATAACCGGGTTTGATATTGGAGCCTCTAATTTAATGTTTTGTGATATTTTATTTTGGCAATGCACAAAACCTACAAATTAATAACTGATCTATAGAGGGTACGAAGCAATGCTCAGCCATAGGTGTTAGCGGGTTATTCCGACCTGTTTGTTACCAGTGGTAACTGCTGGCATTTGTTTTCCCATCTTTTACCAGTGGTAACGAATGGGAATAGTAATTGATGTTAACGGTTTTTTCCCCCATTAATTACCACCGAGTACTTTAGTGGTAAAAGATGGGGAAAATATTCCCAGTAGTCACCACTGAGTACTTTAATGGTAAAAGATGGGGAGAAAATCCCAACTGTTACCACTGGTAACAAATTGGTGATAACAGGTAGGAATAACCCGGTGTTAGCGTGTTTCGAGTAGAGGCCCGTACGATAGGCTTGTCGCTGAGGTCACCTGTGTTTCCAGGCCCCGCGCCCACCCAAGCAGCCCATCGTGCAGGACTTCCAGTTCTTCCCGCCGAGGCTGTTCGAGCTGCTCGACCAGGAGATCTACCACTTCAGGAAGACGCTGGGGTTAGTTCACACCACATACTACAGTAGTTCCGCAAATATAAGTTACAACGATGTTCCTGCGCAGAAAGCATGTTTTGAAAACATTTTAACCAATCATAAGGCAGCGCGTTTGCGCGAGTAAAATCTTCAACGCCCATTGGCCAAAATTTTGCGGGCGACGCCGGCAGCTTCGGCGCCCGCCATTATGTCTGGCGCCATGAGCGGGAAAGCACGAGTTCACTTGTCATTGCATATTGTACCTTACGTATAGTGCAACAAGGTCTTTATTGAAATGGTCATACATTCGATTTCATTCGGTACTTGTCAGCACTCGTCGGCGCGGACGAAGATTGCCGATGTAACATATTTGTGGTACTACTGTACCTTAGTATTCGAGATTCATTTAAATTGTAGGTTAAGGTTAACTATAAGATGTGTCACATCTAACCTGTCGGGTTTGTTACGAAATGAATGCGTTGATATTGGCGGTCGGATTTCTGACGGCCCGTAACTTTCCGTTAAAGGGACATAAACTAATGAAAATACAATAACAACGGCCTATAGCAACAGGCATGCTAGACATTGAGGTTGTTTCTACACACAATTAATGCATTCCTGGAGAAAATGGGTTCTCTCGTAACGGTGCCAGTCTCGAGGCCCGCCATTTGATTCGAAGACAATTAACAAAGCAGGCAAGACCAGAATGAAAGTACAACCCTGACTCTGGGGCAGTGTGTTACTTATTTAGCGAGTTCTTTCATTCTCAATTGATTTAAAAACGTCATTAAATGTAGACCTTAAAAAATGTATTTTCGTTTAGAAGTTCTAATCCGAACTACCAATACTACTAATTGGTTGCATGATTACAGAGTTCATTAAATAGAAAACCGAACTGAAAAATCCAGAATTATCAGGGTTCGAAATTATCAAGATAATTACGCTTCTTGATAATAATCGGATAATTATCACCAGTATAAGAACCAATGACAGTGAGTTCGCTCTACTTTGCATTATCCGAACTGAATTTTTCTTGTAAGGGGAATCTCCACGGCGCGGCACGTCACGTTGACACTTTGTGCGTTCGGATAGACGGAAGTGCGGAAATACACGTTCCAATACTTCGAATACAGTTCACTTTCACGACCGCAATTTTTTGTTATCATCAATCGATAATTATCCGTCTGTTATTTCGAACCCTGAGAATTATGCCTAAATAATTGAATACAAGCAATTCATATAAACCTGTCTCAATTGTTCCAGCTACAAAGTACCCCGTAACCCCGAGCTGGGGCCCGACGCGGCCAAGATCCAGCGCGAGGAGCAGCGCAAGGTCGACGACGCGGAGGCGCTCGGCGAGGACGAGCTCGCGGAGAAGGAGCAACTCCTCACGCAAGGTACGAGTACACCCACCCACCTTGCTACTTTCACTGTTGCCTCATTTAAAAATTGATAACATAGTGTTGGATAGTAAACCATCAAATTATAGTAACAAAGTATATATAAAAATATATATACTTGAAACCATAAAAAGATTGAATAATAAAAAAATGAATTATTTTCATTTTCTTACAGTAAATTTAAAGCTACCAATAGAATCCTTGCGCTTTTATAGAAACAATATTGTACGACATCTATGGCCCTAAAAGCAGTACTTCGTTACCGAAACAGCAATTTACTTACTTACTTATTATCCATGCTATGATTAGTACAAATATCAAACTGACGTCATAATTCTATGTCAATAAGTATGAAGCGTTTGGGCTGCCGCCAGCAAGGTCCATCTTCGTATTTATTTTTTGGGCATTTATGTTCTTTAATTGTAGTTGCTCTGATACAAACAGTTGCTCCGCCTCCAAAACCTGGTTCGAATGGAATCGTAAAAAAATCTTAGGACAAGCTAATTCAAACATGACGTTGAAGCGACACGGTACGGAGCCTCTGTGAGGACGACCATAGGTACTCATGTCCAATTTCTCCCGCGCCGTGTAAGTTAGCACTTTCAGTGCCAGGAACCCGCTGGGTGGGCGTTTTGCTCGTAAGCAATTTCCTCTACAAACGGCATGATGGTTATGAAATCGTTGGCATTGAATGTCGCGGTCGACCTATACCAATTTTTTTTGACAGAAATTTTGATTTTGTGTTACAGGTTTCACGAATTGGACGAAGCGGGATTTCAACCAATTCATCAAGGCGAACGAGAAATATGGTAGGGACGACATTGACAACATCGCTAAAGACGTGGAAGGCAAGACTCCTGAGGAGGTAATTTCATTAAAAACGACATGGAAATAATAAATTATGAATTTACTGTCCCTTGTCCGCCCGCAACTTAGTACGTTACGTAAATCAGAGGCTCTAGTATAAGTTTTACCGAAACAAAACGTTACCACCGCGTTTGCGTTTAGCTGTCAAATCCCATACAAATTGAGGGTAAAACGCAAACGCGATCGTAAAGTTTTGTTTGGGTAAAACCTCTGTAGTCGTGAAGCGCATTCGCATGCTAACTTCCACCCGTTATGGATTTCTCGGATTAAAAGTATCCTTCGCCCTTCGCTGGGACCGAATTGCTTAGGCGGTTTTAGCGTTAACACGTTCGCAACCAAGAACCCGCTTCGTAAGCACTCGTAATGTTTGTTCAGATGCCGGCTCAGCTCGCTAGACGGGCAGTAGCTATAAACCTACACGCCTAGCGAGTTCTGGCGGTTTCTGGTGTATTGTTCCATTTTTAGTCAGACAGAAAGTACCTACTTAACGACTTTCAAACGTTTAATACGCCTGGATTTTTGTGGGCAACCACATAGAAAAAAAATCAACCGAATTGAGAACCTACTCCTTTTTTTGAAGTCGGTTAAAAATACACAGTGCATCTCTAAAAAAGTTGATTCAAGTTTTATAAAATGTTGTAATCATACTCGTCGTTTGTGAACTACATGCCTCATTCACCCATGGACTCCTAACTTATAAGACTTTTTTATAGTTTGGTGGAATATAAACTAATGCATTGTTACATAATTATTAGGTTATGGAGTACTCGGCAGTATTCTGGGAGAGATGCCACGAATTGCAAGACATCGACAGAATAATGGGGCAGATAGAGAGGGGAGAAGCGAAAATACAGAGAAGAGCCTCTATCAAGAAAGCACTGGACGCCAAAATGGCTCGCTACAGGGCGCCCTTCCACCAGCTTCGGATCTCGTATGGCACAAACAAGGGCAAGAACTATGTCGAAGAGGAGGACAGGTCAGATTTTGCCTATCATCAGTCTGTATTTGCGTAGGCAAATACAAACTGATTACAGGCTGATGGTAGCATCAGCCTGTAATTGCCTATCATCAGTCTGCTGTATTTGCCTATCATCAGTCTGCAATTCCCTATCATCAGTCTGTATTTGCCTATCATCAGTTTGTAATTCCCTATCATCAGTCTGTATTAGCCTATCATCAGTCTGCTGTATTTGCCTATCATCAGTCTGCAATTCCCTATCATCAGTCCGTATTTGCCGATCATCAGTCTGTAATTGCCTATCATCAGTCTGCATTTGCCGATCATCAGTCTGTATTAGCCTATCATCAGTCTGCTGTAATTGCCTATCATCAGTCTGCAATTCCCTATCATCAGTCCGTATTTGCCGATCATCAGTCTGTATTTGTCTATCATCAGTCTGTATTTGCCTATCATCAGTCTGTAATTGCCTATCGTCAGTCTGTAATTACCTATCATCAGTCTGTAATTGCCCACTCCTCCACTCGTGTCTTATCCAGATTTGACTAATATTTCAGTATAAGAAGTTTTCTGTGTTTTCACGGAAAAAGGGGTGGTAGTATTTCTCTATCTCATCCGATCTATTTACTTAGGTGCCACTTGCTCATATTGAAAAAGTAAGGCAAAGTGGAGCGGGAAACCTTTTACTATCAGCGATAAAATAGCCATCAGTTTCATCGAGTGAAAATTAAATTCAATCCTCACGATTCGCCTTCATTTGTGTGATAAGCGCGAATACATTACTTGTCAGGCTTGCTTGAATGTTTTCTATCTGTGTAAGTGTAGTTTAGCTACGACGATCTGCGAATTAAGTAACTACAAACTTACGTGCAGGGTTCGCAGGTCCATATAACACTCGCCAAGTCAATCCTTGAGTATTATAATGTCCTCAATAGCAGATACAAGCATAAGGGTAAGCACAGACGTAAAGAAAGCGCGCGAAAGTACAAGCGACAGCGAGATAGTTCGGAGCTGAAGACCTACCTCGACGCAGTTTGACCACGTATACGCGCTCACACATCACGATTTCAACATACGCTTTGCTGCGTTATCGCAGCGACAGCGTATTATAAGCTTTGGTGTGGGCGATCCTTAAGTATTTATTATTTATAAGTGTTTATATGGTCACCTTGTACCTAGTATTGCTTAGTTTGGGAAATCGCCCTAAATTGTCACCCCATTTTTGCAAGCATTCAACATCCCGGTTCACAAGTGGGAGAACCTTGCCGTGGACAGGACAGGACACACAAATGGCGCAAACTGGTGTTCGATGGTCGTAAAGTCCACCAGTCCAAGTGGCATCAACCGTGTCACCTGGGGGCCGATTTTTGACTTTCGAGCGCTTGAAAATTTAATAAAAGTAAATTCTATATTGTAGTGTCAACGTTACAGGTACTTACTTTCTGCCGATAGAATTGAATACGTACGAGTAGTCGATGCCAGTCGTTTTTAAAATCCCTATCGTCATTTCAAAATAGCATTTCATCAGTTTTGTCAGTTTCCGGTGAAAGAGAAACTCGAAAGTCAAAAATCGGTCCCCTGTTCGCCGCGGACAAATTACATCTGCCAGGCTTGCGGTCGTGTATGCAACTCCCGCATTGGCTTACACGGCCATGGAAGACGCCTCCCTTCATGACACCGCTCGTATAGTCTGCAATAGAATTAAAGGTCATCGATGATGTCCCCCAATAGTAATATATTATTCCGTGCAGGTTCCTGGTGTGCATGCTGCACAAGCTGGGCTTCGACAAGGAGAACGTGTACGAGGAGCTGCGCGCCGCCGTGCACGCCGCGCCGCAGTTCCGCTTCGACTGGTTCCTCAAGTCGCGCACCGCCGTCGAGCTGCAGCGCAGGTACACAGACACACACACACACACACACACACATACGCACACACGCACGCACAAGCACACACACACACATACGCACACACGCACGCACAAGCATGCGCACGCGCACTGAAGAAGGGAGGGAAGCTTTAAATTTTGTCATATTACGTTCACCTATAAATGTCAATAAACTAGATACCACCGGTACGGATTCCAGTACGCCTGATAACCTAATTAATAAGTGATTCTTAAGACGCCTTGTCGCAAGGGTCGGTTACACTACCATTCCTCATTTCGTATTGAAGTCCGTTCTAGCAAAATTATGATCATTGATAATTTCATACTTTTACAGATGTAACACGCTAATCACACTAATCGAAAGAGAAAACCAGGAGCTAGAGGAGAAGGAGCGAGCGGAGAAGAAGAAAAAGAGTGGCCCCGGAAACCAGAACACCCCCGGGGCCACCAAAGGAGCCGCTAACAAGCGCAAGGCCGACAACACGCCCGACAACGCGCAGAAACACAAGAAGAAGAAGAAGTGAGGCCCGCTCCGCCGCGCCCGAGCGAACATTGCCACCAGCCTTTACACACCGCCGCGCCGCTTCCTACAGTAAACATATGTTTACACTTTTGCACCTTATTCCTGCAACATGTATACATGTCTTTGCTGTCGACTGTATGTTCAGTCATTGAGACATGGACTGCTTCGGATCTTATTGTTATTGTGACACGATACCAAGGGGGTCATGTTTCAATGGCATTTAATTGTATGCACGCGTCACCACCGGATCTAAGGGTCAGGCGTCCGTCACTCGCGTAATACAATACTTTTATAACGAGCCAAATAAGCTCTTCTATGTAACCCGAAGTCACAATGCGCAAACACCCGCCTTATTATTTAAAAAAAACCATTTCATGATTATAGTGAGTCATGGACCTATGATACTCAGGACAAGCTAAGGTAATAATAATACCACGTGCGAGCGAGCTGGTAGCACACAAATCTCGATAAGTGTGACAGAAAGGGAAATATCATTCACTGTTCTTTCTCATAGTTCCACTTTTTTTTATTTATCACAACTGATTTAGTATGAAGTTGTGGCACAAACCGTTACCCGTCCAAATTGGGTTGGTTGTTTATGTCAAGTCATCAGCCATTTTAAGACCAGTTCTTAATTTAGCTGCATAGGAGCTTTTAGCCTGTCCTAAGTATCTATTATATCATAGGTTCATGTTGTGAGTCGTGTTTGGAGCCCAGGGTGCTGAGCATAGATATCTCGACTAACTATGTGTTAACTTTGTACTTGCAACGGACTAAGGGCCGGTTGTACCAACTTACCATTACCGGCTGATCAACGTATGGCGTCGGCAGCTGTCATTCCATAGAAACTTGTCAAACTTTCCATATATTCAGATTTTAACGAACACCGCTTAAGACTACAGTCGGATGATGATAATCATTTATAATACATAATACGGATACGGGTATTTGTTTGATGGTAAAAAACGCTCTGTTAGTATGGAGTTTGTAGGTAAATTCAGGCTAGTGGCGTCAGTTTACTTGGCGAGTGCGACGAAGGCCCTATTCCCGCTTGTGGCGCGAGGTGGAAATACGCAGTGTGTAAAAGCTATCCGAATAATTAGTTGTTAGTTACGACCCTTAGATTTACCTTTTTTATGTCTCTTTTCGTTCCAACTCCCGTCTGTGTCGGCAGTGATATTTAAGTTTTCTCCTAACCGAGATAGTGTGCGTGTCGAATGAATATTGTAATAAATTGAGTGTGACTTCCATCGGTTTCGATGTAGCTTTGAATTCCAGTATTTTGTAAGATCGAAATTTATGTCCTGTCAGATCTGCATAGTTTTAAAATGGTATTAAAAATTATTTAGTCTTTCTCGAAATTATATCTTTCAACCTTATGCTGTCATATCAGGAAGGGTGGTAATAATATTATTGATATTCTACGATCCGCTGAAATGGGTAAACTGTTGCTGCAACCATAAGATTGCCGTGAGAATTAGTACAATAATTATACCTCATATTTCATGACAGAATTTTCAGGAAATGTCCATCTGTGATGATACCCTTCCGAACAGAGTCGATTTCCCAATGAGATTACCTAAAACGACGAGTGTGATAAATAGGTATTCGTGAAACAATTAGATACAAGTGATATTTTTACCTATAAAGCGTTAATAACAGGTCATGAGATTTTACATTTATTACAATAAAGTGATACTCAATCAGTTGTTTGTTTCGTTTATTATACTCATTAACAAGCTCAATAAGAATAATATATCAGTTGTATGGTTACATTATAGTCCGATTTCTAATTAGTTGAGTGCAAAGCCGAATAAATTCAGTCTATATTGGCGAGCCCTAGTAGTGAGACATATCGCAGTTTTTGCGCGCATGTCGTGTCAGACATAAATGCAGAAGACTACTCCAACAGGCGAGTATGCCTCAGCTAATTAAACATCGGAGTATAGTATAACCATTAATCAAGAAAGTATAGTCATCTCTAAAACCATGGCAGTCCTGGCGGCGGGTTGGCGCTTAGAACTGCTATGCAGTTGGAAAGTTTAAAATAGTTAGGGCCGCTACTGGATCTCTTGTCGCCGCGTGAAAATGATGTTACGAGACATAGATGTTATTTAAAAACTTAACTAACCTCTGTTAAATAAAATCCCATTAATACAAATATAATGTGACATAATGACTTACGCGATTTACGGCGATTGTCCCTAAAATAAATTCCACAAACGTTTATCAAATTATTACATCAGGGCATAGACATAAATAATAGGCAATCAGATTCACTTATCATTCTTATCATTATTCAAACAATTCACAACTTTTTTACGGCGCTAAGTTCGTAAAAAGTAAAAAGGATCGTAAAAGGCTTAAGCCTTTTTTACGATCCTTTTTACAGTGAAATTCGCCTAGTACCATTTGGCAAAGCAGTAAGAAATCGGCCTTTAGTTTAGGCCTGGCTAAATGCAGTGCACTAACTGCACTCTTCACAGATTAGAGCGGGTGGTTGGTGGTTTATCTCCCCTCGCCCAGCTGACTGCGTTTAGCCAGGTCTAAAGACCGTTTTACTTTTGAAACTTTCCACCATGTATGTCGGAATATAAATCACTACATAGTAAAAAACAAAGTCGCTTCACGCTGTCTGTCCCTATGTATGCTTAGATCTTTAAAACTACGCAACTGATTTTGATGCGGTTTTTTTAATAGATAGAGTGATTCAAGAGGAAGGTTTATGTGTATAATATAGTACAAGCCGGGGCGGGTCGCTAATATTTTATAAATTAATCTCAACACCAGCGACCAGTCTGCCATTTTTATAGGATGCTAGTATATTCAAAGAGGCCACGCCTCATTTAAGAAATTATTAAATTATTACACTGATTATAATCTGACCGAGCATTTATTTTCTCAACGACAAGTACTGACAGTTTCTTTGCCATATGGCATTGACCTACAGACCCACCAGGCCGATCGATCATTGTGGCACCTAGTAGTGGGAGTGAGACAGCAACAAGTTATCTCTTGCCTAGTGTAGGTGCGTACCGAGTCGGATCCAGCCGATGGACATGAGTGCAATGCTTGTTAAGTAGTATTAAAAACAAGCTGCACGCGGCATAATAAGATGAGGAAATAGGACACCTTTTGGTGCCCTCTCTGTCGCACTTGTAATACCAGGCAGATGGGCAGAAGCGCAACAGGCGGATAGCGTATCATTACGAAAAAATTACATAGAGACGCTATACGAGAACCACTGTAAGGGACGGAAAAGCTGCAGTCAAATTGAGAACTTGTTTTAAAACGTCCGACGGCTAACCATAAACAATCTACCTAATTTGACCGGGTAATTGTTTGTTTGTTACAACTGTAGAGGTATTATTATTTGCTTGTCAAGTCTCGTTAGTCTGATGGCGCAGTAAATTGCGTCCCACTTCCTACATTTCAGTGCTCCTTTAGTGGATTTTTAATATTACTACAAAACGAAACGTCGTTGCGTCTATGACGTGGTGTCGTGGAGATAATATATGCTTGGAAATTGTATAAGATACATTATTTAGATAATGATAAATACTTCCCCGGCTATAAGATAAGAGTGGCAACGCTCACGGCGTGGAGCCCGCCTCGCCGTCGGCGGCGGCCGGCGCGCCGAGCCCGTACAGGTGCCCGCTCGTGCTCTCAATGTTGCCGTCGAAGAATATCTGACAACACACACAACACCTAATCTAGTTTGCGGCGCTCACTACACATACATGCTCAAATTAAATTCGTGATACAAAATAGCAATGTGTGAATCTATCCGTGATTCTGAGCGACTTTAACTTTGTGTTATGCCAAAAAAAATAACACCTGTTCATACATTTTCGTCAGTCTAAAATGAGCAAAGTGAATGAAATAGTTGGATTTTTTTGGCATAACAAGTTGGTCCCATAGTAAAAGTTTCTCAGAATCATGGATACAACACGAATTTAATTTCAGCCTGTATATGAATGTTTCTGTTTTATCCCTATGGTTGACTGGTAGAAAAATTGTAGCATTAAGTCGGCCGTTTTTACTTTTTTTGGCACAATATCAATAAAGTTTAAATGAATATATATAGGTTTTACAGTGCCACAGATTCAGTTCAGCACCTTCCTTTCTAGTTAAGTGTAGTAATAACTAAATCGATCGATTGTCATGAAGGTTAAGGCGAGACCTCTAAGGGAGGTATTCCACTTGTCCAATGTGTATTTGTGTCTCACATTTTGCTTAAAGAGTGAATGAGACGCAATGCACATTGGACAAAGATCTTGGACAAGTGGAATACCACCCTTAGATGTCACCCCAAGATCTTTGTCCAATGTGTAGGTATTTGCGTCTCACATTTTGCTTAAAGAGTGAGTGAGACGCAATGCACATTGGACAAAGATCTTGGACAAGTGGAATACCACCCTTAGATGTCACCCCAAGATCTTTGTCCAATGTGTAGGTATTTGCGTCTCACATTTTGCTTAAAGAGTGAGTGAGACGCAATGCACATTGGACAAAGATCTTGGACAAGTGGAATACCACCCTAACGTCTATCTTAGCCCAAACTCAACACTAATATAGTTGCGTACATAACATTTGATTATGTTTGTTACCGAGCTTATGTGCGGTAAAGCGGCCACGCTAGCTAGTGATGGTATCATACCTCCTTGATCTTGAAGAAGGCCATGCCGGTGAGGTGCGAGTCGGAGCCGGCCTGGTGCTGCGGGCCCACGCGCCTCAACTCCAACTGGTCCGCCACCTCCTGGAGTCCTCCTTTCAGATTCTTGCATAGCTTCATCAAGTACTGTAACAATTGGACGCCGTGAGCCGAGCTGACAACGTCCCAGTCACGGGGTGGTGGATGCGAATGCCGGTAAGAGCAAGTGTGACGAGTTTTGGTTCCTTAGTCTATTGTGTTGTTTAAGTATTTATTGATGTATATCATTGTCTTGTACTTGAAGAAGTCTAGATTGTTTAGAACTAGGATGATCTGTATCTGGACGGCTATCACAAGACGGCGCGCGAGCTATGTCGCGGCGAGATAGACTATCCGTCTCTTTCTAATTAGAACGCTTAGATAGAGACAGATAGTCTATCTTGCCGCGACATAGCTCGTGCGCCGTCGTGAGCTAACTGTGCTGTGACAGTGTACCTACGAGTATTTACTTAAATAAAATATTATCATACGTTATTACTAGAATATAATAGGTACTAACATACCTAGGTAAGTAAAATACTAATACTATATGGATAATTTGTCCGAAATAAAGAGTTTATGTATGTATGGCTTAAGTTGCATAAGAAATTAGTAGAAACAGTCGTGGGTAAAAGCTAGAATGAAAATAAAAAATAGTGGCAACTTACTTTGACATCATAAACTGTAGGAAAATAGAGCCGAAGACTTTCGAAGAAATCATTTTCTTCCTGTGGTAGCTTCTGGTCTGTTAGAAGTTTTAGTAAGTACCCGAAATCGTAGCCTGAATGGAAACTCAACCAATTTATGTTATCCATCAAAACTATGCCTGGAATAAACGGTCGAAAAATCAATTAAATACGGAACAGGTAAATATGATAATGATACTTATTTAGGAAATTAATTTAAAAAAAACCACTTATTTTTATTTTCACTAAATACTCATACGTATGTAAGGTTAATTCCAAACATATATTCCAAACACTTTGAAACTTATACATATATACAGCTATACATGCAGAGTTGCAGCTCCCAAAATATACCTATTAGCACCACACGGACAAGGGCTTCATTATTGCAGTGTAGAGGTAAAAAAAATTGGCAAAAGATAATTTAGATCAAGTTATTTGATCGCTTCACACGAGAAAGAAGAAGTGTATACTTCAAGTACCTATAGGTAACCTATAGGTCAAAATATCTTTCTACATTTTACGTGAATGCAAGTTCAACTAACCTGAAGACATGAGCAGCTCCGCAAACTCTAATGGTTCAATGCCATGCTCCTCGTGCTCTCTGAACTGCAGCCCCGAGTTCTGCAGCAAGTCGATAGAGTCCTGAGCATACATATCTTCCCTACAATCAAAATATTGTTATGGTAAGTATAATAAAAGCACTACAATGATAAATAGCTCAAAAAAAGGTCCACACAAGACTTTCCGAAGCAAGTTGGGTTTGTGCGGATTTATTTGTATTTTTATTAGTTATAACAATTTTATACTTTCAAATAGCTTTGGACTAAAAAAAAATTGTACAAGCATTTAATATAATACTATTCGACAGAAACAAATATTCTTTGTGTTTTCTTAGCTTACTCGAGTTACTTATCATCATAAACTTAAAAGAGCCGGGCTCTTGTTTGGTGGAGTAATTGCCACTCTGTTCTTCTCTCTACCACTGTTTTGAGCTCTTGATACGACATTACATTAACTTTCTCTTTAGCTTGGTCCCTATTTATACCATTATTTTAAATGTTTAGTTTGGTAAAGAAATGATGCAAGATCTTACTGCAAGTTGAATTTGAAGTTGAACTGCCAGGTTGTACAGCCCGGAGGAGTCTTCCCATTTTCATCCATGAATGTCAGTCCAAGTTGAATTATCCGCAGCAGATCCACATTACACCTACAGAAGGAAGGTCTCTTGAAAACATTCATATTCTTAAAAGTAAAGTCGGCTGTACGTATGTTAATGATTAGCGTCCTGGTGGCAAATTTCACACAGAGAGTTGTTCTTTACTACATTTTTACGATTGAATGAATAAAGTATTTATTTACCTTCACTCATGTTATGACATTACCCATAAAATGCATGTACCAATATTTTTATAGGATCATTCCACCATTACAGGAAAACAATCAAAAATGTTATAAGTATTTTATTACATAAATTCTTTTAATGAACTTCACAAGTAATAAAAGTTCTTAAATTATAGATTTTATAGGACATTTACATTTACAGACGATTGATGTTTGGTGTTATCAATTTAGACAACTGTTTAATATCTCTAGTTGCATTTTTATTGCATTAGGTAAATATTTTAAAACCTAGTGCAAAACGACTAAACATAAAACCAAGAGAAAAAGAACAAAATTAACTTATAGTTAATAACTATTTTACGATCAATATAACTGCATGAAAAACTTGTACTAGTAGTGTGTAGGTTGAAATGGAGATGGGGCGGTCATGTAATAACAACCGACAATAGGCGGAGCAAGAAGATCCTACACTGGCACCCCCAAATAGCCGGACCGGCATGGACTCGCAAAGCCAAGGACAGAATAAACTAGAAGGAGCTGAAAGAGGCCTTTGTCCAAAAATGGGTACCTCACTTCAATAAAAATAAAAAAAGCCTTTTATTTCTGGTTTGACATGATTTGGATAATGAAAGAAAAATTAACTTGAATTGCACTAGCTTAAATACACTAAATAGCACTAGCTAAGTTTATATAATGCACCAGAACCCTATTTCGAGGTAAAGGCCTCTTCCAGAGCCTGCCATTTTTTCCTATCTTGGGCCCTCCAGACCCAGTTGGGCCCCGCCACGTCTGTTATATCATCAGACCATCGGGCTAAAGGTCGACCTTTCTTTCTTTTTCCCGCTGGTCCCTTCCATGCTGTTACCCGGTGCGTCCATCTCTCATCTTGAAGCCTGGCGACATGGCCAGCCCATTTCCACTTAAGCTTCTGGGCCTGGCTAAGTGCGTCTATGACTTTTGTTCTTTTTCGGATTAGGGAGTGGTTTATTTTTTTGTATTTTGCTTATTTTCGTCATGCTCCGTTCCATTCCCCTTTGGCATGAGACTATTAACCTTTTGGCCTTAGTTGAAAACTTCCATGTTTGGCATGCGTAGGTCATAGTGGGGAGTAAACACATATCCATTATTTTCTTTTTGAGATGTAAAGGTAGATCACTTTTTAGGGGTTCTTTGAGACTCCAGTACTTCTTCCAGGTGTTTTTAGTCCTTCTTTCTATTTCTAGTTCGTTTGTTTTTGGGTCGAAGCTAATTTGTTTCCCTAGGTATATATACTGGTCTACATATTCTATTAGTTCATTATCTAGTTATTATTAATTTGTTACTATATATTCGTCATAATTTTAGTTTTGCTGTAGTTCATTTCCAGTCCCGCTTTTTTGCTCTCAGCATTCAGTACGTTCATCATGCGTTCAAGTTGTGAGCTACTATTTGCAAATAAAGCCAGATCATCAGCAAATCTAAGGTGGGTCAGGTTTTTTCCTCCTATGTCTATGCCTTGGGATTTCCAATCTAGCTTGCGGAATACTGATTCTAGCACGGCTATGAATATCCTTGGGGACAGAGGGTCTCCCTGTCTTACTCCCCTTTCAATTGGAAATGCTGGGCCGATGGTGTCCAGTTGTATTTTGCTAGTACTATTATTGTAGATGTTTTTTATGATATCGAGGTATGGCTTTTGTACTTGTTGGTCTTGTAAGGTTTCCAAATGGCTGAATGTAGTATGGTGTCAAAAGCCTTCTTATAGTCTATGAAAGCAATATATACTGGTGTTTTGAATTCCTGGTGTTTTTCGATGATTAGTTCGATTGTGTGTATGTGGTCTGTGGTTGAGAAGCCTCGCCTGAATCCAGCTTGTTCTAGAGGTTGATATCTATCTAGTACCACAATTATTCTTTTTTCTATAATAGATGCAAACAGCTTATATAAGTTTGGCAATAATCTTATTGGTCTATAGTTGCTTACATCACTTGGGTCACCTTTTTTGTATAGCAGGATGATGTTTGATTCAGACCACTGTTTTGGCAACTCGGCTGTGTTCAAAATCATGTTGAATAAGTATGCCAGCGGAGCACTGAGTAGGAAATCTGCAGTTTTTATGGTCTCATTACACAGGTTGTCGGGGCCTGGGCTTTTATCTAGTTTCAGGTGCTGGATGGCCTTAAGTACTTCATCTTCTGAGATGCTTTCTATCTCTTCTTCTGGTGACAAGAGGTTGTTTTGTGCAATTTGGCTTGATCTGGAGTATGCAGTCTTCTCTGTGGTCGCGCTATATAGCTCTCTGTAGAAAGTTGTTGCTGTGTCCAGGACTCCTTTGCGGCTGTGAGCGGTTTTATTCTGGTTTTTCAAGCTTTTGATCCAGCTTTTGTGTGTTTGGAGTTCTTTGTACGCCTTTTTTAAGCTGCCTGACTGGTTTAGATGATTTTCTATGGTTTTCAGTATATATGTTTTGTAGTCATGTCTGATACGTTTATTTATTATCTTGTAAAGTGCCTTTAGTTCGTTTTTCATAGACCGTGATTTTGGGCTACTTTTTTGCAGTTCTTGCCTTCTGCTTAGAAGAGATTTTGTTCGTTTTGATAGTATTTGATTTCCATCTGTGTTTTGACTTAATTTTATTTTTTGTAAGCTCGAGTTGATTGATGATGTTAAGTCATTATAATATTGTTGGACAGTGTCACCCTCCTTTCTGTCCAGAAGGTCAGGCATATAGCTTGACAGGCCCAACCTGTACTTCTCAATGTTCTCGGGGTTACATAGGATAGATTTGGCATTTTTCTTGCCATAGCCAGTTCTGCTCTTTTTAGTTTTCTGGATGTAAACATGGATGGTTAGGGCCACAGTAAACTGTGGCCCTAACCATTCTATGGTCAGATGGGTAATTTATATTTAGAATTTCTACATTTTGAAATATTGTCGGTTGGTTTGTTAGTATGAAATCAATCTCATTCTTTATTTTACTATTTGGAGAGCACCAGGTCCATTTGCGATTGGGTCTTTTCTTGTTCATGATTGATAGCTTGTTCTCAAAGGCAAATTCGATTAGTTTCTCTCCTCTTTCATTTCTCGTGCCATAGCCATAGCTTTTTATTAAAGGTTTCTCTACTGGTAGTCCTTTGCCGATCTTGGCATTGAAGTCACTCATTATTATGATGTTTTTGTGGGCTAACTCCACTGCAGTGTTGAGGGTGTTATAGAATTCTTGTATTTCATCGTCATTGGCTGATTCAGTTGGAGCATATACTTGAATTATTGATAGTTGGTAGTTCTCGAATTTTAGGTTCACTACAGCCACACGTTCGGATAAGCCAATGAAGTTCTCAAGGTTTTGTTTCATGTATTTCTTAAGTAAGAAGCCAACTCCGAACTGGCCTGGTGTTTCGCCTTTGTAGTGTAGAATGTAGTCTTGGTATTCATCTATAGAGTCGCCTTGTCTTCTCACCTCCGCTAAGCCTATGATGTCATGTTTGACTGTTGTCGCTGCTTTTTTCAGTTCTAATAATCTTTCGTAGCTGGATAGCGTCTTTGTATTGTATGTTGCTATGTAGAGTTTGGATTGATTGTTTTGTTTTGAGGCTAGGTCGTTGTGTTCGTTAGTCTCTGGAAGGTTGCGGTCATGTTTCCCCACGGTGACCGCTTTCCGGCTTGGGGTATTTTCTTTTTGTTTTATAAGTTTTTTATGATTCTGTGTGGTCCGGTTGGTATTTAATTGCTAGTATTTTCTTGTATTCGATGCTTCATCAGTGTTGGGCTGCGAATTAGATCGGTTTCTCATCATATCGAAGGCATTGGCCCTGTTTGTTTTGCCATCTTTGGTGGCTAGTTGCTTCCTTGGTTGGCTCTCCTGTTGAGGAGATTCTGAAGGCATTCTTACCTGTACCTCACTTATAAGAAAAAAAAAACTGTATTTAACGTTTTATCAACTTTTAATGTGAGAAATAAAGGCTTTTTTATTTTAAGAAGTATAAGAGAAATTAATAATTAGTTGATTAGTCATAAAAATATCAAGGCGAATTGATTCCCCTCTGCATGAAATTTTCTACCACTAGTCCGATTGCTAGTAATGATAAACTTAACTAATTCTAGTTACTAATGTCTATGTTCTGTAAGTGTAACCACATGTTGCATGGGACAGAGTACTGGTTCATAAAGAGGTAACAATATTGAATACATTGAAGGCAGTTAAAATTCATTTACGTATTTTGGTTGGCTTTGAATATGATTACCTGAGCAGTTGGTACTGATAATCTGCTGTAGATCTGAATTCACCAATAGGCCTTGCGACAACTCCCGGGAACTCTGTGTCCATCGCCACCCAGTGATACTTTTGAACAATCTGTTGAAGACACATGTTAATTAACTATTTAAAAAATTGTGATACAATTTTAAGTATTCCTTCCCACAAGAGTTACAATCAATCAACAATGCCTGTTAATCTATCGTAATATTATAAGAGGTCAGGATGCATGAGGTAATCTCCGGATCCAATTAACCTAGGCTAATATATATTTTATTCAGGCTCCCCAGCTTTCTTTGTAATACGCGAGCGGAACGACGTGTGCTGCTAGTAATTGCCACAGTGAAAAAAATAATCACCTTTCGAATAACATGAAATTCCTCATGTAGATTGTGGTTCCAGACATTCTTGATAGCACAATCATCTTTCATTGAATTCATATTAACGCCGAAAGTAGCGCCTGGCATCTGTAAAATCATAACTTTTGGCACGTTAGTGTAAATAAGGAATACAGACACAAACAATAGTTTCAAATGCATAAATGTTATTTTATGTACTTGTTTTCCTTCAGAAATGGTCTTCGGATATTAACACCACCAATTTCTCTTGTTAATTTTCGACTGCAATTGGATTAGACAGGGGCACCTGCGCAGAGATTTATTAAAATCAATAAATAAGCCGGGAATAAAAGCTTTTGGTATTTATGTTTACAACTAGATGCCGACCTTATTTTAACAGACAAATACCGTAACTTTTAATGTTATAGAATTAAACCAAGTTTTATGTATATTTTACACAATTAACTAGCGCAATCTGAGTTTTAAGTCTTAATTCATGTTCGCCGTTGCAGTTGCATTATTTTCTTTTTATACTGCTGCATTGACGTTAGTGTGACAGTGACAGCAGCGAAGCATATTTTTTTAAATAACATTTTCTGACATCTAGGTATTTCTACCCTATTAGTATGCAAAAAATCATACATATAAGAATAAGTAGCTTTTGCCCGCGTGGATCTTGTTAATGTATCGATAATTGGTATTAAAGTATTTCAAGCGTAGGTGTAAACGTCCCTCCCCCATACAAACTTTCACTCCCTTTTCACATCTTTAAGGGATGATATCCGGGATAACTAATTTTCTCAAAACTTTTCGGCAAAGTTGACTTTATTGGTTAAAAATCAGGACGAGTGCATAGTTTATGGTTAGTCAAAAATTTTAAAATAAATAAGCTTGCCGGCTCGATTTTTAGAAAAATAAAACGAAAATTAAAAAGGCATAGGTCCTAAACGGCCAAAACGGAAGATCAGTAGCTGTGACTTATCGCGACTTTTTGTTGACTACAATAACGTATGGCGTTTTTGAAGAGAAATACACTTCCAACGTATTATTCAAATAAAGGAGCGACCACACCGCTGCTCAAAATACGCTAACGCACCGTAAACGCAGCAAAATGTATGAAGAATACGTGACGCATTCGACACGTCAACGCGTATACGCAGCGTAACGCACCGGTGTGCGGCTCCTTAAGTTTGGCAAAATAACCATTTTTGGTAAAGCTTTTATTGCGGACTGTACTTTTCTGTATACCGTGAAATATCGTCATCAACTACTCATTGATACGATTCTAAGGGTGCCTTTCCACCAGAGATGTTCTATGCATGCTATGCTATGTTTTCATACATTTGACACGTAGCTCCAACTACATCTACGTTTCAAATGTATGAAAACATAGCATAGCATGCATAGAACATCTCTGGCGGAAAGGAACTCTAACGAGCCCATAGTCAACGGGGTTACGTCGGTTAAGTACTGAATTCCCATGGCCACCTTCTGTCTCCATCATCAGATCAGCTCGATGGTACCATAATATTGAATTGTCACCTAAACTATACCTGTACCCAAATTTAAGCTCAATCTGTCACCGGGAAGTGGATCAAAATTAACTTGCAAGGTTTCATTACAGACACCGGGACAGGTGAAACTACTTAAATAGAATCTTGTAAAAAAGGCGGCAATGCAATTCATAAAGTGGCGAGAAGAAAAGCATGCCTCATCAAGTCATCATTTTCGAAGTATAATTTTTGTTTTTCTTGCACAATTTTTGAGAAAAACATTATATTTGTCTCAGCCTGACTTTCCTGGCTTCCTGTTAAATTAAACGGACTCCCATGGTCGTCCGTTTAAAATTAATACACAGCCAGCAATAAAATAGCCTACTTCCCTTGCTTTGCCAATAATGTACTATTATCTTCTTCTTAGAGTCACTTTATCCATGCCAAATTTCATATATAATCGTGTCCGCATACGCCTTCACGGCGGTGCTTGGACGTTTGGATTTATGTTTCGCCCAAAAAATATGAAAATCTAAAATTAAAACATGTTTGCACTCAGTTGATGAACTTAATTTACCTACTACTTTTAATTTACACAACCGTTACTTAACTAGACAGACAAGGCACAGCTTCAACTGCTTAAAATAGAAGCACACATTTGGACATGGCATTGTCACATACCTATTCCTCAACAGACGTAGAGGCGCACTAGGGAAGATAATTATAATAAGTACTTATGCCTTTATTTCTCACATCAAAAGTTGATGTTAAATACAGTTTTTCTTAATAGGGTCTTTTGGTGTGTGTCTACACACACCAAATAAAATAACCAATAATGATTATCCCGAAAAAATATTAAAAGTCCAAAGTTTTAAGAGGGGGTATGTTCTTTCCGGTTTCCGCAAAACGCACCTTCATATGAAAAATGACGGTCACAGATCGTAACGTCACGATCTGCGAGCGTTTTATATCTCTAACAAACAATATTAAAACGCCTCGTAATTCTTAGAGATATTTGAATGGGATTTTTGTCACTAAGGCATATTTTTTTTGCCTCCTTTCTTTTGGGGTATCCAATAATCCAATAATACAGTTTTGAGTCTACACCCGTATTGGAGCCGCCCAACTGGGGAAGTACCTCTGCCTTACAGAAGATCGTAGTCAAGTCACCTAGACACAATAACGCCACTACTTGCTCTGTTGGGGTGTGGTGTTGTGTTCCTGGTGGCGAGAGGTCGCCGGAGCTTCCGAGGACGTGTTGTGTTGAGAGTTAGGGACCCGCATTGGCCTCTAGCTAAATAAGTAAAGGGTTGGCAACGCGCTTGTGATTCTTCTAGAATCGCAAGCTTCCGTATGCTTATTTGCCACGAGATGGTATTAAAAAAATGATTTCGATTTCTTGTATTGATTTTTGAATCTTAAAGGCTTTAACATCCTCACGTGTAGTACCTACATAACTACATTTGGTCTTGTGCCATGGTTCAATATAATTGCTGAGTTGTTAAAATTGTGGTTAAATGTTGCTCAGGTACCTAGGGCGGCAATATAATTAAAAAGGTAAGTTAAGAAATAAAACAAATGAAAAAAGAAAACAAGATTCTAATATAATCAAATCATAGAACTACCTAGTATAAACATTAAATAAACATGTAAAGCATATTTAAAGCACAGATTAGCTGCACCATTTGTGTTGGAATTATCAGATTCTTGACTCGGCAAAGCATCAAGAATATTCGGTAGGTCGTCCATGTCGTTATTGTCACAGGTAAACATCGTGTTGTTCACGCAAGCTTTTTCTAAAGGACTGTAAAGAGTGTTTTCCGGGCACTGTACTAATCTGGCAGTAGCGATTCCATTCAATCCTTGAATGCAGGCAATATACTTGGTGCAATTTAGGGTCTTGGCTCCCGCGTACAGTCCTTGACTAGTGCAGTTGTATTGCGGATAGCACTGGTAGCTTGTTATGTTCGTGCACTGGTTGTCTATATGGCTGTAGACGAAAGTGTCAGGGCAGCCGATATCTAGCTGTGTGTAGACGCCTGGAGCGCCGCTAAGGCACATGGTGTACCCTCGACAGTTGGGTTGGTTCTCATTGGGAAACCGTCCTCGTGCCGTACACGAGCCAGCTTCACTGACGCCGTTCCATAAGCCCTGGAATTGAGGAGTAATCCTTTATCGGTTTATCGGTTTATTAGATCTAAAGGCCCCTAGGTCTTGAGGAATAACGTGGCTTACAGATGCGACGGTTTCTAAATCGTTTGATTAAACAAAAGAAAACAATGATTAAAGAGATCATATTGATATGACAAAGCGACAGTACATTACTCACTCTGTACCTAAACAACGAGAATTAACGCAAAGTATCATTTCATTTATATAGGACTGGAAAACCAAATGAATTAATCGTTATAAAGTACCGGTCCCCCTAAAATGACCCTTTCTCTGTTTTTAGTAATATATATAGAACATAATGTACCGTAAAATGAGGTGAGTAGGGTGAAAACTGACATTCAAACCTCGATAACAATTTATTTTTACTTATACAAACTGAATGGTGTATATAATAAGTGTTCCGGACCTTTGTATTTTAGTTTTTATTTTAATTTCGGTAGTTCCATTTCATAACTTTGACGATAAACAGGAAAACCCACCTCACCCCGTAGTCCCTCGTAATTGGGGTGAGATGGGTTTTCATACAAAGGTGATATTGGAAGATTGTTGGATCGTTTTTTTTTATTATGAGTATTTTTAAATTGGATAACATTATTTTTGTAGCAGTAGCCTTAAAAAACCATCTCACCCCCTTTCATACCTTCTCTCCCCATTCATAACCCAACTCTCCCCGCGAACCGTACTCACCCCGTTTTACGGTACCTAAGTATTAAGGTATAGGTAAAAGTTACATTTATATCAATAACAAAATACTCACTATGACAAACAACATAAAAATCCAAACTCGTGTCATTTCGCAAAGAAAATCCTGTTAATGTATTTATACAGATCCTGTGGTGTAACTTCGTCAAAAATAATCGTGTAATGCCGGCTTAGTCTTTTTTAATTAAAATAATTTACGAGTACCACTTCCATTTATCTCCACGAGATAAAACGAGTATCTACTGAGAGAGCCTCTTTAGTACTGTATAAGCCTCAGTTAATACTTTCGGTAGCTTTCTTATCGATAGTCTGAGATGGATTTATAAAAATTCGAAATAGGTATTTATATTTATACAGTTTAATTAACTCGTTTAAAAAACTAACTAATAGAGACTACTATGGCAACAAGTAGGTATGCCCGTACGGTGTGTCGGAAGGTAAGCAAACTCCACATGAATCATAAGCGCGGTGCCGAACCTTTAGGTTTTATTATTTGAGGATTATTTGTGTTAAAAGCTCCGCTTCCTTACGTGTCTCGCTTTGCCTTAAGGTTTGACTGGTAGAGAATGCCATATCCCATTAAGTCAGCCTTTTGTACGATAAGTTTCTCTTTTGTGTAGTAAAGTTAAATAAATAAATAGAATAAATGGCTAGAGACAAATGACCCTCACTCTCAACTTAACACGGCGCATCCTCCCGAGCTCTGGCGACTTGCTGTGGATTGGCGATTCTTATTTAAGAAGGTAAGTATAAGGAATGATCCCGGGCAATGAAAGAATAGTGGAGCCCACCTGTTGATAGTTGGTAGGGTAGGTTCCTGCCCTGCCTGCATACCTATGTTGAATATTTATATGAATACGTAGGTACATTGCAACGTACTTATTATATCCTGTCCAATATGTACTATATTCCGTCTACAAAAAACAAACTGAAAAAAACGTGTTTTTTTCATACGATATCGAATCCTCATTCATCAAAATACAACAAACAACAACGACTTAGACGGACATATAGTATAGGAGGACATATCAATTACACATGATAAATCCGTCGTGTTAGAATTGTCTCAACGGGTAGCAATAATTATACTGTCGGCAAAAACCACAACTTTGAACAGATACATGAATCATTTTAGTAGTTTTTATGTCATACCGGTCATTGTGGCACTCTTTGGGGGAGGCCTATGTCCAGCAGTGGACGTCTTTCGGCTGATATGATGATGAAGATGATGTCATACCTACTGCCTAGCCAGGGAAGCCTGCGGCTCGGGCGTCAAATACCTGCGATCTGAGACATTCTTTGTTTTACCGCCCTAGATAAGTATTTTTTTTAACCCAGATAATTACACAGCGCATATAGATACTCGTACACAAATCTTCGCCAAACTGCATGGCAGTTTGTTGGCGAATTCTCTCTTTACACTTCCTTTATACCTACGTGTACCTACTGTGTTCTTTTATACCCAATGTAACTATTAACTCACGGATGAAGGACCTGGGTTCGAATCCCGGTATGGGCAAATATTTGCGCGATAAGCATGAATATTTGTTTCTGAATCTTGGATGTTTTCTATGTTTTTAAGTAATATTTATATATATTAAATATGTCGTCGTCTAGTACCCATAACCCATAACACAAGCCTTATTGAGTTTACTGTGGGGTTAGTTTGATGTGTGTAAGACTGTCCCCTAATATTTCTTTCTTATGATGGAGGATGCTGAATTACAAAGAAAAAACACTAATATTAATTGGAAATACCACATTCAAAAAATAATCTCAAACTATCCATATTCGCATAAGTTGTTCGTTGTTGTACGAATTAAAATAGAAAAGTTGAAAAACCCCTGACACCGCGCAAATCGCCAGTGCAAATAGGAAAGGAACATTTGGTGCCCCAACGTGCAATAGTTGGAATATTCCAACTATAGCAAGTTATTGTGACGACTTGCTAGGTAGGTCTGCATTTCAAGATCAATATCTCAAAAACGGCTGAACCGATTTTCATGAAACATGGCTAACACTCGGAATAAAATTATCAATGACACAAAATAAACTAAACGAAAATCGGTTCATCCGTTTGGGAGCTGGGAGACAGATACGCAGACACGTTAAACTTATAACACCCCTCTCTTTGCGTTGGGGGTTAAAAAGACAACATATTTAAAAACCTCCTTATCCGTCTATTATGCCTACGCCCACTTTATATTCCGATATGGCATACTGCTTTGAACAACAATAGCCTGTTCATATTACAAAAAAATGCATCAGAATCCTAGTTCATATATAAAACGGACACAGAGTTGTAGGCCATATTTTAAAAAACTGGGCATTCTAACACTTACTTCTTTATACATCCTAGAAGCCTGTACCTTTGTCAAAACACAATGTTTTTTTAACACAAGCTAAAGACCGTTATGTAAAACAATTAAACCTCCGCCATCATAACAACCTAGCCTTACCTACATCCAGCTTAAAAATATACCACTCCGGGCCACATATGATGTGTATAAAAATATATAATAAATACCACAAGCAATCAAATCCATAGAACCAATTAACCTATTCAAAAATCATGAAATAAAATTTTGTACAAAATAGTTTTTACACACTACAAGATTTTTTTGACGAAGTGTCCATGAAAAGATGTTAAATTCTGTTGCATTATTTTTCCAATTTCTGTAAATACCTACATATAATAGTTTCTGTTTGACTTTATTGTCAATGAACTTTAAGCGAAGTACCTAATTGTCTACCAAATTAATTAGTACCTAATAATAAATCTAGTTCAAGCAACTAGTAGTATCCAGGTTAGAACCTGCAACCTAGATGTAACCTAGTTATAGGCTTCTTTGCTGTGCCCTTACAGGGTCCATTTTATTACTTGTAATATTATGTGTGCAATAAATATTTTGAGTTTGTGTTTAACATTAAATTTTTAAGTATTACTTGCTCAGGATACGGCGGCTTCTATAAAAGTTACCTAATTACCTAACCTAAGTAGTAACCTATACCTACCTAATTGCCAAACTTTGTTTTACTAACTTTGTATATAAAAAAAATACTACGCTGTAAAATATAAAAGATTAATAGTTACCATGGAATTAAATTAATCGACTATCGCGCAGCACTATGTTAATGTTAGTATTAGCGAGATAGCAGGATACTTTGTTGAGATACAACTAAGCTTCACCTAGATTCCACACAATAATAAAGTGAAATCATACGAATATCTACTTGATGAATGATAAGTAATAGGTAGGTGCTAGGTAGTTCGTTATGAACAATTTTACTGTCCTGCGTCATAATAACATGGAATATGTGTGCGCTTCGGATTAAAAATCGACATACCAAACTGATATCACACATGGAAAATACTCAGCGTGAAGTAGGTGAGTACCTAGTTATTAACATTATTTGAGTAGGCCGAATTCCAGCAAAGTAATCCATTCAAAAAGCAACTCTACCGTCCTATGTAGCAGATTCCCATTCCAATCACAGTTTTATAAAAAGTCGGCCACATGAAATGCCTAATCTCAGGCATACTTACTTACTCCTAATAAATCAGAATGTTGTCATGTCTCGCTTGAGTGAAAAATAAGAACTGTACTGAGACGTAGTACTTTTATTATATCTATTATTATACCTGACTATAGTAAGTATTTGTTTTAACTTTAATCATATTTCATGAGGCGACCCGAATGTAGCATTAATACTTACTTACAGTCCTATACTAATAAACGAGCAATATTTACTATTAGTAATCACGTTCTGGAAAACGGCTCTAACGATTTCGATGTGATCCGCAACATGGGGGTTTACGGGGGCGAGAAGTCGATCTAGCTATTAGAGCAGGCTCGGACAAGACTAGGTCTACGGTCTCCCCCGCCTGCCGTAGAAGGCGACTAAAGGAGTCATCGGGGTCGCAGTGTTCTGGCGGAGGTTGGGGCACTCGCTTAAGAACCCCAGGGAAGGCGACGACATCTCTTTGCCCTAGGACGAGCCAAATGTGGCGAGGCGCGAGATGGGCTCCAGTGCATTCAGCATGAGATCCAGGAATCCCCTGCATGAGAGAGCAGATGCAGCGCACCGTGGAGTTCTTAGTGGATATCTTAGTGTATCACATAACCCAGTCATCCCCCGGTGATTAGGTATACTGGTACGCAGGTTTTCTCCACGAAAAAAAAGGTCTCATTTCTGGGAAAATTCGTTTTCTCTGAGCAGAGCTCGCTCGCCCAGGTACGCCAGCAATACACATGCTTGTAAACTGAGGAATTATTGCAGCAAGCATTCATTACCGACAAGGAGTTTCATCTAGCATGCCCGTGCAGGAAGTGCAAGAAGTATAAGCACAAAGGAAGAGACTCTGCCCAGCCAGGGATGCGATCGCAACTTGCCGTCCGGTGTAAGCTTGGATTTCGAGTGCATAATAATAATAATCTCGCGGTAAAGATTTACTGCTTTGTGAGTTGAGCCACTTTAGGCAATTTGACCATTGTCACTTGATAATGTCTATTGGACCTACATTTCTGGGTCGACAAGTAAAGGTAGCTGGATGGCATCGTTACTTATCCCTCCTCACCTCACAACGCAGTTCGACTACCTGCTAGTTCAAGGCTAACCCGAATGCTCAGACCAAGAAAAAAGATAGACAGAGCATTACGAACAACCTAGTGAAGCCGGTTTTCTACAGAGCCAAATAAGTTTAGCAGACGCTCACGCATACAAATACAAACAAAATTGCACAAAACTCTTCGTACGTGTCGCAATGCTGTCAAGATCACCTGTTTCGAGTTTTGTGCAATTTTGTTTGTATATGTGTGCGTGAGGGTGTGCTAAACTTATTTGGCTTGGTTGAAAACCGGCTTCACTAGGTTGTTCGTCATGCTCTGTCTATCTTTGTTTCTTGGTCTGAGCCTGGGTGTGACCCCTTTGGTAGCTCTGAGCCCCAAACCAACCAACATGCTTAGGTAGGTAGGTACTTATAAAAACACTTGGTGTTAACTACATTGTTTAATACTCATGAATATAAAATACTAGCTTCTGCCCGCGACTCCGTCCGCGTGGAACTCGTTTTATATCGTAGATGCATACAATTTTTCACCCCCTTACGGGATGATTTCCGGAATAAAAACTATCCTATGTCGGCCCCGGGACTAAAACTATCTCTAGGTATACCAAATTTCATACCAAAGTTCAGCGGTTTAAGCTTGACCTCTCTAAATTATTGATTTCTAAATGTTATTATTCTTTAGCTGATTATTTCTCTGACAATTTTAATAATTTTTTGTAACGTTGACTATTTTTATTTTATTTTTGTTTTATTGATTTTAAGCAATTTGAGTTTTATTTATATATATATTTTAGTTATGGAAATCAAATTATATTATTGACAATCTCAGAGAAAAACCGAGCAAAAATTTCGGTGCCGATTCTTGGGTCAAAAGGCGGAGATTAGGTACTTACCTACTTATCGGCCGCAACCAAGACTTTCGATTTTATGGTGCAAGACTTTTTTCACGGTCATGATCTGTTCAGACAGACAAACTAAATCATAACATGGCAGATGGACACAAATCCATTACACACCACATGAGAAACCAACTGCTTGGCTTTGGATAATCATCAATATTGATATCATTCATACTGCTTTACTATAACAATAGCCTTTTATTGGCTTGTAGTAGGTAAGTATTTGCACATGCTTGGGTATAAAACGCATCACTACTTGCATGTTTTATGTACAACGACGACATGGACAGCAGGATACCTGTAATAGTATTTCTTGTAAGTTCTCAAACTACATATTATGCAAACCTCTAACATAATATGAATGTTAAACAGTGAACTGACCAGTAACCTTCTAACACATGTAATAATAAATAATAATAAAAATATCTATTCATCCACGCTTTGTGACACTTTTTAACCGACTTCAAAAAAAAGGAGGAGGTTCTCAATTCGGTTGTATTTTTTTTTTTTTTTTTTTTTTCAATGTTTGTTACCTCAGAACTCCGTCATTGATGAGCCGATTCATAACATTTTTTTTTTGTTTGTAAGTATATGCTTCCAGGTGGGTCCCATTTTTTTGAAAATTCAATTGGATGATGGGATCCATAAGGAATTAAGGGAACTCCTCAATTATATTAGGCACGCGTGTAGTGATTTTGGTATTTTCTATTATAACTCGTGTATTTACATCCGGAAATCATAAATTGGTGGAGTGGAATTGATGATGAAGACCACAGATGACTTATGGAATTCCTCAATTATGTACTTAAAAGTACAAAAGTATATCACAGATTCTGATAAGATTCCGTTGAAATAACAACTAATGAAGTGCCAAGGGTGATCCTTGTGGAATCGACGAAAGTCCTCAAATATTATCGGGTCACATACAGCGATTGGGTTTTTTTCTATAATAATCAACGCATTTGCACTCGGGACTTTGTTTTTAAAGTAAATTATCAAATCACAGTTGATGCCTCTTTTTAAGTAAATTACTTATACGTACCTGTGTTAAAGAGGCACCGCTCTTCATTCATCAGTAAGTACAATACAATTGTGAATAATAATAATAATTGAGAGAATAAGACATTAAGTTAACATATAATCAAGATAAATAAATGAACAGCTCAATAGTTTAATGATCTTTGACATTATCTGTGTCAATTTAACAAATAACTAGTAACGTAAAAGTATGTATTAGGTACTAAACATTTTCAATAAGTTCATGTGTTGATACTGTTGATGTTTGAAAGTATGTGTTTGTGTTTGTACACATGTATATCAGTGTGTTAGAGATTTACACACTTTTTGGTTTTCTGCATCTGAATTTGGTGTCGCCTAAAAAATAATATCGCCATCAAGCACTGAAGGCGCAGCTTTATCAACATTTGTGCAAATTAACTGTTAAACACACGTGTTTCTAAGAAAGAAATCTCAATGAACCTCTAATCTAATATGTTAACCTACAAGCAAAGACGGTGTTTTTGTATACCTACTGTGTATCTTACGACACACATACAAAAGCACAATAACACCTCTTCGCGTCTCTTTGGCCAAGACCTATTTCTTGTGTCTATACCTAGTCGTACTTCTTCTTATATATAAAGATGCTGTGTTGTTGAATTAAAAACATTAAACTACTTAATACCAAAAAAACAAAAAAATAAACAAAGTTAACAACAAAGTGCCATGTGATGTGTGTATGTGTGTTTATAGGCGTGTATGTGGATTTTAAGGGTAGATTTTGTACTTGACTGATGTGTGATGTGTGAAGTGTGTGAGATGTGTAAAGCGGGTTAAAGTTTGCTTTGGATTCCTAACAAGTGACCTTTAACAAGTGATTTTTTCAAGCTTTTATTTAACAGACACTGTTTGTATCTAAGTTGTCCTTCACACAAACTACATTTCAGTCACTGCCCGGTATCACAGCTGAAATTTATTTGGTATATGTATGTTCGTCCATCCTTCATCCATCCTTCTTGTGTAAGTGTAAGTGCACACTTAAGACACCACCGAGCTGATCTATCATCTATTTTTAACCGACTTCAAAAAAAAGGAGGAGGTTCTCAATTCGGTTGTATTTTTTTATTGTCTCCCCTAGTAGCATTTTAAGTTGGCCCCACGTTGGGCCATTGATCACCGAGTTGGCCCAACGAAATGCCAACGAAAATGCTGCTAGGGTCAGCACCGCGAGGAAAATAGTAAATGTACCTAATGCAATTCATATGGATGTCAAATTATAAGTTTCTGAAGTCTGAAAATGACCTCTCATTTTCAGACCTTCACGACTTCATCGACTTCAGAACGACACGTTCGAGTTTAAAAAAAAACTTTTGGGATGATTTTGGGCGATAAAGTAGGCCTTTCCGAGCTCGCCTCAAAATTGTCCCGGGGCGCTCTTCCTGGCCAGCACGGCTATGACAAGACAGTGCGCGAGCTCTCTCGATTTTTCTCGCACTATCAGTCTCTCTCTTATTAGAAAACTTACAAACAGAGGAGACTTAGTCCGAGAAAAATCGAGAGAGTTCGCGCGCCGTCTTGTGATAGCTGTGCTGGCTTGTAAAGCGGGCTTGTCGCGTGGGTCAAAGTAGCATGCGTAAGTAAAACTTTGACCCTCCTTGTTTCCCAAGCGAAATGGCTGGACAATCGTTGGGGGGTTTAGTGGGTAGTCTGAGCCTTCAAAACTGCAGTCCCACACACCCGTCCGTTCCGCCTCCGACCGGACGGACAGTGCATCAACGCATTCCCCCAACAACCAAAAAAGGCCTTTTTGAGCTGCACGGCTATCATGCGACGGCGCGCGAGCTCTCTCGATTTTTCTCGCACTATCCGTCTCTTTCTTATTAGAACATTTAGAACAAGAGATAGTATGGGAAAAATCGAGAGTATATCGCGGCCGTCGCATGATAAACGTGCTGGTGAGGTGATAATTACTACGAGTATGTCAGACGTAAAATAAAAAAATCCGTAGGTACATATATGTAGTGTATATTATTTGACATAGCTATTAAACATTAAGATTTAAGGTGGTTTCGTTATGTTCTTTGTTACTCTGGTATTTATAACTATATTAGACCTCAGTCATAAATATTATATATTATAGATAGGTTTTGAAACAAAACGCGGATTTAGAATAATTGTTTACGCGGCAACTACATCAGTGAATGTTTACTTACAATTACAAGTTTCGTTTAAAATATGCATCGAACTCGATTGCAACTGCAAAGAAATTCAAAGTTTTCTACTTCACTTTGCGAATTCAAAGGCTTATTTTCCTGTTGTTTTCCTGCTGAGAGTTTCCTAGTACTCAGCAGTAGCCGTAGCCTATGAGGATATTATCATTAGGTATATCTAGCAATGCAAACACCTTCGTCAATACTTGTCGACTCTCGCCTGCGTAATATGCATACACATTAGGACACATTACATGTATATTAGGATGTGCCGAACATTTTCTTTCTGTAAATTTATCTCTATTCGGTTCAAAATAAATAAAAAAGCTTTTACAGCGCAGTTGCGAACTGTATATTTGACAGATTCATCAATTACTCGCCAAGACGATTTGAACGAGCACTATGTAAAGACCCCCTATTCTGTAAATTGTTTTAAGCTCACCTCAACGCTCACTCACAAATATATTAAAAAGTCAGCTTTTATGCTTGTAAAATGTTGCTTGCTTTCGCTTTTATTAACCAGTTCCTAATAAAATACAAATATATAGGTTCACAAAATCATGACCCTTCCCTTTGGCCTTTTAAAGATACTAGTAGGCACTTATGCCTTGCAAGTTGGTCGACTATTACTCGCTAACTACTTATAGTTAGCGAGTAATAGTCGACCAACTTAATGTGTACTTGGAATCGCCAATTTTCGTACACATTCGGCCGACGCAACCGCACCGCACGTCGATGTAGGACAGGCAACTGCGGAACCCTTACAATGCGCGTGGCCCGACACGCACTTGGGCGGATTTTTAATTTTGATGCCGAGCACTGACATTTCGTCGTATCGGGTCCACTACAAGTTCAGAATATTTGAACTTTATTAACTCTAGCTCTTTATTAGTCCCATAATTCATTTCATTACGAAAAAAGAAAATGGCAGACATTATAGGTCGGTCCATAGTTCGACCATCGAATTTCAAAGTAGACCCACAAAAAGCGCGAAACAAGTAACACGTTCGAAAACTATTAAATTAACAAGTTTCAATTACCAAAAATAATTATACAAAAGAATTTTCAATTGAAGAATATTTAAATAAGAACATCTAAGAATAAACTCCGTTTTTCATAATAAATAGGAAAACATGAATTATATTAAGTACGCTAGATAATGAATAATTCTAGTTTATACAATCTTACATTTTTGAACGTAACTAACTACCACAGATTTCTGAACCGTAAGCGCGATTTTTGATGCCGCGTTCACATGAACTCCGTGCAGCCTGGCAATCAGCTTGGCCTGCAGCCCGGCAAGCAGCCCGTGCACTTCTGCGGCCCAAGCAGGCTGTTCACGAGCTCGCGGGCGTGCTTGTCATGCAAACATGGGAGATTTTTATCTTTGGAATATATATTGCAGGGGTCTCATATTGTTGGGTCCCACTGGTAACCCCCCAGAAATTGCAAAATTTCTTTCTTTGACCATTTTTAATCTTCTGACGACTCCAATTCCGACATTTTTAGGTACTAATGCACGCGAGCGTGTGAACAGATACACAAGCTCGAGCACATTCACCCTTTGATCTTTGTCAAAAAACCGACAGTCATCCCGATCGGCGGCATGCACGGGCACGGGCGCGGGCGCGTGCATATTCAGGCTGTTCACACGCTCGTGCCCATGCCCGTGCACGTGAATGTCACGTGAACGCGAGCATGTGAATGCGGCATTACCTACGACTAGTTTTTGGTGTGCACGCGAGATAAACGTAATATATATATATGCGTATATTATGCTAATGCGTGCCTTTGACTCTTTCTAGCGCAATATACATGAATGATAATTATTTCAAAAATATCTCGAAGCTGTGAAAAAATCAAACTTCTAAGCCAACGCAATCAAAAGATACAGCCGTTTATGCCGCAAATTTTCGAAACTTGCAAGGGAATCAAAACCTACAGGGTACTTCCCGTGAACTCAGAATCTTGAAATTTGGTACGAAGCAACGTCTTATAGCACAAATAAAGGAAAAATTGCGAAAATCGTAAATTTTTAGTTACATCATATAATAAAAATATCTTTTAATAATTTTACAGTTATTACTTATAAACCTACAGGTTTGTACGGCACCCTCGGTGTGCGAGTCCGACTCGCACTTGGCCGGTTTTTTAAATTCTGTAGGCTGACCATGATTTCAAAATGAAATTTTTACTTAACTACTTAAATGTAAAAAAATAGCGGTGTTAAACTTAATTGCGATGGTGAACGATCCACTAACATTTATTGTATGTGTAGGGTTGGTCCTGCTTACGTCTCCTGAATCACCCTGTATGTTCATGTTACCGACTACAGCGACGCGGTAATAGCTTTTACGGCCTCCACACACCGGTCGCGGTTACAGCGCGAACGCGGGTCGGGCGCGGGCCCGCGGAAGTTGTAAAACATTGAAACTACACTTCAAACACACATCGAACACGGTCCGAACATGGGCCCGCGGCGCTAAGTTACAACTCGGGTAGCGCGGCCGTGGGACGTGCGCGGCGCGAGTCGGGCTTCACCGTTCGTCATCTTGATGTCGTCTGGCGCTGTCGGGCGTATTCTCTTTGCCGTCCCTTTTAACGCGGGACCAACGCGGTAGTAACGCGGGCCCGTGTTGCTGCTACGCTGGACACGCGTTGCTACCGCGGCGGGCCCGCTTTACTACACGCCGCCCGCCTGCGGTGTGAATATACCGCTTCACCCGCGCCGCGCCCGCCCCGCGCCGCGCACGACCCGCGTTCGATGTGTGGAGGCCTTAATAGTGGTCCAGGCATTCGGCTGTCAAGCTCTTTTTGGGTACAACCCGGAATAACGCTAGGAGGATGATGAATCATGTCGCCAAATTAAGCAATACTTACGTCTTTAAAAAAAAAAAATTATGCATGGTTTATTTTCTCGCAATCCAAGTAAAAAGTTGAGTGTATAAATCTAAAAGCCGTAGGTTTTACCCCTCTAACAATTTTCCCGAACGAAATCTCGGGCTAATAACGGCCATTTTAAATGATACTATAATAATAGCTATAATAAATAATAACTATAATTCTTTTTTCGTTTAGGTAACCTCTGTCTCCTGTACTGTGTCCTCTGTATCTTTGTGTATTCTTTTGCTTGATTTTATGAGAGGTGTGCTATTAAGAATATTTGTGTTGTAATTGTGTGACGACTAGTTGCATTGTTATTTATTTGTTTTTTTAATTTCAAAACTAAGTTCGGATTACGTGAGGAGATAACAATTACTCTACTTACGTTAGTTTGAAGAAAGAAAAAACACTTATTCATAACATAAAAGCAAATAAATGTACAAGGATGAAATATACATGCATACATTGGGCCAGTTTAATGATTTATTCGTTTCTTATGCCAAAAGACACATAACTTACGATGCGCATGTCTATATATTAAACAATGTCTTTAGAGTTTCTTGTCAAATAATCTTTACCCCCTAAAACGCAGAAAAAACACATTCAAGACGATTTTGACTGTTAAGTATATCGGAATTTTTAGAAATCTACTCGTCCAAAATCCCAGAAAACGTCTCTAATGACGAACTAATACGCAAAATTCAACATATGTCAGATATTGGAATGCAAAAACCAGTTTTAAGATCTACACACTACAGCCAAAAAACTACTTCCATGACGATATTTACACATTTATAGCCGCATTCAACTCCAAAATGGTCATATAATCATATTATCATTATCTAACGATCACATGAACGAGAACTGTCATAAACTACTTCCATGACGATATTTACAATGAGATGGATAGCCGCATTAATCTGCAAAGTGGTCATGAATTGGTTATTATCATTAAGGCTTGTATACCCGCTAAAGTCCTTGAGCGTATGGGCGGAGCCTCGACCCTCTCCCCGCACAACCCGCCGTCGTTTATTAAGCGTTACATAGATTAAGTTACAGACGCGTCATCGCGCATCGTTACCAATGCAAGGGTGGACGTGGGTGGGTGACATTCGTTATGCTTAATTGAAACGTGATATTTGTCATACATAAATTACATAATTGATTAAGTTCAAAAATGATGTCCCTACTATTATAATAATATTTACTTACGATAAGTGTAGTTCCGTCAGCACGGCTTGCACGAGACGGCCGCGACATACACTCGATTTTTCTCGCACTATCGGTGTCTCTCTTATTAGAACATTAGGAAAGAGAGGTATAGTGTGAGAAAAATCGAGAGTATGTCGCGGCCGTCTCGTGCTAGCCGTGCTAGTGAAAACGAAATTCGTTCGAATAACTCTCATTGTCGCTCGAACTAGCAAGCGCGACAGAGGGGGAGATACACGAACGAAGTTCGGTTTCGTTTCGCGGTAGGCCCTCAGCACGCCTAGCACTAGACGGCCGCGACATACTTTCGATTTTTCTCGCACTATACCTCTGTTACTAAATATTCTAATAAGAGAGAGACGGATAGTGTGAAAAAATATAAAGGTAATAATAATAATCCGTACCTACTGTTGCCCTTAGGCCATTTTTGAATGTCGCTATTAATAGGGGCCCATCTAGCAGTTAGTGAGTCACCGTCTGCAGAGATAAAATGTGAAACAGTTTTATTGGGCAGGCGTCCGATGTTTCATCCAATAGCCCAGCTACTAGTCCATCATTTTCACCCAATAACCCGTTTTATTTAGATTCCATCAACTAGCAATAGACTCTTACACCCCAGCGGGTGCTCTTTCTGTGTGCGTCCCATGACACGGGCAGAGACAGCATCCGCTTGGTGTACTCCTTGCATTTCATTAAATTGTCAAAAGGGCCTCTACGTGTTGGCTGAGATCTCCACGCACGCCTCCCAAAGGTCCGGGACATCATTGTCCCGTGAGCGGGAAAGACATATAATCCATACTATCCATACTTCCATATCCATACTCGATACTAATATTATAAATGCGAAAGTGTGTCTGTCTGTCCGTTACCTTTTGTGTACGTGTAAGGTTGTTAAGTTTTAAACTAATTTTCGGTATATTTATTACGTTCTACTTCCTTGATTTGATGATGATGGCGTGTACAGTCAGCATCAGATAGTTAGTAGCATCCAAAGTAGCCAAATATATCGTAACACATTCCTTACTCCTACTTATAGTAACAAAGACTATTTCGATGAATGTACGTTCCGATATATTTGGCTAACTTGGCTGCTACTAACTATATTATGCTGACTGTACAGAATAGAATAGAATAGATTTTTTTTTATTGTTTAACCGTGTTACATAGATGGTATAAAATATTACAAGGCCCCAACGGTTTCCCATTTCGGGTGTACAATATTTGCTTAAAACTAAGTAAAATATAACTAATATTATTAATATTATTATACATTCTTTTTCTTGTAAGACGAAGATTCAAAAAATTATTTCAAAGAATAGAAGCCTTTCTTGCTTAACCATGTTTTTAAATTCCGTTTAAATTTTGTGTCATCTAACATTTTTAATTCATTAGGAAGCTGATTAAATACTCGAATGGCACTAATAAATGAGCTTTTGCCATAAGTTTTATTTTTTACCAAAGGCAATGTTAAATTGTACCTATATTGAGTGCGTAGGTTATCGCGTTGGGAAGCTAGTGTCGTGACTCGTGAAGTAATCCTTGTTACTTTTTACAAAGTTACAGAGCTCGTAAATATAAATGCTAGTTAATGTTACAAATCCTTGCTCTTTAAAAACATTTCGAAGTGATTGTTTGTTGTTCATACGAAAGATAATTCTCAAGCACCTTTTCTGTAAAACAAAAGTAGACTGTACGTCTATCGAGTTTCCCCAGTAAATGATACCATAAGTCAATAAAGAGTATACGTTAGCATAGTATGCAGCAATAACGGCTTCTTGGGAACATGATTCGGTTAATATAGATAGTGCGTAACATTGACTGGAAATTTTATTATTAATTTTTTGAATGTGGTGTTTCCAAGTTAAATGAGGATCTATTACAGAAATCGGCCTCGGGTAAATATATACTTATAGATTAGTTGTACGTTAACCATACTTTGTTTCATATCAAATAATAACTCTGTATCGAACTTGGAGTTGGCATGCAACCCATAGGTAGGTACTTACAATATTTGCCAAGCCCACTATTTTTATTAGAACTTATTCTATTAACACTTGACAGTCATTAATACGAGCAGATAAAACAATATTGTTTCTATAATTGTTCATGCTCCTAAGCAATAGATATTGTAAATATATTTACTAATAAAAGGCGAGAATAAAAGGCTAATAAAAAGCGATTTCCCAATTTTGATACTGTTTAGATATTTGATACTTTGATAGAATAGGTATTTACTTGTGTATTCTTTTTCCTCTTCTCTTGTAAAATTTCTTAATATTATGTATTTTCCTCCTGCGCTTATTTAACCCCAAAGACCCAAAATGCACATAAAGTGCACAGATGGTCAGTCAGCTGTCTTGTTTATAGTACCTACTACTTTACAAACCACGAAATAGATTGTCCTTACGCAACTAAACTTTACGCAAATGTTTATTAGTTACCTACTATACGAATCACAAAACGGATTGTCCACTCTATGCAACAAATATAGTCCACAATGTCCACAAATATTTAAAAATTTCGGCGCAGCGCAAATTGACACAGGTCCGTCATGCAACGTGTCTCGTCCCGCACTGACCGTATGGACGAAAACGGGGAGGCGTAGGAACTTTGGCGGAATATTTCAGAAAACGAGATAAATTTTTAAGAAAATAAAGAAAGTAAGAAAATGATGCCCTTGTTCATTATTTTATGAAGAAAGTTATAAAATTTCATATTATTCTGATAAAAAATGGAGCAGTAAAATGGTTACAAGTGAAAAAATAGGGGTGACTAGATTCCTTTTTCTCTAATATTTATTGTTAAAAAGGATTTCTACGAAAACTATGATCAGTCGCATATCTTGCAGATTATGATATATTTTTTCCGACTGCAAAAATGTTACGTTATAATGTTTAAAACGGTTACAAAACAACTCATTTCCACGAAAATTTCGAATGTGGAGCCTTAACACACAACCACACATGAGCGAGAACTGTAATAATAAACTTAGTATCTGGGTGACCGACCTGTTATTCGCTAAGCACCCCGTCGGTCACCCGTCACGAAACTAGACCTCTACCTACGCTTAGTTACTACGCATCGCGGTGTCAAAATATATTTGTGGGTGAGCGTTGAGGTGAGCTTAAAACAGGTTACAGAATAGGGGGGCTGTTCGGGGGTTAATAGAGAAAACGAGTATGTAATTGAATAGGAAAGGGGACGAATTCGGCCTGAGTCAAAGCATGCCGGAAAATGGATGACATACCTATAGTCCACAGTGAAGATAAACCACATAGTTATTTGATGAGATTACCACGATGTTGATATCAGTTTGGGCAATAATTTTGGCAATTGCCTGTATAGCCCGTATTAACTTTACTGCCAGCAGTATTACTATATAACGCGAGACATTTTTAGGATTTTATTAAGAACAGCACGATGGACAACAGGTTCGGAGTTGTAGTGATTCTGGTAAGTAATCTTTTACTAAGTCGAATAATGCAGGCAGCTGAAAACTGCATCTCATGTTTTTAATTTAAATGTGCCTATTTTTCCAAAATCTGGGGGCACGGCAGTGCCCCCGCCAAGTCAAGCAAAACAGCGGCACGGCCGTACCATCCTTTTCTCGAACCAGTTCAGGCCATTTTCGACCCCCCTATAACTTCGTTGTGGATAAACTAGAAGCCTGAATTTTCAGTAACCAAGCACGCTTTGTATAAACACGATATATTTCCGATTTCATTCAATTTGAACCAGTAGTTTAAGAATTATAACTAGTCAAAGTTTCTTAATTTTGTCACTCTCTGACTGACTCACCGATCATCAAAAGTCTAAGGCACTTCTAGAAGATATAGAAGCTTAAAATTTAGTATTCAATTAGTATCGTGTATAAATTAAGGGACACTTAAAACAAAATGCAATTTCAGTCCAATTTTCCAGATACACCAACTGCATAAATAATAGGATATAAACATATAGGATTACAAAGTTATATTTGCAGTGAATGGGATGGGAAAATGAAAAAGCAAGATTGGGACTGCATTTATAATTTGTATGTGTTGATAACACAATAACCTACAAAAAGAAGTGAGATCCCATAAAAAAACATTCCATCTGAAAAAGACGCCAAGTCTCGAAACTCTTCCACCGTAAAAAGTTGTGAGATATTTCGTAGAGCCAAGTCTCAGGCATTTTTATTAATCTTTATCTGCTAGCTAAATAAAATTTTGTGACTTGGCAATCACACAATGCTACATAGTTTTAGGTATGCAAAAATCCATAAATGCAGTAAAGTTGTGTGATTGCCTAGTTGCAGAAATGTATTTAGCTAGCAAATAAAGATTGACAAGAATGCCTGAGACTTGGCTCTACGAAATATCTCACAACTTTTTACGGTGGAATAGTTTCGAGATTTGGCGTCTTTTTTACATGGAATGTTTTTTTATGGTTATAAATTACCGCGTTCACTCTCCCCATCCTCATACAAAATGATCTGACAATGTCACTCGTCCAAGTGTGCTTCCAATTCGAAGCTGTGACTCCATTTTGGAAGCCCGGACTCCTGAAAAGCAGGTGCATAACCCATCAATGGGGGCACTCAGACAGGGAACTTGTTAATATGAATATCGTGTGTACTTAATAGAAGTGTGACGTTACGTAGGTGCTTTGCTGCGCGTGGCAAGCCTATTGTCAAGTCAACTGCACGTCGGCCGGTCGGTTCGCGGACCCCGACGACACCACCTGCCAGAACTACACCTACTGCGTCTACTCCAGCTCTACAGGAACCTACCTCTCCTACAACTACGTCTGCCCTACCACGTCAGTCTTCAACCCCAACACGGCGCAGTGCACCGCCTCCACCAACTACGTCTGCAATGTCACCACCACCAACACGACATCGTCAGTATGCACAGAAGACGGCTACATAGCGGACCCCGATTCAACCAACTGCACCACTTACATAGAATGCGTGGAGATCAATGGAACTTTCGTAGAAACAACGTACTCCTGCCCGGATGATACGTATTACGACCCGAACACTACATTCTGTGAGTCCGACTACAACTGCACCACCACCACAACCTTCACCTGTACGGCAGCAGGAAGATACGCCAACTCTTCCGACACTACGTGCCAGACATACATCTATTGTGTATTGGCGTCCAATGGTACTTACCTGGAATATGACTATACCTGCCCGACTACATCAGTATTTAATCCTGATACCGCACAATGTACCACTAGCTACACTTGCACAACATCTTAATGGCTCCTCTACATGATGGCCCATCCTAATGGCCCACTAGGATGGGCCAGCGTGTAGAGAGGGTAGTGGTGTCAGATGGCTTATGGCGCGGCGATGTCTTTCTCCGTCTAACGCATAGTTGCGTCCTGTACGATGGGTCGTGATGGCCCACTGTATAGAGCAGGCTTTACGTGCTCTTGGAAATTATTTTAACCACTAAACTATATGAAACTATCGGTTCGTTGTTAGTAGTTTATACATATATGTATTTCTGTTAAATGTATGATGCATCGGTAAAAATATGAATATAATTATAATGTGGCTAACTTAGTATCGGTTATTATACGATGTCATAATAATATGCTTGATTGTTTCTATTGTAATAAATAGATAAATAAATGGAATAAATATGTGTATATGTAATAAATAAATAAATAGATACTCGTCATCCTGTGACATAGCAAATTTAACATGTGATAACGCATGTTAAAAGAAAGTAAACACCAGAACATAATCTAACAATGGTATACTGCACAACTAAGTAGGTATATGGATCTGTAAACATGTTTGCTAATAATGCCTGCGATTGTGTCTGGACGTACGACTTCTAAATTTTCTGCCTCCTCGTTTCCTCTGCGTTTTGACATCAATATTATTTTCGTTTTGCCTGATATTTGTACATTCCGATAATAATACAGAAACGAGTTTCTTTACTGTTTCTTGATTATGCTTTAAATTGACTTCGTCTGGTTTAACACCATTCCGAACGGCTGTCGCACTCACATTCTGCATTGGCAAAAGGATCAGGTTACGACTGATTCCCGTTGTTGTGGTTTGGTAATATTGCTTGAAATACATTTCTCTTGCTTTATTTATATATGTCCATGGTATTCTGATTTTATTTTTCTTTTCACCAATACGTATAGTGGTTGGTCTATTCTCATCTCGAAAGGCATTATAATTTTTAGTGAGGGAAAAAGCCCTTTCCGCGTTTTCTGCGTCAACAAACTCCTTTCTGAATTTGTAGTTGACGTCAGGGACATTAGTTACTAGGTAGCTAGATTTATTGATGCGTCGTACTTGATACGTCTCAACACCAAGAGCAAAATGGTTAAAATTAAATAATATGTAATTCATCAATATAAAATAAACATTTATTAAATTCCTATTCATGGATCATTTGACATAGAAGACGTAACGATGACGTAACTTGATGTTTTTGAAATGTGTTGCGTCTATTGTCTATGCCTGTCATAAAAAGTTTCGGTGTCCTTATATTCACCCCAGAAATCCGCATCCACTAAATACGCCGTGAAGAGACTGCATAGGTAATTTATTAAAAACATCTCAACACAGCACTAAGAAACAAAACTAAAGCCTTTCACATACTGGGGCGGCCTGGCCGCGGCGGCGGTCAATAGTAAACTTGTCAAATTTACTATTGACAGCCACCGCAGGTCACGCTAGTGTTACAGGTGCGAGGAAAAAAAAGACATGATGGTTGCTATGACAGAACGGCAAACACACAATGGTACCTAAATTCGCCGTCAATGGAATTTGCCAACTATATAAACAAACCGCCATAGTGAAAGACTATTTTAATATGGCGGTTTGTTTACATAGTTAGCAAATTCTATTGACGGCCAATTTAGGTACTCGTAGATGTTATTCATTGCGTTCATCTGGGGGCACGGCAGTGCCCCCGCCAAGTCGAGCAAAACAGCGGCACGGCCGTACCATCCTTTTCTCGAAGCAGTTCAGGCCATTTTCGACCCCCCTATAACTTCGGTGTGGATAAAACTAGAAGCCTGCATTTTCATTGGACCCGATTCTACAGTGGCCTCTAAACTTCCTAATTTTATTTAGGTGCCGCTAAAACACTTTGCTATTCTATGAGCAGCTGTCATAATCAAATGACAGCGCTAATTTGAATCTGACTTTTCTTATTTTAGGCGGTTTATACAACTTACTTAGCTGCCTAAATGCTATTCTAAATATGTCGTTTTTAATCTGCCGCCTAAATTATGTCTAAAAATTAGACAATTTAGTTTTAGGCTAGTTAAGCCATGTGCACGTAGAATCGTGTCCAATGTTTCTTCATTTTGTCACTCACTGACTGATTCACCGATCATTAAAAGTCTAAGGCACTTCTAGCAGACATAGAAGCTTCAAATTTAGAATACAATTACCCCCTTATTCATAAAACTTAAAATGCCTCTGCTAAATAAAATGTTCTTTGTCCCTTTCTAACGAACACAAATATCAAAGTGACAGATAAGGACAAACGAATTTTAACGCCATTTTAGTTAAAGTAGGCTTGTCGAACGTTTATGAATACGGCCGTTAGTGTTTAGCGATAAATCAAGGGAACACTAAAAAAAAAACAATTTAAGTACAGTTTTCTAGATACACCAACTGTAATCCCATATAAATATATTGGATTACAAAGTTATATTTGCAGTGAATGGGACAAAAAAATTAAAATCAAGAATGGGACATATTGATAACACAATAACCTACAAAAAGAAGTGAGATCCCATTAAAAACATTCCATGTAAAAATGAGGCCAAGTCTCGAAACTCTTTTACCGTAAAAAGTTGTGAGATATCTCGTAGTGCCAAGTCTCAGGCATTATTATTATTCTTTATTTGCTAGCTAAATAAAATTTTGTGACTTGGCAATCACACAATAGTTACTACATAGTTTTAGGTATGCAAAAATCCACAAATGCAGTACGGTTGTGTGATTGCCAAGTTTCAGAATTTTATTTAGCTAGCAAATAAAGAATAATAAGAATGCCTGAGACTTGGCACTACGAAATATCTCACAACTTTTTACGGTGGAAGAGTTTCGAGACTTGGCCTCTTTTTTACATGGAATGTTTTTATGGGATTTAATTTACAATTTACCTATCATCCCATCAAGCAGCAACAGGATCTACATAGAAACTCCCTTTTGACCGAGGTATATAATTATATATGCGATACGATATCAATTTATCGCCGCATTTCACGTAGTTATATTTAATTCGCTATGAACACGATGGTATCGCGCACCTTAGAAAAAAGTGAATGAAGACCATACAATGAATCTCGAGAGTCAGCGCGGAATCAGGGTCAAATTTGTCTAGCAAATCATCCAAATACACTAAGGGGCTTCCACGGAAAGGAACAGATTAAAATAGACTTTACGGAATGACGAAAAGGTTGTCTTTGGATGATGGGTACAGAGGTCGCTTAGGTTGGTGTGAGGAAAGAGCCTGAGATTGTTCCCCGTGTCGGTATTGTTTTCAATGCCACTGAGAACACGCTTCTTAATTACTACTTCCGTTACAGAACATAGAGGGTATGGAGATTTCATTATAATTTACTGTTAAGATAGTTTTCCTCTAGCAGCCCACCATACAGATTTTTTTTACAACGAAATTTGAATCTACTATTAATATAAATAAAAAATAAAATAAAAAATAAAAATTGTTTATTTCAGACCGAGATCCATACTGTGTTAGTAACAATTGGGACTTACAAGACTGTTAGAATTACACGTTACATTAAGTTAAGTTAAGTTAATTTTAAGTTTTAATTTAATGTTTGGAGTTGTAGAAAGGCAGGAGCAAGTAGCAATATACTACTCCCTACTTGGCCCTACCAATGACCACCTCAACCCAATACTTGGTGAGCGGGCAGTCAAGGCGCTCCGCCAACACCCTCAGCATACTGTTGCTGCTGCCTCGCATCCGCTTCAGCAGTGAGGCTATTCTCTTTCGCCGAATGGCAAAAAAGTCGTCCGCCTGGGCCTCTGCAAACATGCCCGATGCACTGCAGTGCTTCGGCAGCCTCAACAGCATCCTAAGGATGTTGTTGTACTGAACCCGCAGGATGTTATAGGCCCTCTGAGTAAATCTCGCCCACAGGCTACACGTGTAAAATGTTTGACAGTATGCTTTAAACAGGGTCAATTTGACTTGTTTGTTACAACGTGTGAACCTGCGGGCGAGCATATTGCCTCGTACAGCCAAATCGTCATTCAGGTCCGCAGTGAGCATGTGGCCTAAATACTTAAATTTATCCACTACTTTAAGAACCTCGTCCCCCAGCATGATCTTAGGCAATGTGTTCGTGTTATATTTTCGTGCTTTAAAAATGAGCACCTCGCTTTTGTTCACATTGTATTTAAGACCATGCTGTAGAGCGTAGCCCTCACACAGTCTAAGTAAGTCCTTAATGGAGTCGACCGAGGGCCCCAGCAGGACCATGTCGTCCGCATAGCTTATGTTATTGAAGCATACTTCGCCAATATGGCAGCCGACATGCGTACTGCTGAGCCTCCCTATCAAATCGTTCATATATAGGTTAAACAGGATAGGGGATGACAACCCTCCCTGTCTTACTCCACATTCTAACCTATACACATCCGAGTCAACCCCCGCCCATCTTACCCGATTAATCTGTCTGCTGTACCAATACTTGTAGCTTATCCCACAGCATATCGTACACAATCAGGTCGAAAGCTTTGGACAAGTCCAGGAAACACGCATAAATGGGCGTGTTCCTGTCCTTGTAGTACCTGACAGCTTGCTTAACGCACAAAATTGCGCTTTCAGTCGACAGACCTGGCCGGAAGCAGAATTGAGCGTCGTGCAGCTTAATATGTTTACAAAGTTGCGCATTAAGCAAGCCGTCAAGGACTTTCGCTAGTACAGTGGCAAGCGAGATGGGCCTGTAGTTGTCCGATAGGTCATCCGTTTTGTTTTTTACTAGCGGAATTACCACCGTACTTGTGAGTTGCTGGGGAAGAGGCAAAGAGTGAAGAACATTGCCAGGACTCGCGGCAGGTGCACCCCGCGTTTTTGATGCTCGATGCTGAGACCATCATGCCCCGGCGATTTACCCCTTTGCATGTTTTTAATGATTTCATCAACTTCACTAGCTGTAAATCTCAAGGCGCTTTCGCCCATGATAGTCTCAGCATCTCCTACCCCACACACAGTCGACTCCAACAAAGGACTTACGGTAAACAACCTGCTGAAATTATTAGCGATGGCTTTTTTGTCACACTCTCCCCCCACGCTCACAGGGACTCCCGGCTTAGTGTTCAGATAATTCATGTTTTTCCAGAAAGCCTTGAAATCCTTAGCTGACCGGTTTGTGGCAAGAATATCACTTTTGATTTGTTCTTGCCTGTCCTGACACCATTTCAGCTTAGACTTAAAAAGCTTTCTGGTTTCACACATATCCCGGTGGACAAGACCCTCTTTAGGCCTGTTCGCAGCCACCCACACCAAGAATTTCTCCCTGGCATCCCTGTGAGCAGGAGCCACGTACTTGTTCCAGCCAGCCACCTGTCTACATTGCTTCCTTCTCCCCTTCTTACTAGACTTTTTTGCCGCACCCGTTAACGTGTTCACTATGTAACTATGCATGTTATCTAATAAAATTTAATGATTAGGATCGTTACATAGTTTATCTGCGCACGACGTTAGCTCGTTTTAGCTCGCTGTGACAAATCGAGTGGTACAGTTCCACTTAGGAGGCCCACCTATCACCCCAAACTACGCCCTCATTACCTGACGTAAAACCATCGCACATAATCACAATTTTGTCAAAGTCACACTATTATAAGAGGCAGGTGATCGGACCAATACACGTCGTATTCAATCTTGACAGTCCGCACTGTTTCTCTAGTTGCCTCTGTGATAATGCAGTGGTCCAACCTATATAGATATAGAGAATAGGGCATAGTTTATTATGTTTTAAAATTGAACGAAACAAAACAAATTAAATTCTGTTCTAATTTAGAATGGCATAAATTCCATTGAAGAGGAGGGTGCCTTTTAAAAGGACTTTGGGCGGCTAGAGGTTCTACTCGGATTCCCCCAATTTACTTCGTAGACCGTATCATATTTAATAGTGCATTGTGATACAAGTGAGGTATGTTGATAATTACATCAGAGGCGGAATTGTTCACGCGAGCCGCAGGTAAACGTGATAAGAGAGCCGAGGATGTAATTATCAAAGCTCACGCGTTTCATACGACGTTTTTCAACACATTTTGCTAGGATTTTTTTTATAGGCCTGTTAAGTTATTATCTTTACTTAATGATGGCAATCAGGTTTTTACTCACATATTGTACATCGCCAAGAATTTCCAGTGGCGTCCATTCTATTTATCACTTTAGTAATCACCACGAGTCAACATTTTTGATAATAACCAAACACGCATTAACAATGTTTACAAATATTTGCGATACCTATAATGGCGCGCAACAGTTTTTTTCCGTGAAGTTTGCGCAGTCCGCGCGCATGTTTTAAGCCAGACAGGTGAAATCTCTAAACAGCCAATACAAAATAAAATAAATATTTTCGTTTTAAAATGTTATCTTTATTAATCTGTGGAATCTAATTATGGTTTCAAGTATAGATAGTAAATTTACTGGTTGGTACATAACACTTATATTCGCAGTTGTAACTCAACAAGTCAAAATTATTCATGACCAAACGCAACTCCATGGCATTTGTCTCAGCACTTAGAGCTGGCTCTACATCGTGCGATATACGCTTTCATTCGCGTGAGTCTTGGGTAACCCCGATCGATTTTAAATCCACGATTGATCAGATAGAAGGTAGAAACAATACGTCATCGTCATGTGTAGAGTTATGCTAGAATGATTGTAGGTAAGTAAATAGCTACACCGCGGCAGCCCCCAGTAGAGTTTGGGAGCCTCACAAGTGTTGATTGTTTCTGGAGAAAAATCTGTTTTTTTACTAAATTATATAAAAACTAGCTGCCCGCGCGGTTACGCCCGCACATTGCAAAGAACGTAGGCAAACCCACGGGACAAAACGTTGCCTATAACCATCCAGAAAGTCCATTCTACACGCAGGTGTAAGAGATTACCCAAAACATACAAACTTACAAAGCTAATATATTAAATGTACCTAGAGTATATTAGTATAGACGCAAGAAAGATATCCAAGATTGAAACTCAATGCGAAGATATTGGAATTGTTTTTTTCTTTACATGACCCCCATGCCATCGCCCATCAGTCCCATCACACGTTGAAAACAATATTGAATTGAAATACGAGTTCAATCTACAGACTAAAGGCATTAAAAAAAACTGTGTACCCAATTAGTGTGAGGTGTTAAATAAAAATTAAGACAGTGTCCGTTCTGTGACGGAAGTTAAGCATAGGTACTTTACAAATGATGTAAAAATAAACTTTATTCACATTTAAATAACGTTTAAGTATAATGCATATGACATGTAAAATGAAAAGAAAAAGTATTTTTTATATAAACTGAATTCTTAATTGTTGTGACAAAACTTGCACTGAGTTAATTTTTGTTTAACTACTTACGCTAATTGGGTACACGAATTGCCCCTAAACGTCATGTCATTCGAACCCCGCGCTTTTATCAACCAGTCTTTGCTGTCCGCGTAGTTTTGCGCAAGCGATGCTCCGAGAATAATAAATATCCTGTCTCGTAAACAAGAATTTCATTAGGTACTGCGTGTTGCATCCGATGAATGGGATAGACTATAGAGCAGGTAAATGTGCTCTCCTATGTGATGTAGGCTGCATTAATGAGACTCATTGGCTTCACTTCACGTAGCCAATACTTCCATGCAGGGTGTAATTTAAAAACTTTGTTATTAAATGATGGTGTGAAGTTTCACGCGGGCCTTTCTCATCGGATCGGAAGGAGGTTAAATGCATTAATAATTTTCATTTGGATAGGCTTGTGACCTAAGATTTTCTTACGATGTAATTCGAACCAGTTTTTGTAGAGGAACAAATGTTTGTAGGGGAGCAACAACAATTAAAGAACATAAATACCCAAAAAAAATTGTCAAAGACGGACCTCGCTGGCGGCAGCCAAAACTCTTCATACTAATTGACATAAAAGTATGAAGTCACAGTTTGGTATTTGTACTAATCGTTGCATGGAAAATCAAGTAAATTGCTGTTTCGGATGCGAAATATCTACTGACTGCGTTTAGGTCCATAGTTGACATAATACAATGTTGTGTCTATAAAAGCGTAAGGACTCTATGGGTAGGTTTAAATTTTCTATTGGAAAATAAAATAAAAACATGTATTTTCCAAACTCTCAGGTATATTTATTGCTACAAAGTCAGTCTAAATTATTTATTTCATAGAATATGGTATCACAATTACAAGTTATATATTTTTATGGAGCTCGTATTTTTTTAATTTATTGCTTTTGAAGTGAAAACTTCTTTAGCGGCGCTGTGCACTTTTTGTGATGGGGAAAAATTGTTAAACTCGCCACAGATTTTTCAGGTCACGTGACCGTGAGATGCATAAAGGTTAGATTCAGTGTTGCCAATTCGGATTTTTGAAATTCCGGCGGGCGTAGCTAAAAATTCCGTAGAATTCCGTATTTTGCCGCTGTAAAAATCCGTAGATCTACAGAATTTTTATACTAATAATTAAAGCATTCGTGCAAAAATATTCCCTAACCATTCCAAAATATCAAAAATGCACAACGTTCATATTCAAGTTTTCACTTCTGCCGGCACTCCCGGAGTGCAACCCGGTCTTTTTTTTTCTATCCCTTTAGCAAACACTGCGTTAACAATTTTAACATGAGTCTACAACCCTATTCGACCTAAACTTATTTTTTATTGAAATCATTTTACGCTTGGCCAAGAATGATTTTGGGACACTTTTTTACGCTATAAGTTAGTAGTTAAATTAAAACTCGTGAAAGGTGATCATTTAAAAACATACTTATCATTAAGGTATTTGTTATATGGGCCTAAGATGCCTGAATTAAATGAATTATTATTATTATTAATCAAAATAGTGATTGATAACAATACCTTAAACAAAACCCATATACCCATATATTCAGAGCAATGACGTGTAGTTGCATGGCTCGCGGTAGGTATTTAAGCTCCCGAAGTGTTGTGGAACCGCCCTGCGCTACCCGAACTGAGCCAACATGGGCTGGTATGGAATAAAAAAAATATGAAAAAAAAGAAAATTGTCGTGAGGCAGCCGAGTGAAACAGCGATTGCCTGAAAGTGTGTACGCTGTTTATATAATGAAATGCTGGTCTAAATCGAATACCTAGCGACAATTTTTTTGAACCCCCCCCTTCAAATTTCCGCCCCAGTACAAGTTGGCTCAGTTCGTGTTGCACAGGGAGGTTCCACAACGCTTCGGGAGCTCAAATACCGCGAGCCATCCGGTTGCCTCTCGGACACTGAAACTACGCGTCATTGTTTTAACTAATAGCAATTATATACCTACTTACTCCAGTTTGCGTCAAAGTGTTTGCCCAGTGAAAGATACGCGCAAATCGCACGACACACCGCGAAAGCATACAGCCCCCCTATTCTGTAACTTGTTTTAAGCTCACCTCAACGCTCACCCACAAATATATCTTGACACCGCGATGCGTAGTAACCAAGCGTAGGTTGAGGTCTAGTTTCGTGACGGGTGAACGGCGGGGTGAGCCGCATTAACGCTTAGCGAATAACAGCCCTGTTTAGTAAAAGACACGCGCCCCGTTCGAAATCTAACCATTTCTCTGAATAAAGACGCGCCATGGAATACTTACTAACCGACGAGTTTCACAACTCGATGACGCAATCCCCTTTGAAATTCAAGTAAATGACCGAATAAGGACATTGAAAAACGATTTACTTGGTTTTCTCTGTATAGGTATTAGTAAGTGTAGGAAACGTTGAAGAGCTAATAGCAATGTAGTAGACTTGCATTCAGGTGTATGCGATTTGCTTAAGGAAAGATCTTAGTGAGTGGAGTTAAGGGTCGGCAACGCCCATGTTACTCCTTTGGAGTTGCATGCGTCTATAGGCTGCGGTGTCCGCTTACCATCAGGCGGGCCGTACGCTTGTTTGCCACCGTCGTTGTATAAAAGAAACTGAACTTCCTTCTTTAGCTATATGAATTCTCCTTAAACGAATATACCTTCATAACCGCTTTTCGAGGCCACGGATCGAAACGTGTGCTACGCCGTAGCACGTAGCAGCATTTTTCCGCTTTGTAGCAGAAATCTCGCGTAGAGGCACGACTCATACCTATGTGACGACGATGTGTATGGGCTTTGAATGTTTGAATGAGTTAAGCATTATTTCCTCCGGTGAGATGAAACGATGTGTCCAGTCCATCCAACATTCAACTCAATAGCCCATGATCTTAATTTCCATCGCAGTCACAGTGCTATGCTGTTGGCTTACGATAAATAAATATAAATAAATTATATATAAATATTACGATAAAATAATCATCATCATAGTCCTAGCGTTGTTCCCGGTTGTGCCCCTACAGGGCCCGCTTTGACACATGATCCCAAGATTTGGAATAGGCACTAGTTTTACAAAAGCGACTGCCTTCCTACCTAGAGGGAAAACTAGACCTTATTGGGATTAGACCTGTTTCCTTACGACGTTTTCCTTCACCGAAAAGCTAACGGTAAATATTCCGTACATAAGTTCCGAGAAACTCATTGGTACGAGCCGGGATTCGAACCCACGACCGCCGCTTGACAGCCGCATGCCTGAACCACTAGGCTACCGTCGTAGCTTTGAACCACTAGGCTACCGTAACGGGCTTATTGTCATTTAAAACCTGCCCCCCTATTCTCTAACTTGTTTTAAGCTCACCTCAACGCTCACCCACAAATATATCTTGACACCGCGATGCGTAGTAACCAAGCGTAGGTAGAGGTCTAGTTTCGTGACGGGTGAAAGGCGGGGTGAGCCGCATTAACGCTTAGCGAATAACAGCCCTGGACAGCTGTACGTTGGCTCTTATGAGAGCTTTGCACTATTGTGAATATTTAAAAAATGTTGCTGCGGTTCTTTTAGTATCATAGCCCACCCACGTTTGTTTTATTTGCTTGTTAACTGACATAAGAGGACACAGAAGATAAAAATAAATAAAAAATAACAATTACCTAAGTACTTACGTATAATATAAACTCCTTTGGAGTCGTAAGCATAGGCATGGTGCCTGCTTAACACCAAGGAAACCGTATGATTATTATATGTCGTATAAAACAAAATGGAACAGAACCACTTTATCGCCGATAGTACGTTATGACGTGTTCCGTTCGGACATTTCCCACTGCCCTGGAATTACCTCGCCGGCGGAAAACCACCGAACAGCCCAAAAAATATATATGTAATTTAATTACAAGCAAGCTTCTGCCCGCAACTCGCGACGCGTTCGTAATATAAAAATCAAAAAGTGACAAATAAAATTGAAAAGGTTTCTGTCTTAAAATAATCCACATCCACACTAATGTAAATGCGAAAGTGTGTCTGTCTGTCTGTTACAAATACAAATACAAATACAAATAACTTTATTTTGCATGAAATATGGTACAAAAGGTGTTCAGACAATGTTATATAAGTAACACTTATTTCACCAGCATCTGGCATGCAAACAATTACTTACAACTAAAGCTAAGCTTACACAATAGTCAAGGCCTATATAATGATCACTTATCTCTGTCAAAAGATGCCATGTAGGTATTCCTCGACGGAATAAAAATCCTTTTGTAAGAGCCATACTTTTAGTTTTACTTTAAACATTTTCAAAGGCAACTGTTTGATGTTATCATCCAGTCTATTATATATTTTTATGCTCATACAAAAGGTGTTTCTGCCATATAAAGCTGTTCGCTTGCGAGGTATTGCTAGCCTATCAGGGTACCTTGTATTAAAATTAGATACATCTTGAAGTGTCTTAAAAAGTTCTGGGTTCATTTTAACAAACATACATATTTCGTATATATACATACAGGGTACTGTCATTAGCGCAAGATCTTTGAACAATGGTCTGCAAGATGTCATAGTATCAACATCGCAAATTGCTCTGATGCATTGTTTTTGAGCTATCAGCGCTCGCTTTGCATGGTGTGAGTTTCCCCATAAAATGATGGCATATCTAAGTAGGGAGCAAACATAGCCATGGTAAGCTTGTATGGCTGCCTTCTTACTACAAGTTTTTACCAGTCTCCACAAAGCATATACAAATGAATTTATCTTGCCACATACTTTATCAATGTGACTTACCCAAGAGCATTTTTCGTCCAAAATAATTCCCAGAAATATTGTATGACATGATTCTGCTATAGGTTCATTATCGAATAATACCCTAAGTGGCTGTTTTTTACCATTGTGATTTATGAATTGTAAGTATGTTGTTTTCCTTATATTTACATTTAAGTTGTTATTGTGCATCCATGTTACAACTGTGGAGACAGTGTTGTTAATGTCATTATTATAATTATTTATGTCAGAAAACGGGATAACAATCGATACATCGTCAGCAAAAAGTATGCAGTCAAATCCCGTTACATCAGGAAGATCATTTATGTACAATAAAAAGAGCAGGGGTCCTAAGACACTTCCCTGTGGTACCCCAACTCGGTTTACTTTGGTGGAAGATTGATAAATCGTCACAGTATTTTTATAATTGATATCTGATACTTGTACAAACTGTGTCCTGTCACTTAAATAACTTTTCAGCCACTCATTAGCTGTACCTCTGATACCGTAAAGCTCACATTTTTTTAGAAGAGTTTCATGGGATACAAAATCAAATGCTTTACTCATGTCAAAGAAGACAGCAGTAACAGGCATGCTCTTATCCATGTATCCCATTACTTTATTTATTAATGAAAAGGCAGCCAATGAGGTTGATTTCCCTTTTTGAAACCCGTACTGTTCAGCGTGTATTATATTAAATTTGTCAAGAAGCTTTACTATACGCTTATGCATAGCCTTCTCAAATATTTTTGAAACTACTGGTATCAAAGAGATGGGTCGATAGTTTTGTATGCATTCTTTACTATCCTTTTTATGTATGGGCTTAATTAGCGACATTTTAAGGGGTTTTGGAAAGATACCATCAGAAAAAGACAAGTTCACCAAATAGCTCAGAACGGGTGATATTATTGACCTAGATGTTTTTAAGATGCGTGTTTGTACGTCATCGTATCCCGCTGAGTTAGTCGTTGAAAGAGAGTTTATAATCACTCTTACTTCATACTCATCTGTGGGAACCAAAAACAGAGTGTAGTTGTTCGATTTCACTCGTGAAGTGTCAGAGTTGTGATAATTACATTGGTTTAAATTTGTCATGTTTATATAATAATTATTAAATTCATTGGCAATGTCAGTAGGATTATCTAATATTATGTCATCTACAACTAGTTTACATGGATTTACTTCCATATTATGAGCTCCCGCCATGCTTTTTATGATGTCCCAAGTAGCCTTACATATATTTTTAGACCTAGCTATATATTTGCAGTTAGTCAATTTCTGAGCCTGGTGTATGCATCGTTTCAGAAGTCGAGAATAATTACGATATTTATTTTTATAGCAGATAGTTTTACTCTTGATATTTTTATAATACATAAAGCGGAGATTCCGCTTCGTTTTTATTGATTTTTTCAATCCCTTTGTAAACCAGTTGGTAGACTGAGCTCCTCACCACGTTTAAACCGCTGAACCGATTTGGATGAAATTTGGTATGGAGATAGTTTGAGTCCCGCGGAAGGACATAGAATAGTTTTTATTCCGGAAATTATGCGGACGGAGTCGCGGGCAGAAGCTAGTATATTTATCATAATCATAATCATTATCATTTAATTCGGATACTTGTCCATATTTGTTAAGTAGCGTACAGAAAAACTTAATTCTAGTGTTAGTAATTACATACAATAACAATTACAATTACAATTACAATTAGTTATTAATTATTTATTTATTAATTATTATTAATTATGGGCTCATGCAGGCTCATGCAGCTTGCTCCATCGCCTCATGAGTGGACAGTCTATTCTGCAGGATAATGCGTTTAGGAGACTGTTAGCGCCACCTTGCAATCTGTGCAATAGGGATGCCGCTCTTTTACGCATACTAGTGTAAAAGTCGTCCGTGCGGGCATTTATAAATATATATATATATTTTTAAATATTTACATGTGGCACGCTGATTTTTATACATCAAAAATGTCGTTTAATATTGGTTACGCTCGACGGGTGTCGAATACGTAAATTTAAAAACTAATATAAATTCGAAGGACCTTGCGTACGAGTATTACCTTAGGTAGATGATCGAAGCGTGAGATTGCCAATATCAAAACCATTGCATTTTTACTGCGATTTATAATAATAGTTTATCACCTACGCACACACAATTATGAACACAGGATAAAACAAGGAGATTCGCATGATAATCGAATGGGTACCTTCAGATAAGTTCTTCAGTTGAATGGGTGAGCTTCTTCGAAGTACCCTGGCCAGGGTTATAAATCACAGTTTCTTCAATCGCGGGGGCGCTATTCATGTATGCCACAAAGTGTCCAAAATGCACTGATTATATCGCACGATTCTATCGCGAAGATACAGTTCACAAATACAATACAAAGTTCTTCAATATAATTAGCACAATTTATCTATCATTATCATTAAGTATTGTATATTAAAAGTCGGAGAGTGCGCGTTCGCGGGCGCAACATCTCGACGCGGAAGGAAGCGAAGTGAGTGCTTTTTCAACAGTCCGAATCACTTATCCCGTGCTTTACTATAAGCTCATTTCGTTAATGAGAGCATGTTCTAGTTGTACTATTTTGACACACGCAGCGCGTCATGCGAGGGAAAGGAACGGATACATAGGTATAATATGTGCGTAGATAATAAAATACGATCAACACGGGTCACAAGGTGTCGCTACAGTATAGATGAATGAAATGAAGTAATCCGCGCGAACATTCCCCCCAGCATGAAGGGAAGCCTTCAAAGAAAAATGTGAGTAAAAAAAATGAAGACAAAAAATATATACTTCTATCTATAACTACTACTATTAGGTTTGCCAAAATTCACTTTACATTTGATTGGACAAGGTGCAAAGCGGGCCTATTGGGCACAAGTAAAACCCAGACGATGTTTTGACTTTAGCAACTCTCATGATCCCATCATTACCGGGGTAAATCTCTTCGACTATACCCAAAGGCCAAAAAAGCGGAGGTACGTTTGCGGTGTGAACAATAACGATTGTCCCTATCACTATTGGAACCGCAGGAGTATTCCATTTAATTCGTGTCTGTGACGTGCTTAGGTGCTTGCGAAGGCAACGTTGCCAAAATGACTGTTCAATATTATCCACGGAGGGAGGCACGACACAACAACATGAGACAGACGAGAAGTTATTAACGGTGGCAGGAGCGTTGCCTATAATAACATACCCAAGTACAGTGTTTAAAGCGCATGGTGATCCATGATTACCTTGTATGCTATTGCCAAGCAATAAATGAGGAAACAACGAAGCGCCTATCAACATATCAATGTCCCCTGTGACAGCATATGTGTCATCGGCAAGTCGGAGTGAGTCAAAATATTTTAGCATCGATCTATCTACTTCGACGTTAGGCAAACGATCAGTAACCTTGTCGACTACCAGAGTATCGAGCTCGTAGCTAATGCTTCTATCGAATCGAGAAAAGAATCTTACATTCACTTGCGAATTTAAGACTTTACTTGACCCGGCTATTCCTCTAACCATAATATTTTTCTGGTACGTATATATACCTAACCGATCACAGCATTGACGCGTAATGAAATTAGATTGCGATGCACTATCTAACAAACATCTAACTAAACGCTCTTGACCATTCGAGTCATGAACTATCACGCGAGCGGTTGCTAACAACTCGGTAGTCGAAACGTTGCTAGGCTCTACATAACTGCAGTTATTAACCGAATACTGCATGTGAGCCGTAACTCTATCTGTTTCACCAGAGCGCAGCCCTGGCGGCGGCGCTAGATTCGATGACGTGTGAGGATGAGACATATCTGCGCGCACGCCGGTGGTAGACATCGGCTGCGGCGGCGGCGAGGTTGGCAAAATCTGCGCGGGTTGGACGTAAGCGGGAGCGAAGCAGGAAGTCTCGAATTCCTTTGACCGATTAGCGTGCGGCAATTGACCATGGAACGTTTCAGCCGACAACGCGGGAACAGATACACTGTTATCGAAATGTAACATCGAGTGATGTTTGTTGTGGCATTTGCGGCACGAGCTTGCAGAATTGCAATTATTTATTCTATGTTTGTAACTTAGACAGTTCAGACAATAGTTAAATGTTTTAACGAAACTATATCTCTCATGCGGCGTCAGGTTTTGAAAGCCCGCGCACTTATATAGTTGTTCATGAGGTGCGGGTGCGTCGCACAGCGAGCAAGTTTCCGATCTAATATTGTTATTGTTACCGAGCGGCCGCGGCGGGGGCGCGAGTGGCTTCGAGGTAGAAGGCACATCTTCATTTGCAACATTTAAATACGAATGTGTATTCTTTGCACACTTGGGAGGGTCGATGTATTTGGAAACTTGAGAATTTTTAGCACTACTAGAGGTGCGTTGCAAGATTTTTACCTGATACCGTAAGAAGGTAATCAAATCGTCTAAGGTAGGTATTTCTGTACCTCGGCTATCCATTTCAAATGCGCGAATCATATCAGCGTCTATTTTTTTCGATGCAATATGAAGCAAAATAAAATCACATAAATCGGGCAATTTTAACCCTTTAAGCGCGGCGACTGATGACGACAGTTTGTCAACGAAATTGTCCAAATTTTCAGAATTGACCGTACTCAACGGCTTCAAATTTAAAACTTGATCTAAGTATGCAGTGCTTTGCATGCGTTTGTCGTCATATTTGCTAACTAAATTGTTAAAAATTATAGAATAATTTTCAGCGCAAGGCGTCAGGCCGGCGCAAACTGATTGCGCTTTGCCAGTTAATTTACCTATTAAGTAGTATAGTTTTTCCGCGTCACTAAGGCTATGATTTTCGTGAACCGTTGTTTTGAAACTAGCATAAAACAAAGGCCAACCACGTGGGTCACCGCTGAATTCGGGAATTTCTATCGGAGGAAGTTTGGAACCCATTGGTTTGACATCTAACGAGTACATAAGTGAACCAAGATCTGGTTTTACGGCGCGCGGGGCGGTCAGCTTAAAATGCTGCCTTTTTATTCGACAGTACATATCTTCGAATTGCGACCAAGAACTGTAGTCCGGTTGCGCATCGGGAGTAATAGTCATCTGTAATTCGTTTATTCGTTCAAGCGTTTGTAAGTAATTGTCTCTAATCGAGTCCAATGTTTCGACACTAGAAAGAAAATCTTCACTATTTATCTCGTCATCTAATTTTTTAGACAAAGCTAAAATTGACTGTGCTCGCGTGAAATACACGGCACGTCTCGATTCTAGGTTTCGTAATTTCTTTTCAGCCATTTTGGATCGAGCACGTGTTGTAATTGCGGACGAAATTATTGCGACTTTTCCCTAACTGCAAAGACTAATACGAAGGAATAAAACAATACTGCATACAAGCATATATTAATTAAACCAACAACACGATACGAAAATATATTTAAAGCAACCACGAATGTATATTGTTTATAACTAGAATACGAGAGCGACGAAACTAAATACGAGTACTTAATACTTAACAATAACAGAGCGGCACCAGCCCAAAGAGGCGCCGGCGCAATCAAAGTAACTTAAACCTAAGCGCGGAGCGGAGACACGAAAACAAATAGGTACCGTACGTGGGAACAACTATGATATCTAATAATCGAAGCGTAAGGGCGTAATAATCCGTTGCGAGGATACCAAAATAACTTTTTGCAATAATAACAAAGTTATGAGTGACGACGTAATACCTACTAAAATGCGAGCGAAAAAATCTAAAGAAAGCGACGACGTTATATCTACCAAAAATGCGAGCGAAACTATCTAAACAAAGCGACAAAGTTATGCGAGCGAAACAAACTACGATATATTGTATTAACCTAGTAGCGATTTACAACTAAATAAAAAATAAAATACCTACCTAACTACTAATGATTTAGGTACTTAGGTAGGCGCGGCGCGAGATTTTCTATTAAAACAGCACAAAGCGACGAAATATAACGAAAAAAGAGAGCGGCTATGACAGCGAACAAAACAAAGCGAAATAGAATATCTACCTTACTATTTAATAGGTAGATAAGCGCGGGGATTACTTCTATATTATGAAACTAAATAACTAACATTGCCTAAGTGTGGTTCATATCCGGTTCGATCCGGACCAAAAATGGTTACGCTCGACGGGTGTCGAATACGTAAATTTAAAAACTAATATAAATTCGAAGGACCTTGCGTACGAGTATTACCTTAGGTAGATGATCGAAGCGTGAGATTGCCAATATCAAAACCATTGCATTTTTACTGCGATTTATAATAATAGTTTATCACCTACGCACACACAATTATGAACACAGGATAAAACAAGGAGATTCGCATGATAATCGAATGGGTACCTTCAGATAAGTTCTTCAGTTGAATGGGTGAGCTTCTTCGAAGTACCCTGGCCAGGGTTATAAATCACAGTTTCTTCAATCGCGGGGGCGCTATTCATGTATGCCACAAAGTGTCCAAAATGCACTGATTATATCGCACGATTCTATCGCGAAGATACAGTTCACAAATACAATACAAAGTTCTTCAATATAATTAGCACAATTTATCTATCATTATCATTAAGTATTGTATATTAAAAGTCGGAGAGTGCGCGTTCGCGGGCGCAACATCTCGACGCGGAAGGAAGCGAAGTGAGTGCTTTTTCAACAGTCCGAATCACTTATCCCGTGCTTTACTATAAGCTCATTTCGTTAATGAGAGCATGTTCTAGTTGTACTATTTTGACACACGCAGCGCGTCATGCGAGGGAAAGGAACGGATACATAGGTATAATATGTGCGTAGATAATAAAATACGATCAACACGGGTCACAAGGTGTCGCTACAGTATAGATGAATGAAATGAAGTAATCCGCGCGAACAAATATCATAATTTTAACGATAAACTCAAAAATTGACGGAAATCCCACCTCACCCCGTAGTGGAGTTAGAGGGGATAGCAATGGGGTGAGCTGGGAAAATGTATGGGGAAAATTTTTCGAATTATTATTTTCGGATTAGCTTGCCTCGATCCGCGTTCCGTCTCACTCTCCGCTCATATTTACCGCTCCTCTTCCGCATGATCACTCCCCGCAACCCTGGTTCTACTCCAGGCCACATATCTTTCACTCTCACTTCTAGAGACTCCACTTTTTTTTAAATTTTGTAATTTGGCTACTCCGTGTTGCCGCAAGATAAGAAAATATGTCTAAAAGTATCATAAAATTACTTTTAGAGCAACCTGAGCCAGGAAATCAACTGAAAATATCCGCGTCCCATCTCCCCCCTCAATCCCTTAGTACCCCATTGCGGTACTTAGTACCTATTAATATTACTGTCCCGCATGCTAGATAGGATAACAACTTTTCCTAAGCAATGTATAAAGTGGAGACAAAGTTTAGTAAATTCAATTTATTATTTAAATGAAATCAAAGTAGCAACTGAAAATATTCGCGTCCCATCTGCCCCATCAATCCCTTAGTACCCAATGGGGTACTAAGGGATTGATGGGGCATAATGATACGGTACATAATTATGGAATTTGCTCGCAAAATTCACGAGACTCGGTTGAGAAATGCGGCCTGAAGATAAGAACAGTCGGACATACGAAAGATTTTTTGCTCAAATTGAAACGAAGAAGTTCGTTCGCTTCGCTCGCTCTTTCAACTAAAATCCAAGAACTGTTGCCAGTCCTTATTTTCAACGGTTATAGAAAAAAGTGACGATTATTGGTGCCATCACTTTTTTTCCCGACTCTCAGCCTTAAGCCCTCAAATACGTAAACGAACGCAGTTTAATTATAAGTAATTCCCGCTCAGAAAGTTGACTCATTCTAACATCAATTAATTATGACGACAACACGCAATACCGCAAATGAAAATAAAAAGTAGCTAAGTATGCGCATTTGGTTATCGTGATAGTAACGCTTCCGCGATGTACGGAAGCAACGCCGGCGCCGCGCCGTAATGGCTGAAATGAGACATTTAATTTAATTATGACGAATGGTAATATTACACGTAATAAGCCGATAGAACAAATGCTGTGGTGCTTGCTGTGATGTGTGTGTGTGTGATGTGACTGCTGTGATTATTCGCTAAGTGAACTCTGGGGTTACAGTTACAGGTGGTGACAGTGCGTAGGCCGTAGGTGGTTACGGTAATTATCATCAGCCGGGCCGTGTGCCCGCTGCAACCGTCGAACTATTATGTATTACACTTTACATACCTAGTTTTATCTTAATCTGAGATATTATGAGGCACTTTTAACGTTGTGGTGATGAGATGAATGGCAATAGGCATGATGCCTCATGTTCAAATTGATAACGCTGTGATGCTAAATGGATAGTAAACCATCAAATTATCGTAATAATAAAATTAATAAATTATAAAATATAATTATAATCATAAAAAGGTATGAACCATGAAAGTTTAGAAATAATATGCATTTTTGTAATTGTCCAAGAGTAAATTTAAAGCTACCAATAGAATCCTTACGCTTTTATAGAAACAAAATTGTACGACAACTATGTACTTAAACGTAGTATTTCGCGACCAAAACAACAATTTACCTGATTTTCCATACAACGATTAGTACAAAAATGTCAGTGGTGACGTCATACCTGTGTGTCTATCAGTATGAAGCGTTTTGCGCTGCCGCCAGCGAGGTCAATCTTTGTCTCAAATATTTGGGTATATGTGTTCTTTAATTGTAGTTGCTCCCATATAAACATTTGTTCCTCTCCAAAAACTGGTTCGAATGACACCCTTATAAAATCTTAGTCATCATGCCTATTAGGGAATATATCGGAGCGAACAAGGTGATCATAAAGATCTAAATAAATAAGAGTGCATGTTCACTGTTCAGACTGTTTTGAGCACAGGTTTCAGATATATATGGTAATAAATATGTGATAGTGACTGTCTGACTGTAGTTTGGGGAAAAGGTAATTTATCCAAAGCAACGGTCACGCGAGTAGGTATAAATTAAGGTAGTGAAGTATAACAAATAACAAAATATATTATGTTTCCGGCAGGTTAATAATAAAATACCTAATAAGTAATAATCATAAATCTTATATAGGTAACACAAAATATATTGAATGTATAAGTCACTAATATGCATAACATAAGCAGGATGTCCGAAAGTCACGGTAAAAAACTCAGCTTAACCTTTTCTTAGAATTTCATTCGGGATGGGATGTTATACTGGGATAGATCGGGTTTTTCTCTGACCTATTCCTGATAACTTGATGTCAAAAAAAGTCAACTTATAGTAATAAACGGCTTCGCTGCATTCTTGGAGCACCCTCTCATCTAAGGAATAGCTGAGGCGATGACAAAAATAGAAGAAACACTTTAATATTCATTTCTGGGAAAGATCTCCTCTGCATCGTTGTATTACGTTTTAATATAATACTCGTACCACGCATACTGAAGCCTTGTTATTTAATTGTTTTAGGCATTATTTTGTTTTTTATTTGTATAAGCAGTTGTGTTTGTTACGACATCATTTATTCGCATGAAAGTAGTGCATTTTGGATGAGATCTTACACTAACGAGTTACTTAATATTTTATTAAACATATAAAATAAATGTTGCAATAAAATAATAATAACATCATTTATTAAATTGCTTACCTCGCTTGAAAGTTAACTATATACCTACAATCCTAAAATGTGGAGATGGAAGCAACCTCCTCAGGGCCAAGTCGTGTAATAAATTCAGATTCAGATATATTCATACTACAAAATACCGATACCGCCTCACTGATTTGACAAAATGAAAATCTTTCTGCGTTCCTTTCAATGCCAGCGAGCTGCTTTAGGTTACGACTTAGGACATAAACGGTATTTTTTGGAAGCTGGAAATGAGATTTGACGTATGTCGTATGCGTTTGCGCTCGATCTAAAAATTACTACAAATAATTAGCGAATAAAACTGAGGTCGAAATTATCGAACTGCTTATACATTACGATAAAGTCGAATTAGGATTATCACTAGAACATCGGATACAGTAATTGCGGTACGGATTGTTAAGCTAAGAGACGGCTCGGTGATACGAGCCGGGATCGTCGCAGGGGATCGATGGGTAGAATTCCAATTATGATCGGTGGTGGTAATGGTTGAAATGGGTCAGCAGGTATCGGCGCCCCCGCCCCATCGCCGCGCGCTTCGTGCCACACTCATTCGCTTTTTGCCCACCTTTCGACTCGCGCGCAGCCTCTGTCATTGTTCGTGAACGAGCATTTCTCTCACGTGGGAACGATTGACTCTTTTGTGCTTTACCCGCTATTCCCCAGCTGCTATACGACCGACCGCACGTAATGAGATGACTTTACAAGTGTAATTGTGTTCGGGATAAACTGTTTTGTGAATTAAATATGACCAGATTGAGGTGATGTCGGGTTACCTAGTGAAAGTTGAGTGATGAGAGAACAAACAGAGTGATCGGGATCCTTCCTATAAGATAAGCGGATACCATGGCGGTTGCACCGGTGAGTTATGGTTTCCTATTTATTTAGTAGATATTTGGGAACTCGAATGACACAGTTTTATAATGCAGGAATCATGTCATCACATAATTGATATTGGGCCTATTCATACTGTCCGGGGCAAATTGGTTCTCAATGTTGATGAGTAGGTATGTAAATTAAGTTTATAATATTTTATTCCAACAGATTGAACTCTCGATATACGAGGGAGATATTGGTCTTATTACCTGCATTTTATAGAGCAACAAATGGTTGAATTACGGCGTATCACCATGTTTACCTCCCTTGTTTCCATTTTTTGATTTTTCATAGTATGGGAAGTGTAAAATTGGCAAACTATGAGATTACTTAATCCAGGTAGGTACTTGTTAAATCAGCTTAGTTCACTACATCTTAATCGCTTATAATTAAATACGCTTTGGAAGCTCCACTATAAAAAACAAACTTTGTACATTAACATACATCTAACCCATACCTATACCATTCGGAGTCCTATACAAACTTCCGCATTCATATAGCGTTAATAATTTTATGGTGGGTATGAATTATTTTCATTAATATGCGTAATATAATAAGGTAAGTAAGTACAACTGTGGTGTATTACATACTTAAATGCATCCTCGTATCGTATCGAATGAATTGTACATACAGTGGCCGACTAAGAAGCTTTAACTCGGCTTATCTGAGCTATTTGTTTTAATTCTTTTATAGTGTGGTAAGCGGTAAGCACTCCATCCTGGCCACACAAGGTAGCGGTGCGTCACCTTTTAACGAAATGGCTACTTGAGTATTTTGTCAGAATTGATTCTGACAGGAGTCCGCACCGTCCGCAATGCTGCCATTTGTTCAGCAACTCCCTGTTTGCTGCGTGCTTTTATAGTAATTTAACTTTATGTATAAGTGAAGAAAAGTTTTACGATTTTTATCATTCTTTAGAATAAATAAAAACACATGAAACATCGGAAGGAAAGGAAAAACCGTGTAGTGGCTTTTTCGTAATCTTAACGCGGTTCAATTTAAAGTTTCAGTTTTTATTGTAATTTGTCATAAATTATCAATATATGAAATACATTATAAAATAATACTAGCCTAACTATGTACATCCTGACTATATGAGCCCTGGTCGAAGTCCCTGAAAGATGGGACGGGGCAAGGGTATCCACACATGGCATCCTATACTAGGGGCCGACCCAACTTCCAGGGAACAAGGCTCATGCCATCAGGCCTCTTGCCGTCATTTTACCATTTCCAATTTAAAAGTGATTTCAAATTTAAAAAATATATATTGTCATTCAGTAAGTACATTTTATTTTGTCAAAATACATCTAGACATCCTAGACACGCTGCGTGTCAAGCCAAGTTTTATTAATTTTATGTACCAGCGCTGATATTATCTTTTGCTATCCGTCAAACTAGCTTGTTAAATAAGATAAACTGTTTGAAAAGTGGCCGAACCCTTACAAAAAGTGATATTGTATTTTTGTAGACGACAGTAAGTGTTCACTCCAACGAGTCACTAGTCTTAATGTAAACATTTTCAACCCTTTTTTGTCGCTTCGTCTACGAGGTTTCTAAAAGCCTGATAAAGAGCTTTACTTACTTTTGATAGTTGTCGGAATCGTAACAACGTTAAATGGTCTAGGTAATAAAACATGAGTGCTACTCGCTCACATTCGGGCCATAGTCTTTAAATGGTAATAGATAGTAGGTTATATTATATGTTATCGAAAGAACTGACGTAACGTTAACGGTTAGTCGATTACTATAAGCATTGAATATGTTAATCGTTGGACTTAGTGTAGTCTAGAATAGGTACTTACTCATTATTTAACTAAAAACCAAACTTAATAGGTAATGTGTTGGTAGTTGGCTGGAAGTAAATCAAACGGAATCATATGGAATTTTAAAATGATCGCAGTGAATCTTAAGAAAAACGTTTGTCGTGGCGTGCAAGAGTTTATTCCACACTCGACTAACTATGCTCGAGTGTCGTTAAGTATACTTTTAAAGAAAGTTCTAACAGTGTCCTGCCAAACTGCTGTCTCATTGAAGTCATTGATAAACATTACGTACGCAAAGAAAGCTGTTGGTAACTTTATTTTTAACAAAATAATTTCGTCAATGTTGAAAAAGACAATGTATATTTTTTTTTTTTTTCGAAATAGCTAATACAAATCATAGGGCTTGTCTCGACTGTGCTGTTAGCGGAACCCTACAACTCCGACTTTCGAATATGAAAAAGTTAGTAAGTAAAGTTCTCAGAGTAAGTATTTAATCAAGCAACTGGGTTCAAATTTTATCTGAGATCATCTGAGACAGACTCACATATAACTACTATACACATTATTAAGTCCGCATAATTGAACCCAAGAACTATCAAGCTCCGATACGATTCGAATATAATTAAATTTATAGGGATATTTGCTAACTTATGTAGTGTTAGAGGTACCTACATACTATTGGTAATACTAAAAAAGCAACTCCTAAATAAACAAATGTCACACACGTTAAAAAAGGGACATACAAAAAGTAAGAGTAAACATTCCTATCTGCTTTCCGGCGTGACTGTCCCGTCGACTGTCGAGCAAACAAGTCGTGGGGCACACGTGCAGACACGGGCTGTGTGCTCACAATATTTATCAAACAGGATCTTGGTTCACGACCACGTACATGTTTTTATTTAAACCGAATCAATTACAGTAAATACGTATGGTACCCAACTAAAATAATATTCTGATTCAACATAAGAATGTATGGTAACTAAACAACTAAATTATAGCTGTGCTACGGAGATAGGATAGGAACCGTTTGCCTTTGATCCTGGCTGTTATCTATGACAGTAGTCGTAGTTAGTACCTAATCTTCGAGTTGCTTGAGGATTTTTAACTCTCAATAGTTTTCCCAATTTATTTCTCCCTCACTTAACAGAGCCTCTCTAACGCTACAAGGTCACCTCTGGCTTAAAGACGATCAGATGGTACCTAACCTACTCACATCCGCAAAATCTGGTGCCCAAGTCATTTTTTGGAATTTGTACAACTGAGTGGACCACTGGCTGAACCAGGAGTTGGTTTGGGGCTTTGGAGCTCAGTAGGGTTTATCAAGGGAAGAAGTTGCTTTTGGGGCTTAAGCCGTCGAAGCAGCAACTAAAAGCGAAAAAGAATTAAGGAGAGGACACGTGAGGTGGAAGAGCACAATCACCGTATTTGTATAAATACGTTATTTTAATTAAACATGTCGAATGACATATCGATAACCGCATCGCTAAAATATTTGCACTTTTTTGGTTGTAATGTAATAATTAACCGAGCTGAGCGGTGACGCGTGCGGCCACATATCCGATCGCATACAGGTTATAAATACGACTTTACTTGCTTTTTAAAGGTTTTTATTTACTCCTAATGTTCAGTTACCGTTGCTTAGATCAAATCTTGCAAGTCAAATTTGACCTAAGTACCTTCTTCCCGAAGTGCAATAGTTGAATTAATATTATGTAGGTACACTTGTGTAAATGTGTAAGTCACATCTACAATCCAGGTGTGACGATGCATTATTATGCAACGATAAAGCTGGTGTGATGACGGAGGCATAAAGCGACCATAGTAATTCCTATACTACACAAGACAAACCCGTGTTTGGGCTCATTACAATCCTCGCAGCAAGTAGTTGATGATACTTTCCGCCTAAACTACTTAGATTTTTAAACATATCTCATCGTGATATTTTTCAGCTTAAACGTATATGAACGTAATGTAATCTATTCAGTAACACGTACACTGGGACGGACTCGCGCATGCAACATTACGCACTTTCCATTTCGGCGCGTCCACCGTTTACCCGCTCCATCACGTTATGTTGCGATTTATTCCAGGGTTCCGGCGTTTCGGCAAACTATTGCACAAACACTTTTTAGACGCGATTTAATTTATTCGGTTTGAGGATTACGTGGATACGTCCAATAGTTTATTGAATAGGTATGTAAATTTGTACTTCACTTCCAAATACAGGTTTCCGACATATTGATTTAAACTGCCACGATTATCGCACATTATTTTTCTTTCGGGGGATTTCAAAGAGGTAAACAGATTTCAGTCCGTTAAAAACCTTACTTAATCCCATTAGATTAAGCAGGTGTTATGAGTTCTTTAACTGATACCAAGTACAGATTGATCCAGATACCTGATCTTACAAAATATGCCGTGTCATGCAATAAGGTCAGTAGGCCAATTTAAGCACGTCTATTGTAAAGCTTTTAATGAAATTCTATTCCACTATGATACATTAGGCGAGATATATAGAGACTACAAACGGATATCCTCTAAGGTCTCCAATAAAAAAACTGACTTAAATATATAGAATATGGTGATTAATTTTATAATGAACTTAGGTCCTCCTCAGTAGCGATACCTTGAATATCTGGAAAGACTACAGATCCCAAATAAAAATATACGGTTGCAATTCGCACGAATGTGCCGAAATTTGGCGTTGCACACAATGGACGGAAACAATAACATCATTACGTCAATAATATGTGGAGGGACGGAAAACACTTTCTAGAAGTTCCATTTACTTATAGAAGGAAGTGAGTGAATTTTCTCTAAAAGAAACACACGCGTCATACGTATGAACTCATGCTGTATTCACAAAAAAGGTAGGCAGAACCCATAGCTACGCTACTATATAAGCTACGGTAGCCTTGTGGTGCAGGCATGCGGCTGTCAAGCGGCGGTCGTGAGTTCGAATCCCGGCTCGTACCAATGAGTTTTTCGGAACTTATGTACGGAATACCTATTTATCGTTGGAAGGTTAGATGGCAGTCGCTATCGTAAAACTAGTGCCTATGCCGAATCTTGGGATTAGGTGGCAAAGCGGACCCCGGGCTCTTTTAGGGGCACAACCGGGAATAACGCTAGGAAGATGATGTCTCTTACTAGCAATTGTAGGTTTAAAGATGAAGAAAATGTATTATAGTAATGACAGTTTTGATACATCACCCACAACACACTTCAACCCTATTCCCATAGTCAACTTTTACGACACCAACGACGGAAAATATTATAATAAACAATATAAGTACAATACATTATAAATAGTAAGGTAGTGATATTATACATTAAGTACCGTAAAATGGGGTGGAGTTGGGTCAAAATGGCCAAGACAAACCATCACGATAAAAATGTGGGACGTTGACATACATTAAAAAATGTTCCGGCTGTAGGTATAAATTTTAGTTTTTTAATGATTATCTGTTTAATTCCATAATTTTGACGATAGACACAAAAATATTGGGAAATCCCACCTCACCCCGTAGTACAGTTAGAGGGTATAGCAATGAGGTGAGCTAGGGAAATGTACGGGGAAAAACTTTCGGAATCTGAATTTCTGATTAGCTTGCCTCGATCCGCGTTCCGTCCCACTCTCCGCTCATATTTGTCGCTCCTCTTCTGCATGATCGCTCCCCACAACCCTGGTTTTACTCCAGGCCACATATCTTTCACCTCTCACTTCTAGAGACTCCACTTTTTTACAAGCTTTTATTTAACAAGCTCTAAGCTACCACTCACCAGTTGTCAACGCGCAGGCGCTACTTAACAAAGTAATTCTCTATGCACCGGATTGTGATTTGTTTGCCTACAAGTGGAGTATACTTCTCCCTATTTTTAAAAGATTCTATGAGATTCATTTTTAAATATCATTTGTTACTATAAGTTGTTTCTTATTGTGTATAATGTATGTTAAATAGTTTAAGTTTACCAGCGCCTTGGTATATGCTGTAATGCTGTTAAATTGTATATCTAAATAAATAAATTAACATCCCCTGTTAGTATGGGACAAATCTTGCGAGGTTAATTTGACCCACTTCCCAGTGACCGATTGCGCTGAAATTTTGGGTATAAGTATAGTTTGGATGACAATTCAATATTATAGTACCATCGAGCTGATCTGATGATGGAGACAAAAGGCCCATGGGAATTCAGCACTTAACCGACGTAAGCCCGTTGAGTTTGGGCTCTTTATAATCGTCTCAATGAGATCAATGATGGTATACAGAAAAGTACAGTCGGCAATAAAAGCTTGTAACAAAAATGAAATTTTTGATAGAAACTTATTTAATGGTATTATATGGCTACTCCGTGTTGCCGCAAGATAAGAAGATATGTTTGTCTAAAAGTGTATTAAAATTACTTTTAGAGCAACCTGAGCCAGGAAATCAACAACTGAAAATATTCGCGTCCCAACTGCCCCCTCAATTCCTTAGTGGGGTAATTTTACGGTACTTAGTATTAGTATTACTACTATCCCTCTTGTTAGACAAGATAATGACTTTTACTAAGCAATGTATAAAATGGAGACAAAGTTTAGTAAATTCAATTTATTATTTACAAATGTAGGTGCTCGGAAGTAGGAATAGTTTCCAAGTAAAACGATGATTATACATAAATTAATGCTAAAGCGAATTGCAATGTCACAGTAGATTTCCCTATATCAGATGCAATCTCCTGCTAAATAATGCAATGGGCAAATTATCCATATCTCGCGTCACATTCCGTTAAGGTCAGTTAAGTGGTCGGGAGCATTGTTCAGCGGCGCTGGGAACGCGGCTCGTCGCTAACCTCGTGAAAGCGCATTTTCCCAACAAGTAATATCACAGAACAAGTACTTAGAGAACGACTTAATGCTAAACGGTTTAAAAAATATCGCATTCCCACGACAACATGCGTCTCTCGATTGTAAAAACGTTAGGTCATAGGTAGTTGCAATAGCAAATTGAGTTAATTAAGGTGATTATTAACCCATGTGTATTATTTATTTATGTGCGTAAGAGATGAGTGTTACGTGATTAGTTATAACTGTTATTATAAGATTTGCATTGGAAGAAGTCAATCAGTGTCACGTGATTACTTATGTATAAGAATTTGACGAAGTAGGACATAAATCCTTCTATTGCATTGCTTCCTCGGTTACAGCTAGTCGTAAGTCGTAATTCAGTGTAATTAATACGAGTATGGGACTTAGTAAACAAAGTGCGGAAACGCTTCGTTCATCTGTGGCGTGCGCGACGCGCGAGCGCTGCGCTGCGAGCAACAACCGGCTAATAGTAGTTATACAATTAGCGAACTGCAACGTCCGTGACATACGTGCTTTTTAGATTCCTTTCGATTGTTAGCAAAATTATAAAACACGTATACTCTCTATTTCTATAGTAATACTAGTATTACTAGTGGCTCTGTGAGCTGTGCAGAACTCGCGATTCTGTTTTAAAATAATTTACTTTAAAAACAAAGTTTTGACCGACTTCAATTTAGTACTCCGCCAAGCCACGAGAACATTTATTTTCCAATTTACCTCATGAACTGATTTCCAAAAGCAAATGCGTTGATTATTATAGAAAAAACCCAATCGCTGTATGTGACCCGATAATATTTGAGGACTTCCGTCAATTCCACAAGGATCACCCTTGGCACTTCATTAGTTGCTATTTCAACGGAATCTTATCAGAATCTGTGATATACTTTTGTACTTTTAAGTACATAATTGAGGAATTCCATAAGTCATCTGTGGTCTTCATCATCAATTCCACTCCACCAATTTATGATTTCCGGATGTAAATACACGAGTTATAATAGAAAATACCAAAATCACTACACGCGTGCCTAATATAATTGAGGAGTTCCCTCAATTCCTCATGGATCCCATCATCCAATTGAATTTTCAAAAAAATGGGACCCACCTGGAAGCATATACTTACAAACAAAAAAAAAAAATTATGAATCGGCTCATCAATGACGGAGTTCTGAGGTAACAAACATTGAAAAAAAAAAAAATACAACCGAATTGAGAACCTCCTCCTTTTTTTGAAGTCGGTTAAAAACATACCTACCTATAATATTTCAATAACCGAAAACTGAATCAACAAAACTAAACTTTATAATTAATTAATTAATTATTTTATTTATTTTTTTAAGGACCACCAACAGATTACACATCTAAACAATACATTTGGCTTAAATACAAAAAAAACCAAGTAAGATGCTTAGCCACTTATAGGTGACCACAGCTCGCACATGTGTCAAATCAAGAGTAACAAAACAAAAAAAAAACATATAAAATTACATGAATGAAGATTCAGATTTTCAGATTAGTAAACATTGGCAAAAGTTTTAAGTAGTAGTAGTAGGTACATTTAAATTTTCGCCTATAAAAAATGTAGAATCTTTGTAAATTGGAGAAGTTAAATATATTACATTGATTAAAGTAATCAATACAACATGTAGATTAAATCAAGTAGTAAGAGTTACAGGAAATTAGAGGGTCGGGTACCTACCAAACAAATGGCAATCACCCACCAGACTCCAGTGATATAAGATATGAGATAACAGATTTTTTGAATTTACTTTTAGTATCGTGGAAGATATCAATACCTCTGGAGTCCGGAATATGGTCAATTGAATCTGCTCACAAAATTTCACGAGAATCGGCTGAGAAATGTGATGTGTGTGTGTGTGTGTGTGTGTGTGTGTGTGTGTGTGTGTCTAGCTATAGGAGAACAGCCGGACAGACGCCCGACATACAAAATGCGACCTCTAGAGGACAGCCGCCGGACAGACGAGACGCCCGACATACGAAATATTTATAGCCCACAAGCTGAAACGGAGACCTTCGTTCGGTCGTTAAACAAAAGAGGTAAAGTTTGTGGGGTATACTTTCCCGTCCAAAACCTGGTCCAAAAATATTTTCCCCTTTATATGTAGAATGGACCTCTGGGATGGATTTTATCCTGTGGTTACGCTTGAGTTCTGTGTCACACGCGGGAGCAGTACCTAGTTCACATGCATGCACATTTTATTAACGCGGTGTACTATTTGACCTTTTACTATAGGTAAGTAGGTAATTTTGATGGCTGATCAATTGGTTTCAGGAGAGGATTTGGATCTGATTTGGTTTGATTTGGATCTGAACCAAATTAAAATGGCGATGACCTTTAACGTTTTTCCATTTAACGGTTGCTTTCAATTGCAGGCTTACATGTCTTAATTGATTTGAAAGCGGCTCAAGGCCCATCCATACTAATATGCGAAAGTGTGTCTGTCTGTCTGTTACCTCTTCAAACTTAAACCGCTGTACCGATTTAGAGATAGAGATAGTTTGGGTCCCGGGGAAGGACATAGGATAGTTTTTATCCCGGAAATCATCCCCTAAGAGGGTGAAATGGGGGGGTGAAAGTCGGTATGGAGCTGCGATATAAACGAGTTCCACGCGGACGGAGTCGCAGGCAGAAGCTAGTTCCTTATAGTATATTAGTAGGTCCCATTCCTTATTTTTAATGGTTAATTGCACTGGTCGATTGCACATTCCAATTTTTATGGCTATACATATTTTTGTCTTTGCGCTTTCATTTTCGTTACGGTGCAGGTGTGAATGTGCCTATTACCGTAATACTCGTAATATTCGTAATTCTCGTAACTCAATCGTCTCGTGATTCAATATTAGTCGCTGTCGAGAACCTTTCACCCTGATCGTTTGATATAATTAGAAAACCTCCCATTCTCGGCTCTAATGTCTCCCCATTTACTTTCGACACCGTGAACACATAAGTTTGCCCATCAACGGCTTGTCATTAGGGAAATTGACTAATTTATCGAATCATCAAAAGTTCACGAGAACTTTAAACCATCTTAAGGTCATCATCTTAAAAGAAAGTTTTAACTTACACAATGTATCGCGGGTATGGGTCAGTTAAATCCTGTCATATAGCTTGAACTGATCAATTATTAAAATTCGATGTGACTGCCATCTTATGACAAGGTACTGTCAAATCTCCCATAGTGTTCCAAACCTAAGACTAAGACCCATCAAAAAGTTTAATACTTACAACAATACTAATCCATACTAATATTATAAATGCAAAAGTGTGTCTGTCTGTCTGTCTGTCACCTCTTCAAGCTTAAAACGCTGAACCGATTTAGATGAATTTTGGTATAGAGATAGTTTGAGTCCCGGGAAGGACATAGGATAGTTTGTATCCCGGAAATCATCCCATAAGGGGGTGAAATGGGGGTTGAAAGTTTGTATGTGGCTGCGATATAAACTAGTTCCACTCGGATGGAGTTGCGGGCAGAAGCGAGTTAATATTATAAACACGAAAGTGTATGGCCTGTCACTTAAACCACTGAAACAAACCTTGAGTCCAATGTGCAAAGCAGCACACGATAAAATTAAATAATGCATATCATAATATCGTCGGTTTAACTCAACTTGATCTAACTTAATGGCTCCTCTACATGATGGCCCATCCTAATGGCCCACTAGGATGGGCCAGCGTGTGGAGAGGGTAGTGGTGTCAGATGGCTTATGGCGCGGCGATGTCTTTCTCCGTCTAACGCAAAGTTGCGTCCTGTACGATGGGTCGTGATGGCCCACTGTATAAAGCAGGCTTTACAGGAGGCCCAAAAAGCTTTTCACCAAAAAAGACGGTTTGGAGTTGCGAGGTTTTCTAGCTGCTATTTATATTAGGTGTCTATGTAAAAGATTTTATTTCGTTAAAACTGGCGTTTGGGAGTTGCGAGGTTTTCTAGTTTGCTATTTAAATGTAAACGGTTTAAGAGTTTTGCTATTAGATGCTTTTCAAATACACTACTACTTACATAAAACTGTATAAACATGATTTTGGAAAAAAAATGGAGTTAAGAGATGTGCGATTTTAGCCGACGATATAAATAATATTAGAAAAATCGTGCGTTATCGTGATGCGATTATAAGGAACACCACTTTGAAATGCAAAAATATCAGTATTATTATGTTTGAAAAGTACTTGATAAATGAAATAAGTAAAACTACCTAGTTGAATATATTCTAGACTAGCTTCTGCCCGCGACTCCGTCCGCGTGGAACTCGTTTATATCTGAGCTTGATACAAACTTTCATCCCCCATGTCACCCCCTCGGGGGATGATTTCCGGGATGAAAACTATCCTATGTCCTTCCCCGGGATTCAATCTATCTCCATACCAAATTTCATCTCAATCGGTTCAGCGGTTTAAGCGTGAAGTGGTAACAGACAGACAGACCGACAGACACACTTTCGCATTTATAATATTAGTATTGATAAACGAAGAAACGTCGACGTACGTAAAATAGTTGTAATGTTATATGGAATGAGGTAATAGAGTAAAGTAGATGTTATGTAGGAGTAGTACGAGTAACTACACCTACCAACATTCATTTTCATTCGTAATATTTCGTGATTCTAACATTGATATTCATCGACAAGCGATGAGCATAAACAAACCGATTCCTTCATTAGAAAAAAACAGGTTTACACGTATCAACGTCCCTTACCGAAGACACCCACTGCGAGGGACATGGACAAGCATTGGAGTTCACTTTCAATCTCTGCGGCATTACTTCACAACACTGTAATCAACTTTTGATATATTGTATCACTATTATAATGTCGGAACAGTCGAGACGGTCAAGCGTGAATGTTACTTTAAGAGATTTGGTTCAGGATTGTGATTTTTACAGATTTATATAAACACTAGCCCTGCAAGGAATGGAACTACTAATATACTACAAGGAACTAGCTTCTGCCCGCGACTCCGTCCGCGTGGAACTCGTTTATATCGTAGCGCGATACAAACTTGCATCCCCCATTTCACCCCCTCAGGGGATGATTTCCGGGATAAATCTATCCTATGTCCTTCCTCGGGATTCAAACTATCTCCATACCAAATTTCATCACAATCGGTTCAGCGGTTTAAGCGTGAAGAGGTAACAGACAGACAGACAGACACACTTTCGCATTAATTAGTATGGATTTATTTAATTATAATTTAGATCAACATAGAATTGAGGTTTTATTTTCCTCTACTGATGTTAAACCCAATTAATAATTTCTTTGCGATTCAATGTAGTTAGTTAACACTTTAAATACTAGTGGTTCTTCTATGTAAGCTGTAGAACTGGCGACCCTGTCTCTTATACAATTTTTTTTTTTTATTAAAAAAATGAATCGATAAAAAAGCTAGGTATTATAATTATTGAACCTGCTCACAAAATTTCACGAGAATCGGTTGAGAAATGCGACCTGTAGAGGAGAGCAGCCGGACGGCCGGACGGCCGGACATAGATTTAGATTTATTTATTTCACAATTACAATATAAATTAAAGCTAGCTTAATCTATATGAATTTATATTATGATCGTCAAATATAATAAGAATTGTAATAAAATGTCAAGTTACATTTGTTTCAAATATATTAGTCACAATTAATTAATAGGCAAAAGTAAATAAATGACTAAGTTAATATCACATAAAGATCTTCAGATAAAAACAAATAACGATATAATTTACAATGTCAATAAACAGTGATATTATTAATGTTTAGTGTCCATAAATTCCATACGATAGAAGTTTGTCCCAAGCTGAAGCGGAGAACTTCGTTCGCTTCACTCGCTCGTTTCATTAGCTCATTTTGATTTAGATACAGTCAGGGGTATATTAATACGTACATAAATGAGCGTTTCTCAAAAAAAATGCCACTATTATTAATTGTACTTATAGGAATTTTATGTTAACTATTTCCACTCAGAATCAGGAGCTCTTTCGACCCTGGTAGGACAAAAAACTGTCCCAGAGACATTTTTCCTATTGTGTTACCATTTACCTTATACTTTGTATGGTGGTAACACAATAGGAAAGTTCAAAAATGTATGGACATTTTGGGACACTTTTTTTCTCCTACTGGGATGGAAAGACATCGTGATTTTGAGTAGAAATAACAAAAATGTTGCGGAAAATCTCCGAAAAAATGTAGTGGCATTTTTTTTGAGAAACGCTCAAATAAGGACATAAATATCTGTACATGCCTTTATGATAATGAAAATAGAGTCCTGTACATGTATGTCCTCATTTATGGTTATTTTGTGTTTATGAATACCACTGACTTTATACCTACATAACTTTTTGGGGTACCTACCTAATGACAACGATAGGAATGACTTGTACTTAAGTAATATGTATTATCCTAGGAATCATTGCACATTCATAGCGTACCTACACCTGAATTTCTGTCAAATAAAAGATGAATTTACGGATCCCTAAAAGCGAAGTTGCGTTATCAAACGTGCTCCGATCCGAACTAATGAAGTTCATGGTACATAGGATACATATTGGTAAGTAATAGTTTTCAAATTAACTTCAAGAAAGAAAGATGGACCTATTAATTACATTAATTTCCACCTCCTTCATTTCTTTTCCTTTCTCTCAATTGCTCAAAGGTTAGCTGGAAGAGATCCCTTATAGGGATAAGTTCGCCTTTGTCATTGATCTATTGTGTGACATGTATATTCCTTAACCTGTTAATGTGTGCAATAAAGTACTTACATACATACATAATTTCTTTATTTCAATGCGAGTTTAAATAAACACAATGATTAGGGCATATCTATCTCATACCAGTACACCTCCAACTCCAATAATTGGCACGCTCAAACTTATTCCGAGGCGTCTATTGAAGGAGTTATTATAATTTCCATCTGGAAACCACCACCAGCTCTTATTATGTGGCTAATCTTGTTAACTTGACCCCAAAACTGGCGGGAGACCCGGCTGACCCCCGCACCCCGGACTGCCTCCGAGGAATCAGTTTCCCGAGCAATGACGTGCTGCTGCGTTGCGGAAATGAAAATGATGAACCTGGGTACTCGCGCAGTACCGTCTATAAGGTACCGGTTTCTGGATACATATAAGCCGGTCAATTGGATTGGATCCTGCAAAAATAATGACTGGGATAGCCCAAGCCTTTGTTATTCAGTAAAAAAATACTCGAACTCTACATACTCGTTTTTTGCATGGTCACGGGCGTCGGCATCATTAGGTATTACAAAGTGTAAAATAAACAATTTAGATTCGGCTGAACGCACCGAAATGTACCTATGCAAATTTTCCACAACAATGGACTCGGAAATGCCATGCGAACAAATAGAAAACTAATTATTCCTTTTGGACACTTGAATACATAGACCGGTCGCCGTACACGGCTTATACGGCATCGCCTCAACGTTGTCAACGTGCCATTGCAAATCATGCGAAATGGCCGCCATAACTACAGTAGATACAAATATTTAATAGTAGTTCTCAATTAAAATGGACGTCAGTGTTAGGTGACGACTTTATTAACCAGAAATATAAAAATGTAACAACGTAAACGCGCGACGCGCTAAGGTGTCTTTTTCCCTGAGAATGTCTCGTTTGTCTTTTAGACATAAGATATAAGACATTTATTTATAGACCAGCGGTTGAACAAAAATGGGTTTTTCAACATTAAAGTTTTTTTCTTTTTTGATGTCGTTGGAGGCATGGTAAATAATACTTATGTAAAAGTTAGAAAATTTTAGCTGGAGCTTTCGGCTATATTTAAATATTTTCGTTTTTGCCAATAACTATGTCAATATAGAATTAGAGTTACAAAAACCTGTAACATATCCAATAACACTTTTATTTTTATACAATATTCTGTTTTTAGAAATCTGGAACTTCTGCATTCCGGTGAACGTAAAGATGCATTTTTTTGTAAATAAAGAATTAGAGTAGCTGATATTGCAAAATTACGATGTTATCGATCCACTTAACATATCGGAAAAAAGTTAGAAATGTAGACAATCGGCTTGTCTAGATATTGATTTCCGGCTAAGCAGTATAGCCAATATTGAATTAAAGTTTGTAGAGTTAATAGTAAACGGTCATAACAATGATCTCAGTTACCAAACAAAAGTTAAGAAAAATAAACTTACGGCGACACTAAATATTGATTCATAAGTACTCCGTGCGTAAATTAATAAATTTAAAAAGCGCGCGCGGCATGTATGCGCGCGCCGCGTTGTGCACTGTGGCAGCAGGCATCGAACAACGCAAAGTAGACTGAGAGCGGTAGGTACGGTTTCGCTCTATGGAAAAACAACAATATATCGATATCAGCCCGATTTTTACACCAAAAAATAGATTGGGTAATTTGAATAAATATTAATTAATAATCCACCTACATCTAATACCGCGACGGTACTAAATAAATAAAACTTATCTATATAAATTACGTAAAAATCTGGCGAAAATGCTGTAACAATTATTTACTTTATGATATACTACTTCTATTTATGTTCTTAGTGATGCATATAAAATCCACTTCGTTTTGTAAAAGAAACTTCATAATACATAATATTTTTACTAAAGTAAAAAATAAAAATTCATACATTAATGGCATATAAGGTATCAGTATAGGTTATGGTATATAGATGTCTCTTTTACGTGTCTGCACTTTTGTATTGTAATAAGTAATCTTTTTACAAAGTTTCAAGTCTCTAATTCAAAAATTATGTTTCCCCCATACAAACATTACACCCCTATTTAACCCCCTTTGGGGTGGAATTTTCTAAAACGCTGAAGTACTTTGTGTTTTTTAATAAGTAATCTTTCTACAAAGTTTCAAGTCTCTAGCTAAGAGAATAAAGTTTTCCCCATACAAACCTTGCACTCCTTTTTAACCCCCTTAGGGGTGGAATTTTCTAAAACGCTGAAAGTACTTTATTTGTATTCTAATTAGTAATCAATACAAAGTTTCAAGTCTTTAGCTAAAAAATCCAGTGTTCCCCTTACAAAACCTTAAACCTTTTTTAACCCCCGTAGGGATAGAATTTTCTTAGACGCTGAAATTACTTTTTTTTATTTTAATGTTATTTTTCTACAGTTTTAAGTCTCTAGGTCAAAAAATAAAGTTCCCTCCATACAAATCTTGCACCCCTTATTAACCCCCTTAATGGTGAAAATTGCTGAAACGTAGAAATTACTTTTTTGTATTCTAATAAGTAATTTTTCTAGAAAGCTTCAAGTCTCTAGTTCTTAAAATAATGTTTTCCCCATACAAATTTCGCACCCCTGAATTTTCTGAAACGCTGAAAGTACTTTTCGTTTTTTTTATAAGTAATCTTTCTACAAAGTTTCAAGTCTCTAGCTCGAAAAATAAAGTTCCCTCCATACAAACATTGCACCCCTATTTAACCCCCTTAGGGGTGGAATTTTCTAAAACGCTGAAAGTACTTTTTTGTATCTTAATAAGTAATCTTCTTACAAAGTTTCAAGTCTCTAGTTCAAAAAATTATGTTTCCCCATACAAACGTTGCACCCCTATTTAACCCCTTAGGGATAGAATTTTCAAAAATCCCGTCTAATCCCTTGCCTACGTCATAAAAAGAAGTTCTGGTGTAAATTTCAAGTTTCTAGTCCCAGTAGTTTCGGCTGTGCGGTGATGAATCAGTCAGGAAGTCTTCTTCTACCTCTTTTTTATATTACACCATTGGATTTGAAAGACAAAAGCAGCGCTTGCGCGGCAGTGCGGCGGGGCGGGGCGAGGTATCGCTCGCTGGGTCGGCTGCGATCGGCTCCCGCGGGCCAGCACGGCGTGGTTATGAAGTTCGCGCCATTTTAAATAGATTGTACTATTATAATGCAAGCTATACACAGAAATTTCTTACTTTTCATAATATGGCTGCATATATTTTTTATAGTATTAGACTTATTTTTACACTCTAATTCAATATTAGATCTTACAGGACAAAAAACGCATATTACTTTTATAGCATGTATCCTATTCTTCTACATTTTTAGCTTTGTCTATTAACTTAAGGAACTAGAGATACTGTTGAGGATTTTTTTAACTTTAATTCAATATCGACAAAGTAATAACCTAATTCTGGTTTCACAAAGAAGCTGCTTAAAAAAATTCTACAAACTTAACAACATAAAGCTTCATACATATCAGAAACGATGAAGCTAAAACTTTACACTTAAATTCAATATTCACAAATCATAAATAAAAATATATAAATACCTAATTTATACTTAACGCTCGTTCTAACTTTTCATCATATATTGCAAATATGCTTAAAAATATGTCCGATGATCACTTTTCCATCTTTAGAATTATCAAAACTCTTAGGGCGAAAATCCGGTCCCACTACTGGTCTATTAGCAAAATAGTTTACACGTAGTATATTGTAAGTACCAGTCCCTGCGTCGGCTTTGCCTGTATCGCAGGAGACCGCATAAGTATTATTAAATTTTATATTAAATGGATTCAAATTACAAACATTGTTTATTAATGCCGCTCCAAGACGCAGGTGATTTATTGTTCTTTTATTATAAACATTTATACGCTATACATATATTTATTGTTCCAATAACTCTTATTTTGGCGCTTCCAGAAGTCTCACAATTTTTCAAGCGGTCAATAATATTTCCGAAATAGGTACCTATACTTCTTTAATAATAATAATGCAAAGCCACTCGCGGAAGTCAGAACGGTGATCGTATGAGTGGCAAAACGCTCTAAAAAACTAAACTAAATTAACAACAATTGAATGTAACTTACCCATTATATTATACCTATGTACACATGTTGGGTACTTGGTTATTATCTTACTACCACACAGGTAATTCTCTTTTTAACCCCCGACGCAAAGAGAGGGGTGTTATAAGTTTAACGTGTCTGTCTGTGTATCTGTGTATTTGTGTATATATCTGTGGTATCGTAGCTTCCAAACGGGTGAACCGATTTTCGTTTAGTTTTTGTGTGTCATAGATAATTTTATCCCGAGTGTTCTTAGCCATGTTTCATGAAAATCTGTTCAGCCGTTTGAAGATCATCAGCTCTTTTCTAGTTGATGAGGGGATCTGATTAACTTCCTTATGTCCGATCGATTCGAAATGTGGTACCGTGTTACTTCAATGATATTTAAAGTATATGATAAGGACACCGTGACCTGATCAGCCGTTTGATCATCGGCTCTTTAATAGTTGATGAGGGGATCTGACTACCTTCCATATGTCCTATCGATTCGAAAGGATCATGGCCAAATTGGGTGTAGCACCAACGGTCTTCAAGCCAGTATCATTAAAAAGGTATAACATTGTATATAATTTCCTACTATAACCACAAATACCTAGCTCACCGAAGAACAAAAATATGGGCACATGTATGAAATAAAATGATCCCACCAAAAACATTACATGTAAAGTGATGCCAAGACTCCATAGCTCATACAGCTTTCAGGGTGAAAAAGATATTAGATCGCAATTAGCGCCAAGCTTCCTACTCCACAGGGCGTAACTCTACCACTACCAGCCACGCTCTACAAATTCTACATCTTGGCTAAAAAGTATAGCTTTGTTGGGCACATCCCGGTCACCGCATATACTTTCAAGCCGAATGAATTTATGATGATATTAATAAGTGACGGGTCTATACTTTTTAGCCAAGATATAGAATTTGTAGAGCGTGGCTGGTAGTGGTAGAGTTAAGTTCGCCGTGTGGAGTAGGAAGCTTGGCGCTAATTGCGATCTGATATATTTTTCACGCTGAATGCGCTGGGAGCTATGGAGTCTTGGCATCAATTTACATATAATGTTTTTGGTGGGATCTCATTCCTTTTTGTAAGGTTATTTCTAAAGAAGTGAATGGGAAAACCCATACAAACTTCCATCCCCTAATTTAAAGTGGGGGGTGATTTACTAAAAATCCTGAAATACATATCTTATTATTTATAACAAGGATAACAAGGACCCCCTATATCAATTTTCAGACCTCTAGCATCAAAATTTTTGGAAGTCTAGGGGTAGGGGGGTAGGGGTAATGGTGGGGGGGGGGGAGTTTCAAGTTTTAAGACTTTTTCGTTGTTTGTATACTATTACTAGCTTACATACCAAATTTCAGCTTTCTAGGAGTTTACCTTAAGAATGTTGATGATCATCAGTGAGTCAGTGACGAAATAGGGGTATTTTAGATATCAATAAAATCTAAAGTATAAGAGTTATGCAATTAAAACTTTATAGTTTTAATAAGTCAACCACTGACATCATATCCCGAAAATTTTGTTTATCCCCAACCCGAACCCAACTCAAACCCAACCCAAGTTACCCGAACCCAACTCAAACCCAACCCAAGTTACCCGAACCCAAGTTAAGAAGGTTCAAAAATACGACGAAGCCCTTCGAGAAAAGGTAGGTAGTGCCTTTGCGCTTCGCTTGGCTCGTCTTGGCGGGGGCACTCCCGTGCCCCCAGATATCACCGCAAAATGCTTGTCGCGCTATTTAACAACATGTGTCTGTAGGTAGCTAGTTTCGATGCCAATATAATTATTTGAGGTACATACCTAGTCCATCTAAGAAAAAAAGTGTATTTTTGTCGTTTATTTTGCTATCGATGCTATCATCGACCCCGAGCGAGCACGAAAATATGCCATAAGGCACAGTTGTGCTCATGTCATTTCTAGAGTAGCGTATTTGGGGTTAGGTCGACATGAGCCTTTTGATCCACCGGCACATAGATAAACTTTTGTTATTGATACCTACTTGTAAATAGTTCACAAATAAACAGTAGATTAGAACATTCTGTTTCATTTAATACTGCGTACGTAAGTGAGAGTTCTTTGTACGATAACAACATACTTATATATTATGGTCCAATATGTAATACCTACCTATCCTACTTCCTACTAATATTATAAATGCGAAAGTTTAGATGTTTGGATGTTTGTTACTCAATCACGCTTAAACGGCTGAACCGATTTGAATGAAATTTTGCACGAAGATAGTTTATAGCCTGGATTAAAATATAGGATAGTTTTTATCCCGGGTCCACGCGGACGAAGTCGCGGGCGGAAGCTAGTCAACAATAATTTCAAGTCTGCTGGTTGTACGCCCAATACAAAATTGCCTATGATGGGTACCTTATTACTTATTAGAATTATGTTGGCATCGAAACTGTACCTACCTACAGAAACATGTTGTTAAATAGGGTGATAAGGATTTTGCGGTGATATCATTTTGTTGAAATATGGGCATATTTTTGCTCTCCGGTGAGCTAGGTATTTGTGATCATAGTAAGAAATTATGTAAAATTGTAGAGGTACTATCGACAACACAGCTAACTGACCATCGGTGCACCTTAAGTGCATTGTTCTATATAAACACAGGATGGTCAGTTAACAGTGTTGTCATTTGTACCTTTCAATATACCTACCGGTTTCAAGACTGTTGGTGCTACACCCAATATACCTACTGGTTTCAAGACTGTTGGTGCTACACCCAATATACCTACTGGTTTCAAGACTGTTGGTGCTACACCCAATATACCTACTGGTTTCAAGACTGTTGGTGCTACACCCAATTTCTATACAAAAGTGCCCATAATCCTTTGGTACCGTGTTACTTCAATGATATTGAAAGTATATGGTAAGGTCACCATGACCTGATCAGCCGTTTGAAGATCATCAGCTCTTTGATTGTTGATGAGGGGATCTGACTACCTTCCATATATGTCCTATCGATTCGAAATTTGGTACCGTGGTACTTCAATGATATTGAAAGTATATGGTAAAGGTAACCATGACCTGATCACCCGTTTGAAGATCATCACTTTAAAAAGGACAAAATAAAAGTAAAATTAAACATTTAAAAGACTCCCCGACACTAAAAATAAACTCTAAAAACTAACAAATAATAGTTTAAACCTATTATAATTATTATAGTCACATAATTATATTATTTAAGTTCAAATATTTTTATTTTCCAAGCGTCGTCGCGTCGGGAGACCACTTCAGTCGCCCGACGGACTTTATTGGACATAACTCTGCATACACGTTAAGCATATTGGCATTTAGTTACTCTCCTTCATTTTTATTGCCCTTAGACTTGGTATCTCAATAGCTAGATCCATACTGAGTTATACAGAAAATTCCCGACTGCGATACGTACTACATTTAACATTCTTGGTAAGTACATTAGATAGGTATCGTAGTTTCATCAGCATAATGGATTTGCCCTTACTGTCACAGAATAATAACATTCTGTGACAGTAAGTAAAGATAGTAGTAGTAGTTGGCACGTTTCAACATTCTAAATACTAAATAGATTCGCTCCATCCATCAATAACCCACTTCACACCCACAGGCAGCGCTTGCCTCATTTCAACAACTTTTATAAGAAAGAAACTTCGTATAAAAGGTGTATTTCAACAGGAAAATGTCGTAGTAGGTATTAGGCTGGTCGATCACGTAACGCATTGTACTTATTTACGCACGTAAAGGTAGTAGATCTAAATGTCCAATTTTATATGGAAAATTGACAGTTGAATTGTGCTTACGCGCGTTCGGAACGTTACGTGATTAGTGATTACCCCTATGGACACCTTTACACCGGAATGGTTAGGGGCGGTGTATCTGAATAATTGCACATACGTAATACCTACACCATAATCGATTACGATTTAATTATACTGACTTATACCTAGTATACAGGGTGAATTTTTAATGAGTGTCCAAATTCAAGCATAAGATTCTTCAGCATAAATTATAAAATACGCGTTTTTTTGTTTCATATCATTCAGTACTAAAATTTTTAGTAATTGCTGCTGAAAGATATCCCAAAAAAACCTTACCGCGCGGGCACCTCAGCGGGCAGTACAAGTTGTAGTATGTCAAGATAATTGAGAAATAGGTATTTGTAAAATGTATTGCTGTCGCACCAACCTCAAGCCTCCCGCCGCAGAGCGCGATAGAGACAACTGCAGCTTGGACCGAAAATACCTATTAAAATTACATAAAATCAACGTTTCGCAGTCCCCTGATTTCTTCTCCAAAACTTGACCTATATAACTATTTTTTTATTAAAAATTAAAGAAAGGTTTTGGCCGTGTTCCTATGTTTTCGTTTTTTAAAATAATCTAGTCAAAATTGTTTTCTGGATGTTTGAACACAGCGGAAAATCTGGGATTGTTTTTAGGTTCGTGAAGGTTAATATCTCTTTTAAGAATACATGTATGAAAAAAAGGAAAACATAGGAACATGTCAATAGTAGCCATAGATTTATGGAAAAATGATACTGCCATTATCCAGGGAGAAAACAGGGGACTATGTTTCTATGGAAAAACGGCCGTTGTGTTTCCTCTTAACACGGCACGCCTCTTCACGCTTAAACTGCTGAACCGTGGAAAGTCATAGGATAGTTTTCATCCCGGAAATCATCCCCGACCCTACGGGAATGAAACGGGGGGCGAAAGTTTGTATGGAGCTACGTTACAAACGAGTTCCACACGGACGCGGACGGAGTCGCGGGCAGAAGCCAGTGGCTATGTAACTTCCTAAACGTTGACGAGATGTTTGCTGCATGCATGCAGTCTCAGATTTATTCAAGTACATTAAATATGCACTCATACAAAGATTAATGGCGTGACATTTTGGTCGGGCTTGGCTGTTTCAGCCACAAAGAGGCTTTCTCCGTCGGTTCCCACCCCATTTGTCGTCGACTAAAGCGATGAGCCGTCATTGTTTACCAACGCTTCAATATCGCCCACTAAAGGACGTAATAAGCTTGTCATGAGTCCGATTGTTTTGATTGTTTGCTTTGCCGGTATTGTGATGGGACATTTGCGTAAGATAGTCAGAACCAAACACTTATTATGCTTATTTAAAATATCAACCTAACGCTTAGATATTTGTTTGCAGGATTTTTGTACTATCAAAGGGTAGAGTTGTTCGTTTATGTTTTTTTGAAGTGAAAACTTCTTTAGCGGCGCTCTTTGGGATGGGGAAAAATTGTTAAACTCGCCACAGATTTTTGTGACGTCAGACGCGTAAGGTGAGATCTCATGCACCTTAGGCATGGTAGACAGGCCGACCGTAACACGGACGGGGCTTGGGGGCGGGGGAGGCTTGGGGGAGGGGAGGGGGGAGGGGTGTTTTTTTTTCACTTCTGCTGGCACTCCCGGAGTGCAACCCGGTCTTTTTTTGTTCGAAGCGGAAGCTCGTCGCACTAACGTATTTGTTTTTGAAGTGATCGATATAAAACCTCGCTTTTCCCCTATTACTATATTTTCGACATACTTACATGCAAGGGAATTGCTTGATAATTGATATTGATTTTTTATTTGATTGATTAATTGATATTGATGACACTGTACATTCTCGTTGCACAAGCGACATGGAATTTGTAGGAGAGTCAATCCAAATTGTCAACTGAGATTCATTAACATTATTAATTCTTGGTACCAATTCCATTTAAGTTTACCAACGCCATGGCGTTAGCTGTTATGTTGATGAATTGTATTTCCAAATGAATAAATTGATAATAAAAGAAAAAAAAAAGACAAAATAGCGGTGAAATATAAATGCTTATCCCATATACCTACCTCTTTATCCTATAAATTATCTTCTTCCTTGCATCTTCATTGCTGGGGGTCGCGATCAGTTTAGCTATACCTTTTCTGTACCTGTGTTGACTCACCTTACCTCACCACCATCCCTCTGGCTGGTATTCATCTCGCTTCAACACAGGCCATCAGGTTCACCACTCCAGTATAAGAGTAAATATCCACTAGATAAGTGCGATCGGATCCCATTCATGTTATTCCAGCATGCCGTTTTAAAAGGATAACCAACATATGTTTGTATGGAGAGTCGAGTTTCCTGGGGATTTAAAAACGCAGATTCACACAATCTCTCGCCCAAAGTCTGACCTCCCCTTACGCGTTTGGTACGAATCTCGAGGGCTGTTATTCTTTACGCGCTCTGCGTCTCACCTCTCACCTCACCCGTCACGCCTAACGAAACCAGACCTCTACTTACGCTTAGTTACTGCTAATCGCGGCGTCGATATATATTTGTGGGTGAATGTTGAGATGAACTTAAAACAAGTTACATAATAGCGGGGGAGGCCAAGTTTCCCTAGCGAATTACGCACGCACAAGTTTATTAGATTTTACTCTTTGTCATTGACTTGAGTTCTTATGATTATGTTCTAGAACAGCTGTTTCTAAAGATAATGTCCGTCCTTTTAGTGGCTGTCGAATGACATTTAAGGCTTTTTTTATCACAAGAATAGGTTAAAAAATGCGACCTGTAGAGGAGAACAGCTGGACAAAAGTACGTGCGAAAGAATTTTGGGCCGAGCTATAGCAGAGAACTTCGTTCGCTTCGCTCCTTCGTTCAATTACATTAGACAAATTAGATTAAACGTATTCTATTAAAAGTGGTACTATTGTCTGACTCCGTCGCCTTTATAGACTGTCGGCGATGTTCGTGTGGGTAGGTAGGTATAGGACGTGCCTTGATCTCTGCCCCTTTCTAGACAACTATCCTACCATCTCTCGGTCGTTTTATGGTGCCACTGACCTTTATATCCAATGAAGGCTTATAAAAGAGACGTTGACGTTGTTGATTTTTGATTGATGCATTCAAAAATGTGGGTTGTAAAGGTTATATTGATTTCTGTTTTTTTAGTTACGAGGTTTCTGTGCCTTTTAGATACTTTTTAAAGTGGTTTTAATGAGTATTTGCCGTGAAACGTATTTTTTACTTTCCATAACAGCTATCGAGAATCAAACTTGCGGGTGCTAAAAGGTACTTACAATTATGGCGTGTATATCACATCTAATAGCGAGGCCAATTCAATGATCAAATTTCCGTACTTTCTCTTTGCAAATGACCTATGCATCGCTTAACATTTCTACGATCATTCAGGGTTCATTATCTGTATAAAGTACCTAATTCATTCATCATGAAGCATTATGTTTAGACGTGTTATATTTTTATTCTAATAATTTTCAAATTAACAATAATCCGTAGCGACCAAGAACTTACGCTTACTTAGCTAAACATTTTGGCAAGTTATAAACAAAAGGAGCTAGTAAAGTAATGTCAATAGGTTTGTAAAGATCACGATCGTCCACTGTCAAGATTAAAGTCACGAAGTGATGACAGCATGAATGCTCGGAACAAAAGACGCAGTCATTTGACTTGATTGTTATTCTTCGACCGCTGAACGGCGACTGTTGGGTACACAAGACTTCCTTTCAGTGGTTGGCGGAGCAAGGAAAGTTGATTTTTATTTAATCGACGGCAATTTCTTCCGAATTGCTTAGGCCCAGGGTATAGAACTTTCCTTCAACCTTCACTTAGCAATAAGCTTCTTAGGACTGGTATACTGGTATCTTAGTACATTCACGTCAAAGGTATCAGTCGCAATGTAATAAAGTAAAATTGGGTCGTATTTATCTAAAGTACATTTTACTGATATTGGATTTATTATGGAGTCAAAGCACCTGCAAACAAATCTACTTAGTTATAATGTTAGGTGCTGCATACCGCGCGTCCGTGCTTGCGGGATTTTTCAGTAATCTTATCAATCTTTATCTCATTCGTACACTCCGAATCATTGCCAAGCTTAACCCAGTTTTCACTTTCGTGTTTTCGTCATGAGAAAAGGCACCTTATGTTATGAAAGCATTGCGTTTTGTCGGGCAATTAAGTAAAAGTTCTCTAGTTTAAGATCGTGTGAACTGAGGAAGGCTAATGTTTTGTGCAGTGGGATGACCTTTGGCGGGCAATGGCAACGCCCAGAAGGAATTGCTGTATTAATGACTTATTTTTAGTTTTTTACCACAGTTACTTCTGCTAGAAGAACGGAACATGTGTAACATTAACAGTCTTTTTTCATTGATTAAAAACAATGTCATGCCGGATTCGAGTTAATTATGTAAATTATCCTTCCGCGATTATGTGTGACTAATAAAGTTTGCAAACAATTTCACTTTTCTTCACGTATTTATTTAAATGATGCACCCACATCGCGGACAGACACTTGAGTTTGGAAACTCGGGCACGCACGAGGCCTGAATGGGTGATTGCTGTTTAGGTAGTCTCGCTGCCAGATCATGCGCAAGTTCGTGTTTCAGTTTTTAATAGGCGTTTATATTGCGATCCCTTTTCAATAACATTACCTACTTACCTTACGTAATAATCAAAGTAAGAGTTTCACACATCGCATAGAAATCACGAGGCAATAATGCCTACTCTTGGTAACAAGTTAACAATTGGGTTAAACCCCTTATTAATAAAACTTAAAATGCCTCTGCTAAATAACATGTGCTTTGTCCCTTTCTAACAAACACAAATATCAAAGTGACAGAAAAAGACATACGAATTTTAACGGCGTTTTAGTTAAAATAGGCTTGCAGAACGTTTATGAATACGGCCGTAAGTATTTACATGTATTAGTCGCCAGAGCTCCTGAGTACTCCTGAGAATGTGTACGGTTGAGGGACCCGCGTCCGTCTCTAGCTATCAACACGAGTCATTGAATCAATAAAGAGTTGTTGTTCTTCTGGAATCGCGTGGGTCCATAGGCTATGGTGCTGCTTACCATCAGGCAGACCGTATGCTTGTTTGTCACCCTCGTAGTATATAAAAAAGATTGTACCAGTCTATTTGTAGACATGCTGTTCCGGAAGTTGTGGACTGGCTGGACTCCTCTCGGTAATTGAAGTGTCAACGTAACTATAATTGTTTTTAAAATATCAAGTAACAAAACCTAATCTGGACAAATCGTGGGGAATATAAATGTATTATTATTAAGAAACATAAATCTAGTTCATAATTGGATTCAAAAACGTGGTATCTTCCGATTGCGTCCATCGGAGGCATATTATGAGAAAAGAGAAAAGTGCAAAGAATGGCAGCTCGTGGGACTCGCTGTACAATGCCTATGATATGTCACGTAGTGTTTCACTGTATTTTCTAAAAGTCGTTCTTGTCAATCGATGATAAAGAGGTTAATAACATCCCGCACTTTTTTTTTCCTACCTATCTTTCTATGTTGGGCCCATCCCGCACTTGTATCTACAGATTTTTATGTCCTTATTTATGTACATAAACGTACGTACGTGTACTAGCTGATGCCCGCGGCTTCGCCCGCGTGGTTACAGGAAAATTTAGCATATTTAAATTTTCCCGTGGGAATTAGATGTTTTCCCGCTGGAAAAAGTAGCCTATATCACTCTTCAGCCTCTAAACTATCTCCATACAAAAAATCACATTAATACGACGCTCCGTTGCGACGTGAAAGAAGGACAAACAAACACACACACACACACACTTCGCATTTATAATATTAGTAAGGATATTAAAACTCCTAACTGTACTGTAGGTACTTATGAGTAAAACTAATATTATGATAATAAAAACAACTTTGTTTTATTTTTTTCAGATACTCCCGATTCTACTGCTGTTCGTGGTATCAAGAAGTAAATGCGAGTCCTCAACTGGATACAATTACAAGGGCGGCAAGGGTGGAGCATTCGGGGAATTACTGAAGCCACCACCACCGCCATTGTCCCACATACAACCTGTGCCATTCCACGGAGGCGCCAGCAGGTCACAGCGGCAAAATGTTGACTCCGGCTATCATTATCAGCCGCCTCCGCCACCACCTGCGCCACAAGCTCCATCATCGGACTTCAAATTCCCGGCGCCATTTTACAAACAATACAACTTCAATTTCGTTCCTCCTCCTCAACCCTTCACAACTCCATCATCGTCAATGTTTCAAAAAGTCTCAAGTTGGTTATTCCCTTCTAAAGAAACAGGATATGACTCAACATCTGCATATAATAACATTAACAACATAGGACCTGTGAAAAAAGATTGCAATCCATGCAATTTAGTGCCTTGGATTCCCGTAATAAGATACGATTTGGGAGCTAAAGGCTTGCAGCAAAGTTTGATCCCAACTTACGGGCCTCCGAGTCCTACTGCACAAAATGCGGTACAATTTAGACCAAGACCGTTTTATTCACAAAATCAAGAGGTCCAACATATATCAACTGGAATACCGCACGCTAGTTATGGTCCACCTTCTCTAGGTAACAACAACGGTTTCGCAAGCTCCACATATGGACCACCAAGTCCAACACATACTGTAGCAATTCCAACTAGCTCTACTTTTGTACCTAGTTCATCATTTCAAATACAAAGTTCATCCTATGCATCCTCCAGCACTTCATTGGGACACATAAGCTCGTCTTATAACTCAGTTAGTTCTCCTTATGGTGCCCCGAGTTCAACTTACGGCCAACCTGGTTCTTCATACGATATTCCCAGCTCTACATATGGCGCACCCAGTTCATCCTACGGATTACCAAGTTCAGCTTACGGGCTGCCCAGTTCAACTTATGGCCCACCTACTGCCATTTACACGACACCTGCTCCATTGTACGACTCCCCTCGCCCCCTGTCATCAACTTACTTACCTGAAAGTTATCAGCCAGGAGTCATAAATAACGCTCTGCCGCAAGATAACCAGGTCGATACTATACAGAACACACTGCCTACTGAAGAATTAGAATTGCCAAAAGTTTCAGCTCCATTTGGCTTTAAAAATTCATATGGGGACCCGATCCCAAGCTCGTATGGAGCAGATATTCCTTTCCCAGTCTCAGCAACTGCAGCGGAATCGTCTAAAATAAGGACCGAAGTTTTACCTCTTGATGAGACAAAAGGTTTAAGTGTAAATCAGTCATTAGCGTTGGGAAAACCAGCTCCATTTAGCTTAAATAGAGGGCGTAATATCCATACGTTACAACCCGTTGCTTTACCGAATCTCAGCGTATCGCCATTACCACCAATATTTAATGCACGACCGTTCCGGCCGTTACCTAACTTGCCACTAAATCATGCCCTAGGACTTAATAACGTCCAAAATACTAAGAATAATGTAAACATACAACAAAGTTTACCTATTGCAGAGTATACACATTCTATAGATTATCCAGCAGCTATAGTACAATCTCCAATAATCGATATAGACGTCGGAAAAGCGTCAAACAAGTCCAAGGGGTACAGGAATATTCCTAATGGATACATAGTACATAGTATTAGGGATATTTCTTCACAAGCTTCTGAAGATCACATTGAAGCTACAAAGTCAAATCAAGATTCTAGTTTTGAAAGTACTGGTGCTGAGCTCGGTAATGATTTGTATGAGCCGGGTATACCTGCTGACTTAAAGTATAGTTCTGGTAATCGCCTTTCCAACCACAATAACAACTTTGCGGATTTAAGGGGGGTTAAAGACGAAGATGTCGATAAATATCGCACAGAAAGTAATTTACAGAATATAGATTCGCCATTATTATATTTAAAACCTGGCACACCTCACAAAGAGTACACTAATTTCGTATTTTCCACAAGTAGTCCATTAAATGTAGACGATTATGAAATATACGATGATATTTCTACAACAGTAGCACCAAAGCTATCAACGTTTCCTAGTAGCGCTTGGGACGAAAGTCGTTCCGATTATAGTGATGCATTTTCACAACCTTCTGCAGCACAGGAAGATTCTAACAAACCAAAGATCGTTCAAATTATTATACCTTACACAACTGGTCAACAGAATAAGCAAAATACTGTATATGAAGATAATCAGGAGGAATGGATGTCGACTCCAGAAGATGACTATCAGGCCAGAAAAGTACCAACGAATACAGAAAATTTCTACACTGTTGATTCTAGTACGGAAAGTTACAATACAGTTAGTACAACAACTGAAGAAACAACCAACACCGAACAGGATATTTACGAGTCGGAAAGATTTAATACCCATTCTATCTTAAATGATTTATACGATGTAAAGGAACCTCCGTTCGATATTATAAAACTCCAACACAATATTGATGATTGGACAGAACAAGAGTTTTCTAAACGTTTTAGAGTACAGTCTCAACGCACACGCGCTAATGGTAAATATGCTAAACAGATACCAGACGAATATTTTACTACGAACAGTCCGGTTACTAATTATGTGACTCCGAGCACTTTTAACTACGATTTCTATGACCATGAAGGATCCAGCAGTATACGACATTCTGTAACTGACGATGAAGTTACGAATACTAAATTACACAAAGAGTATAACGACATAGAGATGACAAAGACGAAATTAAAAGAATACAAACAAGAAGATGACGATGAATTACAAAAGCTTCATATTTATACTGCAGCGTCATCTTTCCGAACTTCAACTACTACTCCAGCGCCATGGGGAAAGATTCAAACTTCGATATCTCCACTAACAAAAGAAAAGGTGTATGTAGTGACATCGAAACCTTGGACAGAATCACAGAATACGACTGTAGATGACTATGAATCTTTCGAGTCTAAGAAAACAAGTATAGACAACGAAGCAGCTGCTTCGGATAGCCTTCCTTTCCAGTCTCCAAGGTTTTCCAACCGACCTAGCTTCCCAACTGGCGAGAAAGTGGATTCCGTTAAATCCGATTCTTCATATGGTTTTTCCAGAAATTGGCATCAAAGAAGTAAGTAATTGGATAAAAATCATTTTAAAACACAAAAATGTAAAAATATGAACTCTTATTAGTCTTATTACTCATTATTGTTACCTTTTCTCAATTTTCATAACATTATTAACTATACTATACAGGGCGAAACATAAGTGGTAAACAGATGTTTTTGTTTCTATCGCAGTATTTTAAGGCAAATTAATTGCATTAACTCTAGAAGCAAATAATTAAACTTTAATGATAATAATTTGAAATAGCAAAAACACCAACCTTATGGTCACCCTATTCAACAAGACTTGGTCTGTCTTAGAGCATACATTGGAGTAGCCTTTCAGTAACTAACCCCCTTGTTGAAAACCTTGCACAATTTGCAAAAAATCATATAAAGACAATTTCACAATCGGTTAATGGTCATTCACAAGATGGCCTCGCAAGAGAACACTGATCATAAAAAAATGGCCGCATGTGCTGTAATAAACGCTCAACAACTTCAAGCTTAGAAAAAGATAGTATAACATACCATTTGTAAGTCATTTTAGTATTTTTGTATTGCTATAAGTACCTAATATATTTTTTATGAAAATATGTTCATGATCATGACACGTCATATTAAACGATTATGTAATCGATTTACAATTCTTTTTGGAAATGCCATGAGCATGACACTCCCCACGAGACTCCGTTTTCATGCTCTGGAAGAAATATGAATTAATGGTATTTGAAAAAGAGTCTATAATAATATTAGCATTGATTAATCAAAATTAGTTAAAACTTCGCACTCCCCTCGAGACTCCGTTTTTATGCTTTGTAAAAATTTGCCTAATTTCAATGGGAATATTGTTAACTAGCTGTTGCCCGCGACTTCGTCCGCGTCGAACTTGATTGCTATTAAATTATTGTGGGCGGAACCTCAATTATCGTCGACCCAAACAAAGTTCTACCATCTTAAGGGATGATTTCTGATATAAAAACTATCCTATATCCTTCCAAGGGTCTCAACTCATCCGTACGAAAAATTTCATCTAAATCGGTTCACGGATTAAGCGTAAAAGGTAACAGTGCGATGAGTTCATTAGTTTAAATTGCAAAATTTCAATTGAAAACTTCGTTTTAAAAAAATAATCTTAAGAATCATCAACAGACGTTTCTGATAAAATTTTATATTTTTTCATTATGTAGGTACCTATTAAAGAAAGCTACATGACCGGAAATTTTTGCTTAAATCCGTCCAGTAGTATTACTCACGTTAGTTCGGGCTACCGGGGGCCGTAGACAAGGTTACAATCGACAAGCGCTAACGCCAATAGAAAATAATAAAATGTAGGGGAATGACAGATGCCGACGAAACACTTTTCGTTAACATCTGTCATTCCCATACATTTTATTAGTTTTCTATTGGCGTTAGCGCTTGTCGATTGTAACCTTGTCTATAGGCCCTGTATAGTTTTGAAAGCAAACTTATCTAATGCTAAAAGACGGAGAACTTTCCATCTCCATCCACCGTCCCCATTTAACGGTGTTAGAGAATAAATTATTTTGATTGAGCCCCTTTACCCCCTTATTTCACCCCTTTAGGGGGCAAATAGATCTACATATTATAAAAGAAACCTGCTGTCCTGCTTTCATGTTTCTAGCCACAGTTTAATATTAAAAATCACACATTACTTAGGTATGTGAAGTTTCAACCCTTATCTTAACCCCTTCAAGGGATGAATTAGGAAAATATCCCTTATCAATGTTTTTAGGAGGTTGATTAGGAGCTTGTGGCCAAAGTTTTAAACGTCTAACTCTAAAAAACGACACGATTCCTATACAAACTTTCAACTCTTTTTTAACCCCCTTAGGGGATGAATGTTTGTAACATTGCTTAATCATTTGCTTTGCTTTTAAGTAAGATACCTTCATACAAAGATTCAAGTCTATAACTTTCCAAAAGAACGATTTCCATACAACGGTTCGACCCCTATTTCACCTCCTTAAGGGTTAAATTTTGAAAAATCCTTTCTCAGTACACGTCCACGTACCGTAAAGTATATGTATTCCAAATTTCATGCTTATAACTTTAGCGGTTTAGGAAATCACACATTACTTAGGTATGTGAACTTTCAACCCTTATCTTAACCCCTTCAAGGAAGGAATTCGAAAAAAAATCCCTTATCAATTTTTTTGACTGTACATTAGGAGCTTGTGACCGAAGTTTTAAATAGCTAACTTTAAAAACGACATGTTTCCCATACAAACTTTCAACTCTTTTTTAACCCCGTTAGGGGATGATTTTTATAGCAAAGTTAAATCATTTGTTTTTAGTAAGAAACTTTCATACAAAAATTAAAGTCTATAACTTTCAAAATGAACGATTTCCATACAACGGTTCGACCCCTATTTCACCCCCTTAAGGGTTGAATTTCAAAAAATCCTTTCTTAGCACACGTCCACGTACTGTAAAGAATATATGTTCCAAATTTCATGCTTATATCGTTAGCGGTTTAGGCTGTGCGCTGACTGTCAATAGAGTAGTAACGAAGAGTTTTATATATATAGATAATAATATTTGCAAGGAATATCTAAAATGACAGATCAGTGTCCCGAGACAGAAGTAGAGATGAGGATAGTGTCGATGAAATCAATAATTATCGATACTAAAAGTATGATTCACTATGAACCTGCTTAATTGCCAAGTGAAAAAGTTATACTACTCGCTACTTTATATGTTAAATACATGAAATGTAAATTATTTCAATATACAATTGAGTTTCAATATCCTATTAAGATGCTCATAATAAGTATACTAAAATTGTATTATGTTTGTGCAAATATCGATAGAATTATCGACCTTATTTAACGACCCTAACCTCGCCCTACTGGTTGAGCCGATCACACTGCCATCTACGTATTCATAAAACATGCATAAGTGCGTGTGTAAATAATTTGCATTTCTTCAAAAATGCTCTAAGTGGTCTGTAGCTTAACGTGTCAATTTAACGTAGCAATTGGGGTGACCATGAGACACAGTAAATTAAAAAATATATATTAAGCAACGAATTTACAAACGTTTACATATTTTTGCATGTTGTCACGTCCACATGTTTAAGTTAAACAGTAAGAAACACATATTTCTGTTCACGGCTTAGGATTCACCCAGTATGTATATAATATTTCCCGTACATTGTAGTTGACATATTTATATTTTTTTTTCAGTAAATGACTTGGAGAATCAAAAGAAGAATAGTACATTGTTTCCAGAAGGTTCTCAGAACATATCCACTAACAGGAAAGAGGTTCTATCCTTGATAATTCACTAATTTTCATTTAAATAGCTCCCAACTTACATTACTTACAATTAAAAGGGTTTAAAATGTGTCCAAAAACTTCAAGTGTACCATAAGTAAATCTATTTTAAAAGATTGTGGTAGTCCAGTGGCCAGTGCGGCGCATGTATAAATAATTATAAAGATGCGGTTTTAATCATAATATTGATTTTCTTTAATTAAATAATCATTACAAAACAAATTATTACTCTCAGATGTTTACTCTTGAAGTTTTGAGACTCAATATTATAATTGAAGTACCTTACACTAAATTATGGGTGCCAAAATGAATTCGTCACAATTCTAAATTCCCTTGTTGTTATCCTGGCACTTTCTGTATATTTTGCACAGACTACCTACACGTAACAGTCAATTATATTATTTTGGAATGGTTTTAACCCACTATTTTCAAATTTAGTACGAGAAACATTGGGGGTTTTGCCATCGAAAATTTAATATAATAAACCACAGACAAAAACAAACTCGAGTAAGTCTTGACACAATGTTCTGTATAAGGGAATTTTTGACATAACCGCATAATTTTCATTTATTGTTTGTATAATTCAATTATTGTTATATTATGTACTGACGATCCTTCTAGGTGAACTTTGATAACTATGACATAAATTTAAATTAAGTGGACATAGTTATATTTCAATTGTTAGTTCTTCCAATTTTTTTATGTTATTGAATTTATTAATGTTATTGTATGTTATTGACGATCAAAATATGGATTATTTTAAATTGACATTGTGAGTAAATGAATCTGAATCTGAATCTGTACACAGAACATTGTGCCAAGGCTATTCATTATTACATTATTTAGGTATTACGGATTACATTTCAAGATTTCTTAAACTGACCATCGTGATCACTAATGATAATTTGACCGTAAATAGTAGGATGTTTAATTTAAATTTTGTTTTGCAGGATACACACCCCACTACAGTGACTGCAGAACCTCCTGAGAACGACAGTAGTGACAAAAGTGTAACACAAAAATCGAACTTTGAGTGATTTTGTTGTTACGGAAAGAATGTAAATTGACACAACCAAATGAACAAAAGCGCATAAATAAAGACAAAGTGAAAGTGCTCAAGTGAAACAAATAAACAATGAACATAATAAATGACAAAATAACTAATTAATAGAATAGATATGTTATAATAAACAACAAATAAAGGAGAATACAGAACGACAATCGTATTCTTTTTTGTTTGACTTAATATGGGTATTATATTGTATAGTCTCGTGTTTTGGAACTATATTCTTTATGTTAACCAAAACTGCTTATTGTCCAATTAGGATTTCTGTGACCTCGATTTAAGTTTTGTTTCAACAGAGAACTATGCTTATTTATAGAGTAATTCATGTTTCCTAGTTATTATTTAATTAACATTAGTTCATACGTTTGTAAATACTGTGACTGAAAATATATATCTGTAAATAATAAAAAATATGTAAGTTCACCTGTGTTCCTCTTATTAATAAAAGATAGCGCTTGAAACGAATTCTCTATAATGAGCGATATAAGTAGATCAACATTCATCAAATGACTTATTTCCACAAATCAGCCCAGCAGCTGATTGGTAACGACCGGTCCATGTCCGATCACCGAGGTCACCGAGTCACCGAGGTCACCGAGTCACCGAGGTCACCGAGTCACCGAGGTCACCGAGGTCACGTAGGTCACCGAGGTCACCGAATCACCGAGGTCACCGAGGTCACCAAGTTCACCGAGTCACCGAGGTCACCGAGGTCACCGAGGTCACCGAGGTCACCAAGTTCACCGAGGTCACTGAGGTCACCGAGGTCACTGAGGTCACCGAGGTCACCGAGGTCACCGAGGTCACCGAGGTCACCGAGATCACCGAGGTCACCGAGTCCGAGTCAGCAGTTCAGCACTCGATCTTACCAGTGGCATCTTCCGTTTGCTTATCTGATTTGTTCTTGACCTTGAAGTAGATGAACTCTGCACCCCACATGATCACGGCCACAACTGTGACACAGTTCAATACAACTATTGGTATTCTGTAGTTCCCCGATAGCTCACGAGTTTTCCCTGAAAAAGTCAAATAACAAGTCTTTATCATTGTAAGAATAAGGGTGTTTTACGAAATATTTGGCTACTCTGGCTGCTACTAACTATATGACGCTGACTGTACCTACTAGGAACAATTGCTCCGAATATTCTTTGCTTATTTTTAGATAACGTGAAATATACTTATTTGGGGTCAAAGAATTCAACTAGATATTTTTTAGGGTCGAGTTTCCAAAGGATACCAAACGGAACCCTGTTACTAAGCCTCCGCTGCCCGTCCTGCCTGCTGCCTGTGCCTGCGTGTCAGTAATAGCTAGACTGTTAACTTTATTTAAACACCTATAGTTTGTGATTCTAAGTGATTTAGAGCTCGAGATATGAATAATATATAGTTACCTGTAGTTAAAAATGACCGCCATATAAAAATTATGACCGTCGAAGGAGTGGAGTTCCTATCAAAAACTTAAAGCTTTTTTTACCTAACTAGTACCTGAAAAATTTGGTGTTTTTTGGCGTGTCCACATTTACGACAATTTGTTCCAGCAATCTACCCCACTGTAGTGTATGGCATGGGTAGTTATTATATGTCAAAGCAATATGGGTTAGATTCGAAGTAAGAGGATTTTCCTCCCTTCGAATTAAAGCGCCCATGTCTACTAGTGAAATGCCCAGGACTAGGACGTTTACCTTAAATGGGCCACTGGACAACGTTTCATAAAAAAACTATTAATCGTTCTGCCTCTGGCGTTTAGTGCCCACCTAAAGTGCTTACGAGTATATACAGTATGTATTTCTTTCATTGCCTACAGACGTGATATTAATGATCATAACATTTCAAATCTCGATCAAATCATTTCAAACTAGCTAGAAATTTCGTAATGCGAGGACCGGTCGAAATGGAAAATGCACCATTTATTTCATCATCATCATCATATCAGCCGAAAGACGTCCACTGCTGGACATAGGCCTCCCCCAAAGAGTGCCAAAGTGACCGGTCCTGCGCCACCCGCACCTTCCATGCCATTTATTTATTGTTCTCTAATTCTGAGGTTAGACCAAACGCACAATAATACTAGTTTTGCATATTCGGTTGCTTTTCGTTCAACTTGACAGATCATTTAATATCAGTGTTCGCCGGTACTCACCTAACACGGTACCCAACGTGATGATTATGATACCGTTGAAGAACATTTGTATTCCAGAGGCGAATGGTAACCGCTCTATTGGTACGTAGCTTGGTATCACAATGTTCATGTAAACCGTCCGCACCCCTTTAGTGATCCCCATCGCTAGGGCCACGAATACCATTCCAATGAATGAAGTTGTGAATAACATAACTGAAAAAAATACGTACTATTAATTTCATGTTTTAATCTATAGCACAGTATAAATAATGGGTCCATATTGGGTCTCATAAAATTCCTATTTGCTATATGCTATAGGGTCGCGGTTCTACCTAACACTCTTCCTCGCTTCGTTCGTCGTCGTAGCTACCCCGACCTGCCTTAGGTTATGTAGGTACACGCATAAACAGGAAGCTTAAGGATTAACAATGTTATGAAAATAAATTGGAGTAAACATTTTCAGTTCCTATAATAAGATTTCAAAAATTATGTGAACAAAAGCGCACCGATAAAGAATAAATAGTTACATTCCATATAATAAAAATGTATTCATATTATTATCCAATACAGTATCTATATGCACCCCTAATCGTTCGTTGTGCTTACCTACTAGGTTACGAGCCTATCATAAATACTTAATTTTATTTACTTACTTGTTCTAATAAAGACGATCATTGCCAAGCTGACCATATACATGATTCTTGGCGACTTGTTACACCACTCTCCTATAAAAGGGGACACTAGTCGAAACAAAGTGTCTGAAAACCCGATGACAACCATTAAGTTTGCTATTTGTGAAGTCTCAAATTTTAACATATCCTTAAGAATTATTGGAAATAATAAGGAAAAATTTGTCTCCACACATCCAGCCATTGACAATCCAATCATAATGTTCAAAAATATTGGATCTTTCAATAGAGTTAAGTCGAAAAATTCAACGAATTTTTGAAAAAATGTTTTATTGGCTTCGCTTTCCTGTTGAATTTCAAGGAAAGCCTCCTTTTCTCTTTCAGGTTTTTTGTGATGCTCTTTTTCATGAAATATGTTTATCGAACTGCCTAAATTGATTTCCTGAGATTCCCACCATTTATATCTAGACTCCGAAGCCGGTAGTGGTTCCGGGGGCTTTTTACGGACGTCGGGATGAGATATTGCATTTCTGGTCTCTAGGTTTAAACCATTTGTAAGTGATCTCATTGACACGCTTTTGGCTGGCAGTAGACCATTTTCTTCTGACTCTGTAAGCTGTGGCAAAGATGGTGTAGTGCCTGAAATGAAATTTAAAAGCAAGTTTAAGTATTGATCTATATCATTTAACATTTCATTGAAAAGTCCAATATTTTCTTACCATTGTGCGGAAGTCCGCCATTGATAAGTTCCACTTCATCTTTATTTAGCGGCACCATTTCCTGGGCGGGTGTTACCATGTACCATTTAACTGGTCTGAGTAAGCAAGCTCCTACTAGAGAGTGCAGGCAGATTGCTCCCAGCGTCAGCACAGCGTACCTCCATCCATAGGCATACATAAGAGCACTCATGACTAGCGGCATGTAGATGGCACCTAGCCCTGTGATGGACATTCCGACACCAACAGCTCTGCTTCTTTTCTCTTTGAAAAAGGAGTTAATTGCTAGTGAGAAGGCGGCCATTACTGCCGCTACCCCCATTGCTGAAATATCCAACTACGTTATTTGACTAATATTTTTTATTACAATTCGGTCTTTAAGGGAAAATATATTTCCATAAATATATAAATTTACTTCAAATATTGTTAATACGGTATTAAAATTAGATACGCCGGTAGAAATATTACGAGTAGGTATTAAATGTGAAAGTTTGTGTAAATAAACACATTTCGGCAGTACAAATATAACTTGAACTAAAATTGAACTGAACTGTATATTCATTATAAAACTTACAATTTAAAATGCTGTAAGAAAATAAGAAGAGCCAGAAACTAGACGCAAAGGACGTCAGCATGAGTCCTGACGAGATTAACAGGGCTCCCGTGACGGCCACCTTCCTATAGCCAAAGCGGCGCAGCACCGGCCCGCTGAAGAACGAAAGCAACATGCCGAACCCATGGTTCAGCGTGATGATCAGCGTGCCCTGCGTGGCAGGCAGGTCGACTTCATGAAACGCTTCTTGAAATACTAAGCCGAAACCGGCTATAGTGGGTAGTACCACGACCTAGGACAAGAATAGACGGTAAGTGGCCATTTAAAACTCCCTGTACTCTTATCAGGAGAACCAAAGCATGACGTGAAAGATTACAGTTAAACTAGCTTTGTTTAAGGACTTTAAGGATGATTATGGTTTTTTGAACAGTTTTACACTGTCGCTCATATACATTAGAGGGTATAATGTACTCGTAATGTTGTAGGTACGACGTCAGTCAGTGCCTGCCAGAAAGACAAGGGCGAAATTAAACAGTAGGTATTAGGTAACATGCATTCGTGGCGCCCTTTCTGATCCAGCTGGCCCGTATCTAGGAGCAGCGCGGTAAAAGGATCCAGTATGCATTTCGTCCGAGCCCAACAGGAGTGAAACACGTTGTTTAGTTTTTAAGTCTGTTCATTATTCGGAGTCCTCGTGTCCATCCATATTGGAGTGTTGGTTAGGTACGCAACTACCTCCTACTCCTACGTTCGGCCGTAAGAATTTTGTTATGAAGTATATACCTACCTAATAGCCCGAACCCGCCGCTTAATAGGCCGAACGTAGCGATATCACTAAAATATCATTTATAAATTTAATTTTATTTGATAGGCTACTTACTACATAACTTACATTGTTTAAAGCATATGCAAATGTGACGACCCATCCGTATCCTCCATCAGGTGGCACTTTAGTCCCAGTGTGCCTCGACATTGTAACTTAGGTCCTGTTTCTTGCGTAAAACATCTCCTAACAGCGTTCACAATTACTTTAATTCACTCAACTTCTCCAAATTTACATCAAATCACTTATCACTTATGTTCTCATTGTACTTGCCCTTATTGACTTGTGGATTGTCTAGCACTATCTGGCTCCATCATTACACAGTAGTTATAGTTGGCTCTGCTTCGCGCGAGTTAGTGTTATTAAGTGACGAGATATCTGTAGACACTCGTTATCGGTTTGACTTCAGTAATGTCTCTGTTATCAAGAACTAGTTTTTTGTATTTGCTCGGACCCGTGTTGCCACCTAATTTTATAAAATATTTTAATTAGATGGAAAGAGATTGTAGTCGGCTGACTATTCGGGAACTGACCTAAATGCAACACGGGCTCATTTGAATATGACCACATAGGTTATAGGTAGCATTTGATATGTCATACACGTATTCATGATAACAATTGTAGGTATTCTGACGATTCAGACTTGAAATAATATAGTTATCCTATTAAATCCTATCCTAATGATTTTATATTATGATAACATCGTTCCAATAACACCTAATCAAAATAATTCAAGTTATGATACTTATGTTACTGTAATTGGCTATATGGTTTTATTATTGTCTATAAATATGTTGCGCTGTTGGTTTTCCATGTTTCAATAAATAAATACTTAAATTACTTATTACAAAACCATTTGACTACTTTAGGTTGAATCATTGAAACTGACCGTAATATTTAACTATACTCTATTCCAAATAAGATTAGTAAAATTTGTAAAATATGTAGTGTGTGTTTAAATCCGAAATCAAGTGGCCAGCTATAGATCCACATGTTTATAAAATTTTCTTGATGTTCGGTAGATAACGGTGGTAATGGCGTTCCTATAACTTCAATTGTATATTTTCTGTAATACCTAACCCAAGCGTTTGCTTTCGGAAAGAAGTCTAAGAGGAAATCTCAGAGGTAAAGTACACAGGAAGTGCACGTATGTTGTACAACAAAGTATTTAATTGAAGTAATTTTTAGGGTTCCGTAGTCAATACACGGGCAACCCCCGAATGTGTTTTACTTAGGCTGCTTTTGTCAACGGTAGTTAATTTTTTAACGCTTTTCAGTGACTGAACTTATCCATTCAAAAATAAGTAAATCTGCAGGTACTTAACTTCCTTGTAGATAGATAGGGTTGGTCATCAGGTCAAGAGTTTAACTGATAGTGAAGAGGGTCTTATCATCGTAAAATGGTGTAAGAACGTAAAAATCTACAGTTGGAAGGAAAAAGCGAGAACACAATTTGTAAATCAGATATTGCATTCGACTGATCGCTGGGTTTCAGATCGGGGACACCGACTCCGTAAGCTATAGGCCACACCACCGGACTACGTATCAGTTGTAAGATCATGATGAATTTCCGAATACCTTGACGACGTGTTATCACCATGGTAACCAACAACAACAACACACAACATCGCAACATTATAGTACCTATCTTGTCGCCTCGGCACCTATTTTTCATCCCATGTTCTTCACGTTTTATTTATATATTGCTAAAAGTTTGAATGGGGTTGTTTTTATTTTCCAGTTAAGTACGTATATGCTAACCAATTTTCGAGTCTTTGGCTCATGGATTCAAGGAGTTACCATACAAAGTTCATCCCTATTTGATCCCCTTTAAACCCTAATCTTTATGAACAGACAGACAAAGTTTGTCTAGACAAACCGACAACAATTCTAAAAACTGTTGAAGCCTGTTAGAGCCATCAAATGATTTTTTTACCGACTTCAAAAAAGGAAGGTTCTCAATTCGGTTGTATTTTTTTTTAATGTTATTATTTTTAATATTTTCAATGTTTGTTACCTCAGAACTCCGTCATTGAAGAGCCGATTCGTAAAATTTATTTTTGTTTGTAAGTATATACTTCCAGGTGGGTCCCATTTTATTCAAAAATTCAATTGGATTATGGGATCCATGAGGAATGGAGGGAACTCTTCAATTATATTAGGCACGCGTGTAGTGATATTGGTATTTTCTATTTTAACTCGTGTATTTAAACCCGGTAATCATGAATTTGGTGGAGTGGAATTGATGATGAAGACCACAGATGACTGGATTATGGAATTCCTCAATTATGTACTTAAAAGTACAAATGTACGCCACGGATTATCAGAATCCGTTGAAATAGCAACTAATGAAGTGCCAAAGGTGATCCTTGTGGAATCGAAGGAAGTCATCAAATATTATCGGGTCACGTACAGCGATTGGGTTTTTTTCTCTAATAATCAACGCATTTGCTCTCGGAAATCAGTTCATGTGGTAAATTGGAAAAGAAATGTGGAAATGTTCTCGTGGCTTGGCGGAGTACTAAATTGAAGTCGGTTAAAACTTTGTTTTTAAAGTAAATTATTTGCTAATATCTTCAATGTATAAATTTTTGGCCCTCTACAGCTTTATTATATTATGTACTTATAGATAAACGACAAACGAGTTACACTGGTATTTGACAGCAATGGCTGCGCGTGAAAATTTTCGATAGGCAACCCGGAGCAAAAAAGTATTTAGTTATCTTATGAGCAGCGCTACTTTTAGCATACATGTGGGTATAAAAGATCGACAAAATGTGATATTGCAGTGATAGCTTGCTAGCCCATCGCCCACAACACACTTCAACCCTGGTCCCTTAGTCGTAATATAAATATAGGCTTGCCTAAAATGTTTTTTAGCGGGTAGGAAGTAGCTTGTATGGGCGTTCCGTCGCGTCACTGCTTGACAGTAAACAGAAAAACCTACGTGACGTCATGTTCAAAATGCAGGGATCGTTTGTGGATCTTGCGGATCTCTAAAATCCCTAGTAACGAGTACATGATATTACTTGAATTGCAACACACGTAATTGCATAGTGATAATGAGCTAATCGGCTTTAAACAAATAGTAACCTAATATTGATTGTCATCTATTTCTTGCCAGAATTACCTACCCAGCAATATTGATTAATTTCAAACCAAAATTAAAATCGAGGATACTGATGAATTTTATTAGGTACCACACAATCGATCAATCAACTTCATGTTTAATCGATTCGATGTCGATCGACGCAACTCATCGAAAGTGGAATAGATTGCAGTGGTAACACCCTTAGAGTTCGTTGAATCGTATATTGCCAGACAACATGCATGTACCTATAATAATTATCTACTGAAGCATTGTATTCCCCTGATAACAAATCAGGCTGCAAACAATAATTTATTTGTGTGTTTCATACTTGATGTTCTAGTGCAGCCATACTCAACCTTTTTCCTACGAGGGCTACAAAGACATTTTAGGTAACGAGGCCCGGGCCACAAGGTACATTTTATTTATATGGTTTATGGTTGTTATAGATCGCATGATGGATTGCGGGCCACTCCCGTTGAGTAAGTACTTATAGCTGTTCTAGTGTCTATAAAAGCATATCAGAAAATTCCCAAATCTCTAAATGTGTGTACATAATATCTGAGAAGTTCCCTTGAATTTTCGTGGATCGCATAACTAGGTCGTTACAAAAAATATATGAGACTAGGTATTTACTCGTACATTTTCGTATCAGAAAAAGAGTGATCAAAATCCGTAAACGTGGCAAAAAAATATTAGTAAACAATGCAAAAGAAATAAACACGAGGATAAACATTATCCCGAAATATGTTTTTATGCAGTGACAGGAAACGTTCCGCCTTTAATAAATATGTATTTAGCCATCAATTTGACGTGTTTTAGGTCAAATAATCGGGTGCTAATTTGTTAAATGAAATTTAATAATAATTATCCGTGATAAAGTAGTCACGCAGAGCTTTATCTTTTAATTAGTAGTATCTAATTCCCGCTGATCGCATTACACGTGTTGGTTGATGTAGATTGTGGGACATTAACTTTTTCTTCAGAATTCGGACCCGTTGTCAGATCCATTAATACTGGAATGATACAGCGCCATCTACATTTTGTTTTTGTCAATACTTTGCTAACTTGCCATCTAAGTATCTTTGTTTTCCGGATTGTTATTTTATTTATCACATCCACCTATCTGATCTCTTTTTTATTCGAAATAATGTATTTTAACTATAATCTTACGTAGAAAAATATACTTAAGCAACTAAATTAAAAACTTGGCTTAGATTTTTTTTAATGTATTAGTAAATAAATACGCTGCTTATAGGTACCCAAAGTTATATATTTTCGTACATATTTAACGTTCTGTTCTGTCAGACGGACAGATGGACAGAGTCTCACCATAAGAGTTCCTTTTTTACTTTTTTGGTACTTACGGAACCCTAAATACGCAAATAAACCTACACGTTTTTTAGTGAAATAACAAAAGAATACGGTTCTAGTAACGTATCGTGCACTAACGCAAAGAAACGCTTGATTCAATCAATTGCCTTTATTTCAAAGAAAAGTTTTTCGTTACATTTGGGCGATTCGGTTCCCAGGTGAGGCAAGTAGGTAATTTAAGTATTTTTTCAAATATTAGAATGCAAATTACTTACTTATTAAAAATTTAAATAACGTCTTCAGAGACCAAAATATCATATCTAGAATGGGCCCCTTGCCGCGCGGCACATACCAGGGGCTGATTATTAATTTTTAATTACCTAATTACCTACTCAAGTAATTTTGGTTTACTTTAGTTTAAATATAAATATAAGGTAGGCTAGTTACATTTACGAGTATACAATGTATTCTTCCTTGTCCTTTTATTCTTCAATAGTAAACCTTCTTTCCCTTCATGTCTCAGCTGTGGGACACCCTGTATAATGTTAATTTGACTGTAACAGAGATGTTTTACTTTACCTACATTTCCCACAGTTTCGTTTTTGCGATACTTAAAAACGCAGGCGCTTCTATTTTCTGTAATAGCTTTTTAACTATTAAAATAATTTGTTTCTTATCACCAAACGATGTACTCAAAATCACCTTGTTGTTTTACACAATATTATGTTATGAAATAGACGAAGAACTAGTTACTTAAAAATAGCACTATCACCATATTTCACACATCTCATTTTAATTGATTCAGTACCAACTTTAACTGGACTTTTTAATATGTAACCATATACAATAATATCCAAGATAAAGTCCACAACGCATTCTCAACCGATTATAACCATCTGAGTAATTTTCCAAATCCCTATGTCACACACACAGTTCTCTACACCATTTACAAATAGAGCACACTTCACTAAGTCACTGATAGACGACACACTCGTAGATTTTGATAACGACTCACGAGTTGGGAGTTAAATAAAATATGTGCGAACGCACTCGGATGACCCCTAACACTGCGCCTGCGACAGAATAATCGAGTTCATTGATTAAGTAAGTGCCGGTTTACTCGGCGACCATTCACAAACTACAACGTAATCGTAGTACAAAGGTAATGAATGACGCTTAATTTCGCAGTCAGTTATGAAACTTGTTTCGATGCTAATTTTTAAAGAAGATTCTTTACGTTTTAACTAGGTTACTTGGTAAATTTTATTAGCGTACTCTCTCTGTTACTTACTTTTAAACATACATCGACTCTACTTAGGAAGGCATAAAAATTCAGTGATGGGCAAAATTTAATCGACTAACGATTAACAATTCGAATAGAATATAATACAATACTTTAATTAACCTACCTAATCGTGACTAACGATTGATCAATCTTAGTCTTAAGAGTTTCGACTAATTTAGTCACGATTAAATTAATCGGCGATTAAATATGAGCGAATACATCTTTAATTGATTGATTAATTAGAATAATGTTCTCTCGATTGATATCAGGAATGAATAAGCGCTCTCGCTTTTTCACACAACTTTGTCTTTCTAATATTCTACCTGGGCTTTATCTAGCCCGTAAACCCTTATCTAGGAGACCCTTAGAGTACTGCACTGTAAAAACCATCTTGTGTTACTGGAATAAGTTTATATCACACAGCATACCTACTAGAATGATTTCCAAGTGTACATGCCAAGACATTTAATTTTTGTAACGTGCTGTGTTCCAATTTTTAATCGAGATTTAATCGTGAAATTTTTTCGATTTATTGATTTGATTAAAATGACGATTGATCAATCGTCAATCGAACTCAGCAACGATTAATTTAATCTTGATTAAATTAATCGCGATTAATTTTGTGACCATTGATTGTTTAATCGATTAGTTAGTTGATTAAAAAAATAATCGATTAATGCCAATCTCTGCATAAAATGAATGACGGGGACTAACATACGCTATTTATTTAAACTTAAATAACTAAAATAATTATGAAACAAAACATAGATAAGTACATATTAATTTTAGATTAATTACGGCTTAATAATATCTTCATTGGTTTCTTGTCGTCTAGATCTGATGTATTTTTCGAGGCCCCACGAAAGAGCTATGAGCCACGTGAATATGTTTAAACAGTGTAAGGTGACAGCTGTTGAGGCGTTGTCTTTTATCAAACCTGAAATTAAAAGTAAACAATTATTTTAACGTTTCCAGTAGATTAAACGAAATGAGATTATGTTCAGTCAGTCCAGACTACTACCCCATACCGTGTGCTCCATAAAGAGTTGATGTTGATACGTTGTCATTAGGTATGTCGTCGTGTGCTCATAGCAATATTTAATAAGCTACGAGTACACTACATAGGTCTTTAGTCAAGAAAACGCAAATAAACCTATGAAGTTGATATGAAAATCAAGTTGAAAATTATTTATTCGTAACGAACAAAGAAGAATAAAAAACATATCTATCAAATACAGGCGGCGGCCGACGCGACCGAAAAACTCAAAAAACATAAATATAGGGGGTCTCGGCACCGAATATACTTTTATTCCTATCGGTGTCGAGACTCTTGGCCCGTGGGATCCCAGAGCTCGCCAGCTTCTTAAGGACATTTAAAAAAAAATGGAGTCCACAGGGGACCGTAAATCTGGCAGCTTCGTCACCCAGCGCATTAGCATTGCGATCCAGCGAGAAAACGCTGCCATAATCTTGGGGACAATGCCGAGAGGGCCCAATTTTTTAAATATTTTTTCGTTTTATTGTTAATATTTGTCTTAGTTTTAGTCATTGTGTTTATTATAATCTGTTATTTAGAAAATCAAGAAACTAATGCGAAGAAATGAAACGCCTAATTACCTGCTTATTGAGATGAATAATAAAACGTTAATAAACCTATGAAGTTGATATGAAAATCAAGTAACTAATGAAACGCCTACCTGCTAATTGCTCCAATGAGAAATTCCTGCGCCACTTCATCTGCGTATTACAAAGAACGCAAGCAAACCCGCGGGATACATGTTCTGTTCGTCCAGAAAGTCCACTCTATACGCAGGTGTCAGGTGAAAGAATTTTTGAAATGGAATCTTACCCCTACATGCAAACTTACAAAGCTACAATCTCAGACTTGTTCGCTTTATGAATACGGTCTGCAGACCCTTGCCGAAGCCTATAATTACCGCTAGCAGCACCACGGAGTGGCTTTGCAAGTGCGCTAGGACTGAAACTAGTGGTGTAATTACCGACGACAGGCCCCAACGCCAGATACACGACTCCGGCGGTGAGGAGCTGGATGCCCGTGGCTCCCGGCAGCTTGTGCAGCGGCACGTGTGTGGGGATCACCAGCGCCATGAACACGGTCTGCAGACCCTTGCCGAAGCCTATAATTACCGCTAGCTGCACCACGGAGTGGCTTTGCAAGTGCGCTAGGACTGAAACTAGTGGAGTGTAAGTACCGACGAAAGGTCCCAACGCCAGATACACGACTCCGGTGGTGAGGAGCTGGATGCCCGTGGCTCCCGGCAGCTTGTGCAGCGGCACGTGTGTGGGGATCACCAGCGCCATGAACACGGTCTGCAGACCCTTGCCGAAGCCTATAATTACCGCTAGCAGCACCACGGAGTGGCTTTGCAAGTGCGCTAGGACTGAAAGTAGTGGAGTGTAATTACCGACGACAGGCCCCAACGCCAGATACACGACTCCGGCGGTGAGGAGCTGGATGCCCGTGGCTCCCGGCAGCTTGTGCAGCGGCACGTGTGTGGGGATCACCAGCGCCATGAACACGGTCTGCAGACCCTTGCCGAAGCCTATAATTACCGCTAGCAGCACCACGGAGTGGCTTTGCAAGTGCGCTAGGACTGAAACTAGTGGAGTGTATTTACCGACGACAGGCCCCAACGCCAGATACACGACTCCGGCGGTGAGGAGCTGGATGCCCGTGGCTCCCGGCAGCTTGTGCAGCGGCACGTGTGTGGGGATCACCAGCGCCATGAACACGGTCTGCAGACCCTTGCCGAAGCCTATAATTACCGCTAGCAGCACCACGGAGTGGCTTTGCAAGTGCGCTAGGACTGAAAGTAGTGGAGTGTAATTACCGACGACAGGCCCCAACGCCAGATACACGACTCCGGCGGTGAGGAGCTGGATGCCCGTGGCTCCCGGCAGCTTGTGCAGCGGCACGTGTGTGGGGATCACCAGCGCCATGAACACGGTCCGCAGACCCTTGCCGAAGCCTATTATCACCGCCACTAGCAGCACTACGGAGTAGCTTTGCCAGTATGCTAGTACTGCAAAAGAAGAAATAATTATGCTTAGTTTGTTATGGCGAGAAATATATCCCTGATCGATTGTATTGTTCCAGAAGTATATATCCCATCAAAACATAAAAGTGTTTGGAGGAAAGTTCAACATAAGAATATAGGCTGTCACATTTTTTTGTTTTCTAAATGGGTGCCTAATTTTGTAGACAATCCTGAACGGTTAAATTATTTACACAAATTAAATAACTTGGACTATGGTGGTAAGAATGCCGATATTTGGACGTTAATATTTCAGTAAAGGTTTGAGCCGTATTTATGAAATTTTGGGTTCTAGTTCATCTAGCGGGAATTAATAAATTACCCTGAAGTGTTTATGTTAAATAGATTTTGAGTTACTAAGGGTCAAATGTTGCTCCAAATGGTTATTTTAATAAAACACGCGGCTGCAGCGTCGCCAGTTTCGCTTGTCCATCTACAATAGGTTATTTTTCGCGACTCTTATGATTTTGCTTAGGTGTAGTCTACGTCTCTTTACTTTGACATTTTTAAGGAGCTGAAGTGAAACACTCGAATAACTTGTAAGTACATGTACCATGTATAAATAGGTAAGTAGGTAGGTACTAAATAGTATTCAGGATTTTCACTAATTCGAAAGTAAAGTTACGAAATAAGATATGATATAGGTACGTTTCGTAGGTAAGTATTTATATTTAAAATAATAGCTTAACTGACAAAAAAACCGGCCAAGTGCGAGTCGGACTCGCGCACGAACGGTTCCGTACCATTATCTATAAAAACGGCAGAAAACACGTTTGTTGTAATGGAGCCCCCTTAAATATTTATTTTATTCTATTTTTAGTATTTGTTGTTATAGCGGCAACAGAAATACATCATCCGTGAAAATTTCAACTGCGTAACTATCACGGTTCATGAGATACAGCCTGGTGACAGACGGACAGACGGACGGACGGACAGCGGAGCTTTAGTAGTAATAGGGTCCCGTTTTTACCCTTTGGATACGGAACCCTAAAACCCAGTTCATAACAGAAAATATAGAAAACAATTATGAATTTTCTACTTACCCACTCTACCCGTAGCCATGAATAAGATTCCAACAAGGAAGAACGATTTGTTTTCCCATCCTATCTCGCCAGCTATCATAGGGACGCAGAACCTAGTGCAAATATCCACTCCCCCTAACAAAGACATGAAGAAAGCTACTTGCGCTTTACTGAACCCGTAGTCACCTAGTATAAAAGGCGTTAGAATAGAGAAATTAAGCTCATTGAAATTTCCGAATGTGATTCCAAGCATTAGGTTAATAAAAGTGAAATCGTTCAATAAATCTAGATCGAAAAATGTTGTTACTTTTTGGCAAAACGTTAGCTGTTTTTCTTCATCATCTTCATCGTCTTTCTTTTCTATTTTATCTTCAAATACATCATCTTCCAGCTGACCGTTTATTAGCAATTTGAACTTATCGTCTGGTTCCTCGTTTTCTTTTAAATATTCCTCTAATTTCAGAGAAGCTAGTTTTAATACATCACTTTCGTAATTAAAATTGTTAGACTTCCGTCTATATCTAGTACGATAGGATTGATTGCTGCCATTATCTTTCAGATATTTCCGTTCATCAGTATCGTCTTGATTTTTAAGCGATATATTGCTGTGATTATTTTTGCTATATGTCTCGCCATACTGACCATTCATTTTGAATGATTTCATACTCTTGCTACCAGCAAAATGTATTTCAGCTTTATCTGCAATAAACTGAGTTTTTTCGGGATCAATATTTTCAACGGCAACTTTTTCATCAGCTTTAAGATCTTGAGGGGCTTTAAGTGTCGGACAGTCCTCTATTTCTGATTCTGGAATCTGAACTTTCAGAGTGATCGACATCTTTCTTTTCGGTTTGTAATTTTCTCTTTCTTGAGCCAGTGCTCCTAAATTTGCAGACGAGTTTTTTTTTGATTCATTGAGGTATAACTTAGGTTTATAATTTTCACGCTCTTGGGCCAGTGTGCCTAGATTTGCAGCTGAGTTCTTTTTAGATTCATTGAGGTATAGCGTAGATGATTTGCGAGATCGATTTTCTGTTAAATTAGACATGGAGGGTTTTTTAGAATTCATGCGAGATGTTTTAGCTGAGCCATCTCTTGACGACAGCCTGCTTTTTGATTGTCGTGACTGGCTAAAGTAACCGTCGTTGGCACGCAACATCATCGGTACTCCTGGATCGATTATTTCATATCCTGGATTATCTGGATCATCCTCATTGTAAATATACTGACTGGAGAAAGCACTAAGATTCTTAAATTTAGCCAACTGGCTGAATTTACTTTTATCCTTCTTGTCAGTTTCTTCGGGATGCAGTAACTTTTCACCGTCGTCTTTTTTCTTATCAATGGATTTGCAATGCCATTCCACTGGTTGAAGGAGTAAAGCGCAAGCAATAGCATGTAAAGAAAATCCGGCTATAATAAGAATGCATCCATGTTCGCCAAAGAGGTAGATCAGGCCGGTAATTATGTGTGGCCACAACATGGGACCGAGGCCTGTGGCGGTCCATGACAGACCGGTTGCTAGTCGTCGTCTATTCTTCCAGTAAGTGTTTAAAGCAAGTGCATTAGCAGAGCTGCTTATGCCGTATCCAGCACCTGGAAACGATTTTTTATTTTATTTATAAAATCGGGGAAACACTTGGACAATAGTCGTCGAGGGATATTTAAAAACGAGGATTTCTTTCTACTTACAATGGGTAAGAAATAAAGTAGGTTCCTATGATTCTGATGTAGGAAAAGTATCCCTCATCTTTCATACATGTTTACGCTTTTATATAAGTAGGTATTAGTAGTAGTATTAACAAAGGCACACACCTACAAAATAGGGAAACTTTTTGTCTTTGACAAATTCAACAGTTCTGAACGATAAACACTAAACCTGGTGGTAAACACTAAGCATTTGTTGACAAAGATCGTATGACCTTTATGTACTTATTTGACCTATATGATAGGTATGTCAATGACGTATTTTATCTGGCACGTTCAAACATATTGTTTGTGAGCAGGAGATAATATAACAACAACAGTCGGGGTACGGACACGTCTGGCGGTCGGTTAGGACTTCAGACAGGCTTGACTTCACCTCTATTTGACTTTTCTGCCTGATCTTGTAAAAATAATACAACAATACCAATAGGTAGCAAACATTTGTATTGCAGATAGGTACCTACTGCAATATCGTGTTATTTCATTAGGTACTAACTATATAATACTCGAGTGATGATCTTCCTCAATGGTCTCATCACCTACATAGAATGGGATCGCACTAACAATTAACTTAAGCCTTTGCAATAAATCTATAAAAATCTATGTAACTAGTGAAAATCCTACAGGCGCTCTGACCATTATTTACATGGAAAATAATGGATACATTATTTTTACCAAATGGGATTTAATCGGGTCTTAGGTATGTAATGTACGGAATAAGATTTGATATTTACCATTAGCGTTTATGATTTACGTATTACATATGCGAAAAGAAATACAAAGGTGTATGTGAAGTCCCCAACCCGCACTGGGCCAGTGTGGGGACTACTGCCCGTTCCCTCTTATCCTTGAGCGGGCCTATGCCCAGCAGTGGTATGCATAAAGGCTGATTTATTATTATTATTTATTATTAAAGTTTAAATCATTATACCTATTTTGCATTAATCTTGCCTTACGTGCTAACTAAATATAATGTATATAGGTATTTAAAAAAAAAACAGAAAAGAGAATAATCTAGTACCTAAAATACGTATGAGCTGTGTGTATTTCCAATGGATAATTAAACCATAATATACCTATAATACCTGTTACTATTTTATTTTTACCTATGAACCACTTCTGTGTCGCCGATACATTCATAGGTCTCCACTATGGATTATATACGATGGCATCAATGGTTATCAGATAAGTTACGTATGACGCTCCCAGGGCGTAGTCGCAACACGATAAACAAGACAAAACCATAATATTGGTTATATTGGCCATAACAGCTGTTATGAATCGACCAAATAATGAGGTCTATTAGATGATGCCAATGATTGATGGTTAACAATACGAACGATAGGTTTGCGTACTACGTTAGAACATTTTTGAAAAACGTACCTATAACAAACAAAAGGTATAGGTAGGGTAATTGCAATCCCGAAATATGGAAAAAACATACAAATAACAATAATAATTGATATCGATGAGGATCTGCTATTAGCTCACTGTCACTATTGTTTTAAGTTACTGTGTATTATTTAAGCTGATAATCTTCCTATGTAAATAAATAAATATGAATATTATATTAATACTTTGTTATTTTTGTAGTACCTATTTTAGTGGAGTTCTACAGAGTCTTCAATTAAGAATCAGTGATCTTTAACATTGAATAAAACAATGATTTTAGTACTTATTTTAACGAATTATATATGTGAGTACGCATGTTTTGCCAATACTTATGGAATAATCTCAAATGACGTTCACGTTGTTTGATTGTCCTATTCGCTAACGTGGCATTACAACAACTGGAAGTTGATCGTAATCTTGCCAACTTGCCAAGAAAATAGTATTTTGTGACGAGGCGATTTGTTGGCCGAATTGCTTTGTCAACAAACAAAATTGCAGGATCAGGGCAGACGGAGACCATCAAGAAATTAAACGATGTAAAAACGTTGAAAAAGTAACTGTCTGGCATTGATTTTTGTCCAGTGGTATCATTAGCCCGTATATCTTACGAAATTAAGTGTGCGATGCGATGACAATCAATGGCGACCGATATCGTGCTATAATTAGGGACTATTTAGCTTCAGTTGGAAGGTATCGATCTTACAAATAAGTGGTTCCAACGATACGGCGCTACATGTCATACAGCTCGATTGACCATGGATCTATTGAAGGAGCATTTCAATGGGCGTGTAATCAGCAAATTTGGAGACACCGATTGGCTGCCAAGGTCTTGTGATTTTTACGCTATTCGATTAATTTTTGTGGGGCTATATTAAATCATTAGCCTACGCAAACAGGCCACGCACAACTGATGTACTTAAGTTAAACATTACTCGTGTTATTCGAGAGATAGAGCCTCAATTGTGTGCAAAAGTAATGCAAAATTGAACCATTCGTTTCCATGGCACAATCAAACACCGTGGACGTCATTTGAGTGTCGTAATATTCCATAAGTAATGGCAAACCATACATATTCATATAAATAAAATTTATTAACATTAGTACTAAAACCATTGTATGACTAAATTTTAAAGATCACACTGGTTCTTAATGGAAGACCCTGTATTGTTCTATGTTTATAATGCCAACTTGGCCTCAAAACTCACTTTATGTAAGCAGCATTAAGTAGCAAAAGAAAAAGAGATTAAGGGGTCAATACAACACTCACAAATCGCATTCCTACTTGATTTAAATATGTTTCGCGTGCACATTATATGCGTGCTGAGATTACGTGTCAGAATGAACCACGCGAAACACATTGATAGAAATTTGAATACCTACTGAATTATCTGAGTTATGACTTCATCCGTACAACTGCATACAAAGTCGTATCAGTTAAGCAATTGACAACATTGACCGTTGGGTGCTTAATTAAAAGGCCATCTTAGGCAAATAAAAACAAAATACGAGTAACGTACAGTCGTACAATATTGTTAAATACAATAATTTTTAATTCACTTACCATAGAGTAATGAGAACGAAACGAGGTAGGTGGTGAAGTTGTACGAAAATGTGCAAATCATCAACGAAATGAAGACTACACACGCCCCAGTTAGCGATACTTGGCGATACGTGAATGTTTTAAATACTGGCCCGTTGGCTAAACCTGCAATAAATAGTACATTGTTGTAAAGGCTAGAAAGTAGGCAATAGATGGACGAGTGGGTTCGAGATCCGAGCCGCCAGGTGGGGACCTGGAAGGGTGGAAGGAGACGAGTCCATCTATTGCACTTTTGGCCGAGACATTACATAGTTTACGTTTATGCGTTTATTATTATATATTACGTTTCACGCCTACTGCGAGGAAATTGCAAATAATTATAACTATAAGTCAAAATTATTTTGTGCCCTCTAGCTGGCCGTCTCTTAGTGGAATGTTGGACCTCGATTCGCGCTTGTTGATGGTCATACCTTGGGGTACCTATTGCAGTTTTAACATTCTTATAGCCGAAACGGAGTAATATAAACATGGAGAGGATAATAAAGATGAATACTTTGTGTTCGTCTCGAATAAATTATTTATTTTTATAATGAGGTCATACTTAGCCAATGTTTTATCGGTAAGTCATACAACAAGTTTTCTATCAATAGATTGAGTAGTACTTATGGGATTTTTAAGTCACTTTCCGCGAGTATTTTGGTGACATCCTGTATTAGTAAGTTCGAAAAAGTTCACGTTTTCTTATAATATGTCAAAACATCAAGAGCCAATACAGTGACCCGATTCATGAAGCTATAAATACGATTTTACGAGTCTACACGACCAACGGGTAACACCAGTCAAAAATGGCCCGTCGTTATTGTTCAAGTACCTCAGTGTCGTGTCGTCAGTTGGGACTTGTAAAATTGTAACATGTAGCGTCGTGAAACGAGCCTGACCTATATTATGAAGTGTGGCGGTGGTGACATCTATCAAGTGATACATTCCCATACAATCATTTTAAGTAACATTCGGAAACTATGTACACACTTTGTGTCGACACACGTAACATATTTAGTTATTGTTCGGTCGCAGTTCCGTCGCGGCGACCAAAAGTGGGGAAGAATCGTAACATAAAAACGGTTGCATTTGAGTAACACTGTTACAACACAACGTGCACACAAAGTTTGGATGAGATTTACATTCATTCGTTCACTTGATCTCGTTCATTTTGTTGTCATCGCGTGAGGTCTCGTATATGTTATTTTTGATTTTAAAACATGATAGTAAATAAATGTCAATCACATGTCAATAGTGAAATTTGTTTGTGTAATTTGTGAGTTTCCCGCACGAAAAGTAAGTGGCAAGGACGTGCGAACGGAATTTCTTCGCGTACTTTTGAAAAATAACTCGACCACTCTCGCACTCTCACAACTCGCCACGCGCATGTGATGTAGTAAAGATTAAATAAATTATTGTATTTAAATACGAGGTTAGAAATTAGAATAGATTGTTTTCTACTAAAATAACAATAAAAAGGTATTGATAGACCATATAATTGTTAAAATGTTTAGTGTCGTTAGAATTACGACTTAATAGTTGTTAAAACTACAGAAATTCAAGATTATTTAATACCTAACCGGATGTCACTCAAATTTAAAATCTATTTCTACTGTTTTAACATTGTGTCGACAATGTGTCGACTCGTTAGTCAATTTATTTCGATTTTCATGGACGGAGCATGACATGGGTTCTCAAACTATCTTTTAATGTTTGACATGAACAAAACCATAAAAATGTTTTTAATAAAGAAACGTAGTTACTTAAGGCGCCGTAGGTTCATGGTCTTCTCTCACTCTCACTGAGCATAAGCGTGAGCGAGATGGAAGTGCGTGCTCGGAAGCGCGGATATCATGTTTTTCATTTAAATTATTTGGCTCTTTAAATAAATAAAAAAGTAATCACTGAGTTCTCTCAAACATGATATTGCCGATTAAAGCCTCAAGATTAGGTACTAATTCGTATTTTTTTAAACCATATTATTATAAACAGACGCATTATATTGTTTCAGAAACTGTTCGCTTGACTTTGCTGAACCTACGGCGCCTTAAATAGATTAGTCCTAAGCGGTACACCCCGAAATTCAGTAAAATTCTGCAAATGGTGTTAAAAGCATGAAAATCGGAGCGATTGATCTTTAGGCCATACGAATCAGTTTGACCCGTAGCACGAAAAAAAACGTCATCTTTTTTTAGTATGGGAAAAAATTATTTTTTGTTCTAAAACCTATCGTGTGTTGTGTGGTATCTAAGGCCTAAGCCTAAAAATTTATCACATCATTATTTTTCAGTCACTTGTTTTGACCATTTACCTATGAAGTGTCTGTGAGAATATTACAAAACAACAAAAATATGTTTATCCTTTTTTAACTTATTTCATCGCTAGCATCTGCCCGCGACTTCGTCCGCGTGGAAATCGTTAATGAGCGTTTCTCAAAAAAAATGCCACTACATTTTTTCGGAGATTTTCTGCAACTTTTATGTTATTTCTACTCAAAATCACGATGTCCTTCCATCCCAATAGGAGAAAAAAAGTGTCCCAAAATGTTCATACATTTTTGAACTTTCCTATTGTGTAACCACCATACAAAGTGTATGGTAAATGGTAACACAATAGGAAAAATATCTTTGGGACAGTTTTTTGTCCTACCAGGGTCGAAAGAGCTCCTGATTCTGAGTGGAAATAGTTAACATAAAATTCCTAGAAGTACAATTAATAATAGTGGCATTTTTTTTGAGAAACGCTCTAATATCGTAGCTCCATACATATTTTCACCTCCCATTTCAATCCCTTGGGGATGATTTCCGGGATAAATACTATCCTATGTCCTTCCCAGACACTCAAACTCTCTATACGAAATTACATCTAAATCGGTTCAGAAACCACTGAAGGCGTGAAGAGGTAACAGACAGATGGGCAGACGGACACTCTTTCGCATTTGTAATAGTAATAAGCCAAACGTCGACTGTAGGCACAGTCCGTAGTGCGTCGTACGCAAAAGAAAATAAGTTAACAAACAAATATTTGCCCCTACTGGGATTCGAACCCATTAACGTCAGCTTCGTTGGCAGGGTCAGGGTCCTCCTGGAGGTTGACCTTCAAAATTTGGAGAAATTAATTTCAACCTTAAAAAAATGAAAAATAAGGGTTCCTTGTTGACTACGGAACCCTAAATATATATATAATACCAATACCCACCAGGCTGAGCCCGTCTTCATTAGATGCAAGAATAATAGAATAATGTTGAATAGCCGTCGGATCCCACAACCGACTAGTGAAAACCAAATTAAACTAGCTCTAAGTCTTAAATCCATTAAAATAATCAACCTCCGAGGGCCCGTGTACTACATAGTACTACTTGCCATTTTTTTCGCTAAATTTTTAAGTTTAAGCTCCAGGAGGCTATAGAACATCGTAACAACATTACTATAACGAATCAACAACCAACATGGCCAAGTAATCCGTTAACAAGTTTCATGAAATGGAATTTGTGTTGGCACAAAATATAATAACAGAGTAACGTAACATTTGGAACATTTACATTTCAAGTTCAAGCAGTCACAAACTAAACACAATGTTTTCAAAAAAATACTTTTAATATTAAGTTCGAAATGTGTAGAAACCGTTCCGTAACAAAATAACCAAAACACAATTTGGTCACAAAGTGTTCACAATATTACCACACATCGCAACCAAATTCTAACTGTTTGTATGTGTTGTAACTGTTTCGACACTGCTACTACCTTTACCAAGTCTGTGACCACTATTGACTTCTCGCAACCGAAAATGGTTATATGGGTTGTGTCTTATGAAAATATTCCAGACTCCACCGTCTGTCTGGCAATAGTTATGTGCATCAATACTTATTAACTATCGCGAACACTTGGTGGAAAATTCAATGAGAGACGGCCCATTACTTGACACCTTAATTCCAATAATTGACACCCTTTTATTCCCGACATAAATTAAGATCAAAGATGCCAAAGAGCGAGCCAGTGTCGAGCTCTGGGAAGTTAACAATAGTTTCTTAAAGTACCTACTACGCTAGAATTCAAGGCAGATGATTGATGAGTTGATAAGGCATGCTAAACCTGTGGGGAAAGCGGAACCTGCTGTTGCCGGTGGAAACAGAAGTCACACCTTCTGCAGGGGGGACCCTCTGAATGTGCAATTTTCTGCCTATGTTCACAGGATTACCAAGAACTATGCGTGATCGGAGATCTGATTTAGGGTGAGTATCCATCAGAACTGAGGGGCTTTCGCGAAACGAAAACCAACTTCATTCACGTATCTCCGTCTCGGTTGCACTTGCTTGTACGAGCGACAGGAAGGGAGATACACGAACGAAGTTCGTTTTCGTTTCGCGGTAGGTCCTCTGTGCGAGGCAGTGAAGCGGTGAGCCATCCACCAATAGGAAGTGACCCGTGAGCGCGGCTAGCAATGCTAAGTATAACGGCCGTATTCATAATAAACGTACTACAAGCCTGTTTTAACTAAAATGGCGTTGAAATTCGTTTGTCCTTATCTGTCACTTTGAAATTTGCGTTCGTAAGAAAGGGACAGGACACATTTTATTTAGCAGAGGCATTTTAAGTTTTATGAATAAGGGGGTTCGTGATTTTTATCCTTGCTCAGCGCTGCGCTGCCTCGCACAGCCCACCCCAAAAAATAACGCAGGTTATAAAAAATAAATACTCAATGTGCCATGGTAGTGAGCACGAGACCACGATGCGTCACGCACCGACGCATGAGTTCAGCGCCGAGTGTACGTTGATGATGGTGGTGGTTTCTGAGCTGGTGATGCCGAGCTGCGCGAACCGGTCGCGGAAGAGCAGCCCGAATTGCTGGAGCATCGGCAGTGTTGCTAGCTGAAACGGAATAAATATGGGGATCAAAATCCGGTTAGGCATCATACCTGTTTGGATACAGCGCCAAAATGCTTACAAACTTTAGATTTGTCTTCAAAAAAGACATAAAAAATTAACTCATACTAAAAACATATTAATCCAAGCTCAATTTGTAAGAGATACGGTCTTTTTCGTATTATCGCTATGCATCGTTCCGAGTTGTGTTCCATGGCTCAGTTGCCGCTACCTCCGGAAGTCTAAACGACATTTTGATGGTGGGTCCTAAGGCACTGGTCCCACCGCCAGCTAGTAAGCTAGAAAAGTTGGGCGAGTAACGATTCATTGCGTGCTGACCAGGCACAGTGTGATCAATCGACCTTTACAGATCCGCAATGTAATGCTACTCGCCCAACTTTTCTAGCTTACTAGCCGGCGGTGGGACCAGTGCCTAATGTCCAGAACAATTTTATCTCCCGCATTAGCGATTAGGGTGTGTGGTAATTATCACCATTTGATAATGAAAACTATTAAACTACAAATGACCTAGGAATATAAAACTGGGTAAGTAATATAAACGATTTAAATTCAACTGCGCGCCGCGCGCGCGTGCGCGAAGCTCTGTGCAGGTTGTAACTTCTTACTAGATGTAGGCAGGTATTGATAGAAAAATGGCAAATTTTACATGGCCTCAACAATAGTTCACTATTTATTCACCCTTTTTTAACATAACTAACTCTTGTTCCCTATATTCTTCTGTGTTAAAATATTATCCGGTATGCGGCCGGATACAACTTCGCTATCTGGTATTCGGCCGGATAGTAAAATTGTGCCCGGATAGGTTTCATACCGGATACTGGCCGGATATCCGTTACTCACTGTGTACACGCCTCGTGCGGGTCAGGATGGCGGGTGCATCTCCGAAATTTCAATGGAATGATTACAGATATTTGGTGTTCATTGAAATTCCTGAGGTTCGCCCACCATCCTGACGCACACCACGCCTGGGTATTGATCGCTATATTTCTTAGAAAACAGCTGACACGGCATTTACATTCTTATTCCTTGCACTTACCAGAAACATTGCCATCATCCTAGACTGTTCCAGCAATCATTCCGGTGGGAATGGGAAAATTGGCAACGGCACATTACTAGTCAAGTACTCATGCACTTACTTAGCTATCAAAATGTAAGCAGCGGTAACTGAAGCCTTTTTCTTCTCTTAATTATAAATAGATATAGGACGGAATTTAATGACGCTATTTATATGTGTAGGTATGTACTATACTCTAAGGGCCGTATTCATAAACGTCGTTTTTAACTAAAATGCCGTTAAAATTCGTTTGTCCTTATCTGTCACTTTGACATTTGTATTCGTAAGAAAGGGACAAAACACGCTTTATTTAGCAGAGGCATTTTAAGTTTTATGAATAAGGGGATAAGTATTTAAAAGATTAAAAGACTTTACATGGATCTAACACGATGTTTTATAAACTCTTATAATATAGATCTGAAGTTTCGGAGACGAGTTTCAACGGCTGGCCGTGGTCTAAAGTGAGTCTATATATAATATGTGTATAGTATAAGCGCGAGAGTTTAAAGTGGGATCCATATTGGCTGCCATAAAAATCTTTGTCCTATTTTTTTTATACTAACGTTTTGTAGTCAGTTATGATGAAAAAAAATTAAACTAAATATTAGGATATGAGAAATTTATGATTATTTTCATTATGAGTTTCATTGGTTATGACTTACAATCGTTATGAATAAGAATTATTATGACTAATGATTATTATGGTGTAAAATTTGATGAAGAACATTTTCGGACTTCCAGTAATAGGTAGGACTTAAAAAATTAGGTGAACAAAAGCGCCCCCGGCGTAGGCACTAGTATACGAAAGCGACTGCTATCTGACCTCCCAAGCCAGAGAAAGACATGTTAAGATTAGACCGGTTTCCTCACGGTGTTTTCCTCCACCGAACAGTTTTATGGAAAAACCCAGTAGTAATAGGAGCCGGGGTTCGAACCCGTAAGGCACGGACTTTCAATGGAGGGCGTCGATTGAAAGGCCGTGCCTTGCCAGCTCGGCTACAGCAGTAGCTTTTTACTAAAATAGGTAGGTACTTAGCATACTTGCTAAGTACCTACCTATTCCATTTTTAAGGAACACTGCGGCTTAGCTCAGTAACCTTATATGGGTATATGCCACCATGCCATAAATCAATCATACTGAAACAACGGTAAAATAAAATCTTTAAAAAAAGTGTGCCTCCCCTACACTTAAAGTGGGGATATATATATTTTTTTCACTTTGAACCTATGGTTTGGGGTATCGTTGGATAGGTAGCTTGTTTAAATATTATGGGTTTTCAAAAACCATTTTTCAACACATCCGTTTACGTGAAATTGGGCTTTAAAGCCCTATATTTTGTTCGAGTCAAGTGTCGGGGGACCCACCTCACCTGCTGGCTAAATGGCTGCTACTGGGAATGTGTGGCAGTGAGTACTTACATTTAATGAATTTAAAAGGAAAACTATCACGGCTAATAAGACATAATAGTCGAGTCGACCAACTTAATGTGTCCTTGGAAAGGCCAACTTTCGTACAAATTCGGCCGAAGCAACCGCAGGAGTGGGTACTGCGCGTGGCCCGACACTCACTTGGCCGGTTTTTTTACCTTTTTGGTATATAATATCTATATAAACATATTATTAAACTTCATAAGACTGTTTTATTAAGTAAATATTTGGACCCGATTCTACGTGCACATGGCTTAACTAGCCTAAAACTAAATTGTAATTTTTAGACATAATTTAGGCCGCAGATTAAAAACGACATAATTTAGAATAGCATTTAGGCAGCTAAGTAAGTTGTATAGACCGCCATAGACCGCCTAAAATAAGAAACATCAGGTTCAAATTAGCGCTGTCATTTGATTATGATTATGACAGCTGCTCATAGAATAGCAAAGTGTTTTAGCGACACCTAAATAAAATTAGGAAGTTTAGTTAGAGGCCACTGTAGAATCGGGTCCATTTCCATATTTTATATGTAAACGTTGATCATATCATATCAAACCTCAGAACGAATAAAACCTCGGTGCTTACCACGAGGTAGGTATTATTAAATTTCTCGGAAAAATGCATTAAGAATAGAAAACATGAAAAAGTTACACAAAATTAAACTTACGTTAGAAAATCCGGCTGCAATAATTATCATCCACCCCCAGCCCCCGTCTGGGGGCACAAATTCACCATCCGTTTTCACTTTTGACTTCACCTCCTTTGACTTCGCCATCGTTTTCATTCACAATATTATTATAACACTTAATCTAATTTAACACGAGCCTGTGCGGCCTTTGATACGTTGCGGATAAAACTGATAACTTTTTATTACTGTAGTCTCTCATATGGAGCACGACACGAGTGTAGGCGATGTGAATAACTGGCAGGACTATACCTACATAGGTAAGTGCAAACAATGCTTTACTAATACTTCGTAGCCTCGTCCATCGTTTTATTAGCAATGTAATAAGTCACCGTCTTACATCTCACCAGCCTAGCTAGGATAGTCACGTGTATCGCGTTCTTGGCAGCAGCTAGGCGGATATATAGATAGATGTTCTTTTTTGATGTTCTCAAGTGACGTGCGTGTATTTATTATATTAAATTCGTTACGTTATTTGATTGCACGGGGTTCACATATAGGTATTACTCTAGGGGCACAGCAGTGCCACCGCCAAGTCGAACCGTATCATGCCTTTCTCGAAGCCATTCGGGGTATAGCTTTATTTCTTCATCTGCCGTTCCATCCATGTCGAATCAAACGGTGATAGATAGCTCTCTGTTTCCTACTCCAAAGTTGTATTTATTCTAAATAAGTAGGTAAGTAAATAATAAAATAACTACAATAGATTCAGCTTTTGTTTACAGGACTATAAAAATATTACAAAAAGATTCAAGAAGAGATTAGGAAACAGCTTGAGGACTACTACAGCTCAAAATTTGTATGGACGGAACCCCTTTTTAGGGTTCCGTACCCAAAGGTTAAAAACGGGATCCTATTACTAAGGCTCCGCTGTCCGCAACTATAGCGGCAACTGTATTTCTGTTGCTGCTAAATATAACAACGAATACTAAAAAAAACCAGAATATTTAAAATACAACAAACGTGATTTTTTTGCGTTTTTGTAGATAATGGTACGGAACCGTTCGTGCGCGAGTTCGACACGGTTTTTTACCGCCCATGTCGCTTGAGTCGCCTTCAACCAACGCTTCTTTATTTAAAAAGTATTATAAGCAATGATAAATTTTACCACTAATAGGTTATCGTCTGTATAACAAATTATCAATAGGCTAACACGATGTGTTCGAGTGCACTGAGTGACCAGTGTCATTACGTAGAATCAATGTGGCGATTACCTAATGGCCGCCCCACTAGGCTGGTGCAGCGTGTAGAGAGAGTAGTGGTGTCGGATGGCTTATGGCGCGGCGGGATGGCGATAGGATGGCCGCGGTGTCGGTTTTTCGGCCGTACATCAAAGGGAGTGGGCCAGCGATGGCGGTAGGCATCTATACGTGCGCCATTCCCCAGTGCGCGGACGACCGCGGTTGAGTGTGGACGTTCGTGCTGTGTATTTTTTTAATGGAAAATGACGTGTAGTATTAATTAGTACGGAGTTTAAATCTATCACGAATAGCAAAATGCTCAATGCGAGACTGAAACAGTATCTTTTGAAAAAAAACGTACTATTCCATAGCAGAATTCGTGCAAGATCAATTGTAAATTAGGGATAATTAACGTATTTTTAATCATGACACCATTATGTAATTTGTGTAAAATAATTATTGTTACTTATATAATAATATAATATAATCTTATTTTTAGTTTTGACATTGTTAACTGATAATGAGAAGGGAATTTGCTTATCTTATGTAATTTGTGTAATTAATGTAATTTTACCTATATTATGTTCAACACAATATCCATTGTTATGAATAAATAAATGAAATAAGTAAATAAAATGAAATGTACGTGGCCTCAACACGAAACAGAAGTTTTTGGAATTATATCGGGGAGAAAGCGCAATATGTAAATATTAGGTAAATTGCCGCAGTGGCTAACGCTTCGACGTCCATCTCGCAAAACGATTTGATCACAACTGAATGTCGCCATCGTGTAGTGGCGTTCAACCAACGCATGGCCGTAGCGCTGGGCCATCATGTATAGGAGCCTTAATATTTACAGTGCCGAGACGAGAGGTTAGTTGAACTGTACCTATGTATGTAAACTCGGGTTACTCTGACCCAATGGAGGCTTACTTTAGCGCACATGAAAACCACACCTAGTAATCTCGCTTAAAAAAACCAGTGCGAGTCGGAGTCGCGCACGAAGGGTTCCGTATCATTATCTATAAAAACGGCAAAAGAATCACGTTTGTTGTATAGCCCCCAATATTTATTTATTATTATTATCCTATTTTAGACAGGCAGCTGACGCTGATACGTCTAAATCATAGTTCACTTGGCACAGGTTCCCACTGCTTTAGATAGTTTGTCGATTTTATTCTGTTTTTCAGTAATTGTTGTTATAGCGGCAACAGAAATACATCATCTGTGAAAATTTCAACTGTCTAACTATCACGGTTCATGAGATACAGCCTGGTGACAGACGGACGGTCTTAGTAATAGGGTACCGTTTTTATTTTACCCTTTGGGTACGGAACCCAAAAAAGTACCTATCGAAGCAGTTAGCTGAAACAAATAATGTGATTTGACCCTGTTCAAATGCATACATAAGTGCTAAATAATTCGCGTAAGCCAAAGTTGCCCTCCAGGACCAAAGTAGCCCGCGTTTACTTAAGTAATTATATCGTCTTCGTCATCAGCAGGCTCTAATAATGTAAACAATTCTTGAGGGGTGGTGGTAGCGTTGCCAACTATTTAGGGGAGATATTGTATTTTTCATAAAAAAACGACAAAAACATAGTAAAAAAATATAGTACTTGGCTGGGCATTGTTGTTATTTAGTAAAAAATCTCGGCAATTTGAAGCACTTCGTAAGGTCCCTCAAAATATAGTATTTTCGCGTACTATATATTTCTTCAACAGTATATAGTACAAAGAGTCAAAATATAGTACAATACTATATAATAGAGTACGGTTGCCAACCCTAGGTGGTCTACACGTGTTGCCGAAAAAAGCGATACCACTGGCGTAAATACCATGCCTATGAGCTATAATTACGCCGCATTCATCGGTTCATTCTATTTTTTTTTATTTGGGGACCATAATTAGGTATATTAAACAAATTAGAGAAAGAGCAAAGAGCTACGGTAGCTAGCGGTCGTGGGTTCGAATCCCGGCTCGTACCAATGAGTTTCTCGGAACTTATGTATGGAATATTTACCGTTAGCTTTTCGGTGAAGGAAAACATCGTGAGGAAACCGGACTAATCCCAATAAGGTCTAGTTTTCCCTCTGGGTTGGAAGGTCAGATGGCAGTCGCTTTTCTAAAACTAGTGCCTATGCCAAATCTTAGGATTAGGTGTCAAAGCGGACCCCGGGCTCCTTTAGGGGCATTACCGGGAATAACGTTAGGAGGATGATGAATTATATTAAACAAATTGTTAAAATATAGTTTTTTGTGATTCTCGTGTTAGACAGCCGTATCCTAGACTACACCGATGCGGCCGATGCACACCGACGCTACAATTCTTCAATACTTATCTTATAAGTACCTTCGTACTCGTAACGTAATGGACACGTAAGTAGTTGCGCCCATTTTATCATCACTCGGCGACGTGATGTCTAATAATCACTGTACACATAGCTACAAGTATTAATTGTTAGTAGGTATTAAGGTCATGTGCAATCCCAATGTCCAACATACATAGTTAAGCTGGCTGCATACTGCGACAACAAATGCCTACTTCAATGTAGAAAGATTGGTCACAGGCATTTTACCCAAAAACTATAAAGTGTAGATAGGTAATGGACCCGATTCTACAGTGGCCTCTAAACTTCCTAATTTTATTTAGGTGCCGCTAAAACACTTTGCTATTCTATGAGCAGCTGTCATAATCAAATGACAGCGCTAATTTGAATCTGACGTTTCTTATTTTAGGCAGTCTATATAACCCTTACTTAGCTGCCTAAACGCTATTCTAAATATGTCGTTTTTAATCTGCCGCCTAAATTATTAAATATGTCGTTTTTAATCTGCCGCCTAAATTATGTCTAAAAATTAGACACTTTAGTTTTAGGCTAGTTAAGCCATGTGCACGTAGAATCGGGTCCATTATATGAATGAAATTTGAAATATTGATGTAATTTATAAGCCGCTACATTTTTGTTTGATTGAATACATGCGGAGATCGATCCGAAAATCACAAAAATATGCTTTTTTTATAAGAAGTTATTATTTTATAGGTACCTATAGATACACCTATAGTTATTATAGACATCCCCTCAATCTAGTTAGCTCAGAGTTTTATTACGAATATGTAGGGGGTAGGTATCAGGGTCGCTTCAACATGTCATCTGCTGATTACCTTTTTGTAGACGCATGTTTTACTTATCCTAAAAGTACCTACTATTTAACGGTCTCGAAAACCGCTCTAACGATTCCGATGTAAATACTGGGGTTTACGAGGGCGAAACATCGATTTAGCTAACTCATTTCTGGGAAAAATAGTTTTCTATTTTCACCCGAGCAGAGATCGGTCGCCTGGGTACGGTTTAATAACTATGCTAAAAAATGTAGCACTAGTTAGTTAGTCATTGTGACAAAAATATACCAAGGTAAACATATAATAGGCGCACGTCCATCAAGCGTGTTTCCGTAGGTACTTTCCGTTAAACAACAAGCCCGAGTTTCATACTTATTCAAATAGAGTATTAAAAGTACCTATATTTTTTACATGTACGATTTTATAACTGGCAATAAATGTATACGACTTGTACGATAAAGAGATTATGTGATATTGAGTTAATCTGACTAGAACACAGATGTATGAATCGCCCATGATAAGTGGGACTCCTGACGTTGTGGAATCCGCCATCACATCACAATGGTTATGCTTAGGATTAAACAGTCAGGCGCTTCATGTCAAAGATACGGCAAGTCATTGATTGAGGGTAATTGCAGCTTAAGGTGATACGTGGGTACCCAGACCGATTTGTGGAATTTTCGGTTTCAACTTCTATCGTGCTTCTATCGAGCGAACTTCATGTACATTAAATAATAATAAATAAATAAATATTTGCGGAAAATCTTACACAAATCGACCTAGTCCCAAACTAAGCAAAGCTTGTACTATGGGTACTAGACGACGATAAACATACTTATATACATAAATAAATACTTAAATACATAGAAAAAATCCAAGACCCAGGAACAAATATTCGTGCTCATCACACAAATAAATGCCCTTACCGGGATTCGAACTCGGGACCTCTAGCTTCGTAGGCAGGGTCACCACCAACTAAGCTAAACCGTCGTCGTCTAAACTTTTTGTCTCTGGTTCGGAACTTCAACTACTTAGTGAAATCATGCTAACACGATTGCATTAATATCTATAGAAAATGAAACAGTAAATTCCACAAATGCCTATTCCTGGGCCTACCTCGCCTTTGGTAGTCAATAGGTAGGTACAGCATCGTATAGTTCGTACTGTTAGTAGCAGCCTAAGTAGGCAAATATATCGTAACACATAACTCTTTCTTATAGTATTAAAGAGGTGTTGCGATGTATTTGGCTACTTTGTCTGCTACAAAATCATCATCATCATACCAGCCAAAAGACGTCCGCTGCCGAACATAGGCCTCCCCCAAAGGGTGCCAGTGATCGATCTTGCGCCACCCGTGCGGTCCAGCGGACTCCCGCGACCTTTACCAGGTTATTAGGTCCACCTTGTGGGTGGTCTATACCCACGCTGTGTCTTCCGTTACGTGGTCGCCACTCGGGAACCTTTTCGCCCCAACTGCCACGTTTAGCTATTTCGAGGGCTATATCGGTTACCTTAGTTTTGTTGCGGATAGCATCATTTATTATGCGATCACGCAGGTAAACTCCCATCATAGCCCTCTCTATTGGCCTTTGAGTGACTGAGCCTTCTTATGAAGCCCATAAAAACTACCAAGTTTCAGTGCTATACGTGTGTCATACTGGTCAACGACTCTTGTCCTGGGACACTGCTACTAAATATATGATGCTCTGAGTAAACTTAGTAGTGCAGTCGTAATTTCTGTTAATTTTTGAAACCATAGCGACCAATTATTTACAATCGCTGTCAAAATTTTACTTAATAAATAACTCATTAACATCCTAGATGGAGCACACGCCTAAATCCAATATGTTGCTTGGCGCTAGGGTGATTGGGTAAGTACTATACAGTAATGCACGCGGACTTACTTTACTCTTTGACGCGGACGCCGCACTTGCGGCTTGCAGGCCGTAAGCTGATTTTCCACCGGAGGGGAGGCGAGGCGAGAATTGAAATTTGTATGGCACTTACTATTCCCATCGAAGATGCGCGAGGAGAGGATTGAAAATTTGCCATACGAATTTCAATTCTCACCTTGCCTCGTCTCTTCTCGCCCCTCCGGTGGAAAATCAGCTTTAGCCAGCTAATTCCACCCGCAGCTGTTCCATAAAAAGTGTATGGCCCTGCCTCAGGCGACTGAATTCCGCCGCCAAATTTGTCCGCCTGCAACTATAGATACAGTCCGACAAGAAAGAATATAAATTAAATGAGGGCGCCACTTTCTACGTAACTGTCACATTATTCAACATAATGGCAACAATTTAGTATGGTATTTTTTTAGTTCCATTTTATTTAATTTCTACTCTTTTTTGTCGGACTGTACACGGGCCGGAATTATATATACAGCGGACTGCCACGATCGGACGTGACGACGCGGCCATAATGGGCTGTACAAACCATACAATTATCACTTCTGATTTGTCAGATCCAATTTCTGTCAAATTGTGGCATTTTAGGGATACCATTTAGTTAAAATAATATTGCCAGCACTGTCTCTGGATTGTGATATTATTATTTTTCCTAAGGTATCGCTGTTCTCAGTAAGATGCAAACCTGCACGTCTAGCACACGACGGCCGCGACATACTCCCGATTTTTATCGCACTACACCTCTGCTTCTAAGTGTTCTAATAAAAGAGAGACGAATAGTGCGAGAAAAATCGAGAGAGCTCACGCGCCGTCACGTGCTAGCCGTGCCGATTTAATAAAAAATACAAAGACATCAAAGCGCGACTCAAATTGACTATAGCTATAGCTTTATAGCACTATAACACCTTTAAAATACAAACTCTTTAATAAATGCGCGTTAAATTTGTGGTAAGGCTAATTACAAATTATTATATCATATTTTAAATGTTTTACTTCAAAATTATCTGACAGAAAACTTGGCTGATCATAAATATTTCCATGGTCGTTTGACAGTTGGATCAGCAACATGCCTCCAGACGATAGCAATTAGTCAGTTTCTGATAAATTGGGGCTAACAAATTATGATATATATACACCGCATAAGGCAGCGACTGGCGGTGGTGTGTTGCAGGCTTAAATAAATACGTCACATCACACTGTACGAAATGGGCGCACAGCATGCAGTCCGACGCGCTCGGACGTCTAGTGTCGCCTTAGAGCCTGTTCATAAATATACTTATTATACTCTTTGGCCTGTTCACACCAATCCGTAATTTAATTGTCGGTGTCGGATCCAGCCCCCCTAGCACGCTAGGTTTTATGTCCGACATAAGCATTTGTCCCTCTTGCACTCGGATATTTGCCAGAATGGGACGAATGCTTTATGTCCGACATAAAACTCATGCCGGCACCCACCCCACTGCGCTATGCACTATTCGTTATTCGGCTTATGCGCCTGTATTCGACGCAGTGTGGACGGTTTATTCGTCTATGTTTGTTTTATTCGCACGCATAACGCATAAGCACGAATAGCGAATACGCGTATCCGTCGACTTGTCGGTTTTTTGGTACACATCAAAGGAGGCGAATCAGCCGAATAGCGTATTGACTGCCCACACTTCGTTCACTCACTCATTTGCTCGCTTACTAGCGGCGGTCGTGTCTGTCGACGGGTTTGGTTTGAATAATGGAGTGGACAAATGAAAAAGATATACGATATCTAGAACAAAAAATAATAAGCTGCTGCTGTCAACTCATCCATCGCCGCTTTTGACATTTGCGACGCAAACAACACACATATTTGGCATGTTCGGCACACCGGCACGCAGTGTGGTGGGCATGTTTGTTTGTTCGGGCACATAACAAATATTTTCGCAAATACGACGCAGTCACATAACGAATAGCGCATAGCGCAGTGGGGTGCCGGCATTAGCGTACTAGCCCCTCAATTCAATTCAATTTATTGTTGTTAATGGCTGCTGTCCAGTGGGACAATTGAACCAGCGTCAAGGTTGGGAGCTACAAGAGATTAAGAGCCGAAAAGTTTGTCCAAATGTTGTAAGTTAATACTTGGCCAGTTGAAAAATCTAAAACAAAAGAGACACCACAATTTACAATTAAACTAACTACAACAAACACATGGTTATTTTTATGATTACTACAGAACTACCTACGGATGGAAAACTATGGATGAAGGATTAGAGCTTGATATTAAAGTTGTTAATAAATTTCGCAAGTATGTATACAAATGGGGTGTCAGCAAATGTAAGGATGTAACTGAGGTTAGCAGAGCGCTGAACGAAATCAGGAAGAGAGTCGTACAAGGAAGATGAAATATTTGGGCAGCTAAAAAAGATATGGTCTGGAGTGCCCTCGTCCAGGCCACACTCGCAGAAAGAATGGTCTCTAACTCAAATTTTCGCAAGAAATGACGGTGAACAGATGTGACCTAGTCGTAGCCGGATTATGATAGAAGTGGCGAATTTGTTAGCCTTCTGAAATTTAAAAAACCAGGGTCTTACAGGAAGATTAGGCTGGATACCACCATAACGTTTACCCTTCGATAAGCGTGTAATAGCCCATTCCTCCGACCAATGTTCAATCAGGAAGGTTTTGGCGGAAGCACGAAAATCTTGACTATGACTTCTTGAATGAGAGGGACAACCAATTTCTATTGCCTGTTTGGCGTAGGCGTCTGCCTGCTCATTACCCTCGATGTTACTATGACTCGGGATCCAGGCCAAAACCACCTGTAACCCTTGGGTTCTCTCTTGGGCTCTTTATAGGTGCCAATCTCTTGAGATTCGCACCTATAAAGAGCCTCTCGGGTCTTTAGATTGACTAAACGATTTTCTCTGGAGCGGAAAGGAAACTTAGATATATCCTGAAGACAACTACGGGAGTCCAAAAATATTGCAGCTTTTGGAATTTTGTGAGATTCAATAAAAGAAACTGCTTCAAAGAGGGCAATTGCTTCTCCTGTAAATACTGATGTGATGGGAGGACTTTTAAAACTTAAAACTATCTTGTATTGCGGGATCTACACAGCGGAACCCACACACCTTTCTTTAGATAGCTTTGAAGCATCTGTAAATACAAGGAGCCATCCATCCCATTTTTCGGATACAATCCTTAAGAAAGTATTATTAGCGCCAGGAGAAGATTTTGGAAGTCCAAGGATACCATTATGTTAGGTTGGAAAATAAGAGAATCATATTAAAATAGAAAAAGAGGATTAGCTGGGGAAGTCAGAAAAGGAGGACCATCGGAAAGCTTCTGGAAACTTTTGATGTACTAGCCCCTCAGTAGCGTGTCACACACTGGCACGGCCTACGGCGGTGGCTGGCCGCTGCGCTGATCGTTTGACAGGCCGCGAATGGCAAAACACTGACGCGGCTGCGGCGGCGGATTCGTCAAAAATTTGATCTGTGTTTTTTCTTATATGGACTTGCGGGCGTGTGCCCATGGCCATTTGGTTTCAATTTCGCGCCTTTCCTGGTTCTAGCTGCTCTGACCCCGTATCATGGTCGACCTTATCACGTGATAAGTGACAAGATAGAGCGTCCGTCTCGTTCTATTGAACGGTGTCAGCCAGTGACGGACGCTCTATCTTGTCACCTATCGTGTGATTGCCCTATCGTGTGTTGTGATTGATCCATGCTCAGGGTCTGCACGGCTACCATGAGACAGCCCGCCAGCCAGCCTCTCGGTTTTTCTGGCACTATCGGATGAAAATCACAGAGTAAGTAGGTACTTTTCTATATAATTATAAATAATAATAAAATGATTTATTTTACAAAACACTTGTTACATGATATAGGGTATATCCATCAGACTCCAAACTAGGCATATGTAGGTATATAAGACTCAAAAGTTCGGCCTGCAGTTTAGCTTTGTCTAGCTGATAGAATTTCGCCGAGACTTCAACATCAAGTTGACAATTATAGTGTTGTAATTATTTTAAAGTTTATATTCATCGACATTTTATCGGCGTGAATTTTATGCAGGCGAGGTGTTTGGTAAGTTCGAGATACAGAGACTGGAAAGTGGAAATACAGATGTGAGTGAGCTGGAGGTTTATTTTGCTACTTCAGTGTACCTACCACATTAACTTTTGTATTGTTTATTTCAGTAGATAATTGAAACTAAGTATATGACATTTTAATATTTATTTAAAGTCCGAATCAAGTAGCTGTCTATACACCTCACGTAGGTAGTTGTGTCTCAGAAACAGGACTTAAGTAGGTAGTTAAGTTAAGGTACCTAAGGTTTTTGTTTTTATTGTGGTAAATGCAGTACCTAAATGATATTTTGTATATATACATGCGTTAAATTTTTAAATGTTATTAGTGACAGTGTTAAATTATATCTCAATACAAATGTATGGAGGCGGACGACGAATAATATGAGAAGCAAATATCGATGCGATATCTTGTAACAAAATATCGTCCGCTACGCTAAATCTCGAGCGAGCGAGCGAGAAAATGGAGACAATGACGTATGAAGACCTGTCAGATTACATGGTTCTATCCCTTTCTTACTCGTCGTTCAGTACGTAAGTGAGAAGAGATCGGATGTATAGAAAACGTTCAATTTATTAGGGCCTACCTGCCTTTCTAAATCTTGCCTTTTGTGGAAAGGCTAATTAAAAATTATTATGCGATATTTTAAATATTTACTAAAATTTTCTGACAGAAAATTTGGCTGATCATAGATGGTCCAAATTGTGTTGATGGTGTGTGCATGCAATTTGTCAGTACAACTCGTTTGACAGTTGGATCAGCAGCGCAACATGATGCCTCCCATGAACCTAAAATATTCTAGGTTCATGATGCCTCCAGACGATAGCTATTAGTCACTTTCTGATAAATTGGGGCTGACAAATCATGACATGTATACATCCCATGACATGCATTGACATTTTAACATTTTTAACATTTGCAGCATTTGATTTGATTTGTTTGCTTGTTTATGTTTAGTCTGTGGGACAATCTGTCCGCGTGCGGTTGTTTGACTGCATTTCTTATTATTTTACTTATTGTGTATTAAAGTTAAAACAGCAAAGTAATCTTACGTTTTAGTTGTTTTTTTCAAGCAGTGTAAATATCATAAATTTATTTATCACAGTTGTATTTTGTTTCATTGAAAAGTTAAAATTATTAATTCTTTGTCCGAAGTTTACCATCGATTACAATAGAAAGTGAAGAAGGTTCGAGCAAAAATAAAGGATAAAATGGTATGCTGATTGGCAGCGCCGTTTGGAATATAATAACAGAACGGTGAGTATCTATTTAGCAAATATTATTGATGATAATAGCTCAAATTCAAGTTTAAATTAAAAAAAAGTTACTTCCAAGTTTTCGTCACAGTTGAAACAAAAGACTACAATCAAAACAAGCAAATAACTAGGTCATAATCATAACAGTCGCGGTTATATATCCATTACAGTTCATTACGTTTTGTTTTATGTACACTTTTTCGTATACAAACTGGAGTTAAAAGGAACACCGCACCGGCGAAAAAAGCAAGTGGCTATAATCGATATAAACAGGAGAAATTGAATTTATTAACTCGAAATCAAAATATTACACACAATATTGCAAGTAATAAAATGGACCCTGTAAGGGCACAGCAAAGAAGCTTATAGCTAGGTTACATGTAGGTTGCAGGTACTACCTGGATACTACTAGTTCTACCTTGAACTAGATTTATTATTAGGTACTAATTCATTTGGTAGACAATTAGGTACCTTCTTCAATGTTCATTGACATTAAAGTCAAACAGAAACTATTATATGTATTTACAGAAATTGGGAAAATAATGTGTGAAATAGAATTTAATATCTTTTCATGGACACTTCATCAAAAAAATCTTGTAGTGTGTAAAAACTATTTTGTACTAAAAAAATATTTAATGATTTTTTGAATAAGGTTATTGGTTCTATGGATTTAATTGCTTGCGGTATTTTATTATATATTTTTATACACATTATATGTGGCCCGGAGTGGTATATTTTTAAGCTGGATATAGGTAAGGCTACAATTAAATAGTCTTCAGTTTCCAATATACCAACGACATTCCTTAAAAGTAGGAAATGGCTGTAAAATTAGACCTATTGCACTTCTTCTCTATCACAAACATCAATCTAAACAGTGGGCACCAAACACTAGTCCATTAAGTACCTACTCAGATAAACATTCATGAAGGTGACTGATTTGTTTTTGTTGTGTAGCATATTTATTGTTCCGAACATTATTTTAAAGTAAAATTATAACAGTTGTGTCCTATATTTTAAGAATTTGTTTATATTCTTGGTACATATTTTTTGTTTATGTTTATTTAACTTGTAATCAAAGGATGTGTGAGCTTTCTTTTTCTGCAACATTCATAGTGAGAACTTGGTTATTTAGCAGTAAATTCTATGTGTCAAATCAGTAGGGATACTATTTATTGGTCAAAGCACCATGGCTACCACAGGATGGCCCGCAAGCTGTATTGTGGCGACATAGACTATGTGTCTCTTTGGAAGCATTCTAATAAGACTGGTAGACAAACATTTATGTAGGTTGCCTTGTATTAACTGGTAGGGTCTGTAAGTAGTGGAAGTATTCATGTAATCTACAAATTGCAAGTAAGCAGTGTGTACAAAAGATCTTACGGGTGTGGCCGGCAAGTATGTGCATCTTGCTCTAGCGTACAAAGTCAGCGTAAGACAGCAATAGTTGCTGGCCAGAAATTACAGGAAATTGTGCCCGTTTAGAAGTCCCATAATAAATAAATATTGATATGTTTCAACACAAACCCTGCAAGGGCACTGCAATAATACAATAAGATAAATAGTTAAATTACATTATTTTTATGTATCTACAGTTACAATTAAGTACTGGTTACTGTTAGGATGTCGCAGTAATTGTGTGTTTTGTAGTTATTCATAAGTTTATATTGATATGTATGTTAGTCTTTAAGGTATTTGTAATATGGCTCTTGTTGCCTGATTTAAATAAATAAATAGGCCACCTTTAAGTGAATAATATTTAACTATTTAGTTTAATGTAACTAGGGCAATGGTCCTTATTGTCTTTGAAGGCGCTAACTACCACATGCCTCAACACATGCGCCAGAGAGACAACAGCTAGGGACAATGGGTGCATAATAGCTTGATGTCTTAGGTGACCACAACTATTCAAAAAACGAAGAACAAAATATCTTTCTTTACCATTTACAAAGTTTTTAGGGGGCAGGGTGGTTATATATTATAGTTTCTGGGACCTCATTTTACTATTCAAGAAGAAAAAAAAACTGTTCATTTTTACGGAAAATAATTGTTTAAATCAAATCAAATCAAATATCGAGGGTTGCGTGGTCAAGCCCGATAAGTCGGCATAATGGAGTTTTGAAAAAATAACTACATGTAAATGCAATAAAACTGAAGTTTCTGACAGCTGTTAACTCGACTTATCGGGTTTGACCACGCACCCCTCGATATATTTATTTGCAAAAATACAGTGGTAGGATGTTACAATTGCATAAGTTCTGTGTATTTTGCTTACAAGCAAGACTTTTGCTTAGTTAAAGTAATCTTACAGACTTTTGCTTAGTTAAAGTAATCTTTTTTAAATAGATTTTGCTTAAGAAATATTACAGAAAGCAAGTAACTTAACACATACGGTGTCAGTATTTCCTCTGTCCTCAGGTGTTCTTTATGCGGGCTTAACAAACCTTCATTGACAGTACTGTCAGTGAGATTATTTAGTATATTTTTGACAAATTCAAATATTGTTTAGCTAAACACACTTTTGTAATTATTTGCAGAACTATGATCGTGATTGTCTTAATCCTACTACAAAATAATAGTGCATGTATGCTACTCAATGGCAGGTTATTGAGAAAGAAAATGTTTAGCTTATCTAAATACTAAGGATTGTTTAGTCTTTCTCATCATCCTTATTATTCTCTATAAACAATGTTTAGAAATCTGTATACGACAGTTTACCTTATTATGTGCATGTTTATTGAATGTCTCCTTCCATGTCAAAGCAACATGACTGAGGGTAGTGGCCGCTTCAAGTTGCTTTAGTTTGTTGTGTGAATACAAAGCCTATTTTCAACTTCAGTTAAGGCACTTCTTTAGAATCTTATCCAAGTGGCATCCTAAATTAGACACTACCTAACTAATTCCTAGTACTATCCCACCATATCCTTATCGTATAATTGGTAATTTTGTAAAGCATTTAAAAGGAAATATCTTTTACTTCATCTTCATTCTTATCTTATTACATTCATTTTCGGCAACTATTTTTCAATCGGTATTTTAATAGGGGAAACTGAACTTGGCACTAACATAACTACAATGAAATTTAGAATTGTACACAATATTTCTAATGTAAGTATCCACCTAGTTTGCACAGCATGACATTGTTTGTTGTAAGTAATTGTGAAAAGGGAAGTTCGTTACGCTGATAAAACCCCATTAATTGGTTCTATTGTTGGACTGTACAAGTTTGTATTTGTGATCGCGAGAACCATTCACTTTCACGTACCTTACGTACCTACCTATTAACTAGGTAAATACGTTTATTTTATTTTAAAGTACAAAGTTGACAAACGAGATATTTACACTAAAGACGATGGAAACCTCCATTGTCTTTACTATAGCGAAAGATCTTAATCGTAAGAAACTCACGGCACTTAATAATAAGATATACAAGTAATAATAATTAAGTCTTGCTAAAGAAACCTGTCCTTTTATTATCGAAAGGCGGTTTTTCAGTGATAACTTTTTTTTTGTTACTTGATACAAAAAAATATGTATGCATTTTTAAGTTTTTTAAGTATTAATTCCCATGACATGCAGGCAGACGGACATGACGAAACTCTAAAGGTCTCTACCCATTACACCGTATCATACCACGACCGTACTATGAACGTGTCGGGCAAAAAAATATTCTTCGTATTAAAAAGTGCCGGTGCCAGAACGGTCTAGTGGGCGCCATCTCATAATGCGTCATACAAAGAATATTTTCTTGCATACGTGACGGTACGGTTACGGTCATGGTATTAAAGGTTTCGTTTTTGCCATATTGCTACGGGACCCTAAAAAGTTCAAGTGGCGGAACCTAATGATTTAGGCATTAGGTTCCGCCACTTGAACGGGCCATTTTACGGAAAGTTGTACACTCGACTTTTTTTTTTAATTTCAATATTATCGAGTTTTCTCTACTCAGAATCGAGAGCACTTTCGAACCATTTCGTAAGAATTATGTGACGTCACAATCAAACGACGTCCTTGTTGTTTGTTTTTAGGGTTCCGTAGTCAACAAGGAACCCTTATAATTTCGCCATGTCCGTCTGTCCGTCCGTCCGTCCGTCCTCTGCTTAGCTCAGTAACCATTACTACTAGAAAACTGTAATTCGTCATGGGTATATAAATCACGCTGACAATCGCCGACGCCATCACATACATTGCTTATATTTTAATATCTAATGATATAAATAAAATGGCGCCTTCCATTAACCGCGCCCGTTGTCATTTGATGGCTATTGAGTCTACCGGAGTGAATATAACCCAAAAACCGGCAATTAGTGCTGTGTACGCGTGCCATTTCAAACGTTGTGTTATGGCGAGATGACCTAAATATATGTATTTCAAAAGTAGAAACAGTAAACGTCAATAATACTAAGCTTTACATCCACGATTTCGATGACGACGACGTTTTGACTATTGTGAGCTTTGATCATCATGCTCCTAGCGTTGTTCCCGGATGTGCCCTACCTAAAGGGGGTTCGCTTTGACACCTAATCCCAAGATTTGGCATAGGCACTAGTTTTACTAAAGCGACTGCCATCTGAACTTCCAACCCAGAAGGAAAACTAGACCTTATTGCCATTAGATCGGTATGGTATCCTCGCGATGTTTTCCTTCACCGAAAAGGTAAATAAGTATTGAAAAACTCATTGGTTTACGAGCCGGGATTCGAACCCACGACCATCGCTTGATAGGCGCATGCCTGAACCGCAAGGCTACCGTAGCTTAAGTGTAGGTATATTGAAAGCTTTGATATCGCTGGGGTGATAAAACTTCTCCTCTCCGACATATATGTATATTATGTATATGTTATTGGAACACTATCACATCATAACCAGCTACATACTTATAGATCTTGCATATTTTAATAGTACATTATTGCAGAGGCCAGGAAATAGCAATCCGGGGACGAGTTGATTTTGTCGGATGAAGCGAAGCTGAATCCGACAATAGATACGAATCCGAAACTTTCAATAATCTTAAAAGAGCGAGTATTTTTCAGTATCCGATCAAATTCCCGCCTAACTTATTTTTTTACAAGTACGGCATGAACGTGGTGCCCGTTTCAATTGACATACATAAAAAAAACTAAAAACATTTAAATCGATTACAATATTAAATGGTTTTATGTACAATTAAAATGATTACAGATTAAACGGGATTGAAATTTAGTTAGTTTTGAATTTAATTTCGAAAATATTTTTTCTCCAATATGCTCGGAAATGTTCGTCTTACTGTAGCAAAAATAGTACGTGAAGTTCCTAATTAATATTTTCGCTACAGCCAGGCCACATTTCCGAGCATATTGGAGAAATAAAACTTTTGATTGTAAGTAAGGTACATTGGGCCCAGCAAGATCCTCAGTCAAGTCAGTAATGTCAAGTATGGTATATATTGACAGACATTGGATATTTATACACTTTTCGTAATGATTGCAACTTTAAGTCCTAGTGAACGTTATCGTCAGTTTCAGGAAAAATATGACCGTAATATAAAATAACGTTGAATAGAAGCGCCAATTGCCTGCTAGACTTTAACATTTAATACACTTGAACGAACAACACGATTGTATTATGCTTATGTAAAAATTACTACGAAAGTTGAATGTACACTTTGATTTAACACCTAAACACACTTTACCCGGCTGTCGCAATATTTCGGATGTTGTGCCTCAATGTCCGTGGACGTGTTTAAAATAACACTGAAAATCAGGTCATGATAATCTGTTAAATCGAATAGTAGTAATGGGTTAGTGGTTTTCATTTTTGGCCACTTCTTTTTAATACTATTATTTTATCAACAACTGTGTTGTATCTCACACGGTGTAGCTCTCAGGCAAAAATGGTAAAATGAAGCCTAAAAGTATTAAAAGCAGATAATCGGTATTATAATGTATCTGCTCTGGACTAACGAAACGAGGCTTGCAAATACTAGGTACGATGTTTTATAGATGCGCGGTAATAGGTAGGACAACTCGACGACCACTTCAATCGCGCGTGATGATCTGATTAAACATTTCGCGAAAAATATTTACGCATACCGCGCACGTACGTTTTAAACAGTTCGCGGCAACTGACTGGATACCACAGCTGTCTCGAGTTTCTACATTTTCTGCTTCCGTAATCAATAAGTTTCTGAAAAATGTTTCAGGGCAACAACACCATAAGATAGGTTCCAAAGAATTGGCGAAGTTGAGACTATCCAACAACGTTCAGTACAGTTCAGTAATTTATTGGTAAACTAGCTTCTGCCCGCGACTCCGTCCGCGTGGAACTCGTTTATATCGTAGCTCCATACAAACTTTTACATTTGATTTTATGTTTAGTGATAGTATATTTATCCGGGATAAAAACTATCCTATGTCCTTCCCCAGGACTCAGACTATCTCTATACCAAATTTCATCCAAATCGGTTCAGCGGTTTAAGCGTGAAGAGGTAACAGACAGACAGACACACTTTCGCATTTATAATATTAGTATGGATATAATTTACACGTCAACAATTTATGTAATATTTATAACTCATTAATTTATAACATTATTATTACATTATATATATATTTTATTCGAGTTTCTATTTAATTAAACATAGTGCATTACAGTTTCCTCATTTGTGTCAACACTTCGTCCACAGTATAAAACGGCAATAGCTTTTTTAATTTTAACGTGAAGGTGGTGTCACTGGGCGCATCCTTTATCTCGTCTGGGATAGCATTATATATTTTTGGTCCCATTACTCGCAAAGATTTGTTGGACTTGGCCAGCCTCCTACCTGTGTACGTGTAAGTGGTGCCGATTCCGACTGTTAGAGTTGTGGTGTTCGGCATTAGTGAGGAGCTTGTGGAGATGCAGTCTCACATTACCTCTGAAATTTAGAGGCACGGCAGTGTGAGAATGTGTTTTTGATGGAATAGGCTCTGAGCAGGCTGGTCTGGTGCGGATGGCTCGTTTCTGGAGTCTGAGAGGTCTTTTACGGTCAGCGGCCGTTCCCCGAAGATCAATGCCGTACGTTAATATAGACTGGAAATATCCGTAGTAGGCTTTTTTTGAGGTTTTCCATTGTGAGACTGGGCGCGACTCTTGCCAGGGCATAGCGTGCGTTTGTTAGCTTCGCGTACGTGGCATCTATGTGGGGTCTATTACGAAGCCCAGGTACTTCACTTCGTCGACCTGGGGAACAGCTGTGCCTTTATAGTTAATATTTGAATCGAAATGTGTGCGTCTGCGTAGCTGGAAATGCATTATGTTGGTTTTCTCGAAATTCAGTACCATTCCATTGACGGAAAACCAGTCGGCAAGGGCGGAATTGACTCTTGACAGTTTGTCTCTAAGCTCTAAGTGGCATTCGGCATCGATTATGACACATCCGTCGTCTGCGAAAAGCACATTTTCGGCTTCGCTGGTTGCCGCTGTCATTTATAATATTTATTTATATTTATAAGGACTGTGAAGAGATCGCTTACCATCGATGAGCCTTGTGGTACTGCACAATCTCCAATGAACTCAAGATCTGACACGGATTCTCGTACATATGTCCGTTATTTTCGGTCCCTGAGAAACGAGGCTACGGTCTTTAGAAATTCATCGGTAATGCCATATTTTTCAAGTTTCGCCAGCAATAGTTCGTGGTTGACCAATTCGAAAGCACGCGACAAGTCGCAGAAGATTGCTGCCAACTGTCGCTTACCCTCGATGTGGCCCATCACAATGGATAGATTATGGTATGTGTTAGTGCATGTGTAGTAAGTAGTGAGGAGGAAAGGATGTATTAGCCAATGTTCTACCCTTACAGTACCTGCCCGCACGGCAGCGCCCGAATGTTACAAGGAATTTCCTTGAAGGAACACAGGCATAGCCGCAGGGTAAAATATAGCCAATGTCAATCCGGAAGGTTCATTATATTTGAACAACCTTAAGAACACACAAACATTAACCTCTTTATAATTGAACGAGCAAGCCGAGCGAAGCGAACGAAGTCCTCCGTTTCAGCTTGGGGAAAAAAACCTTTCGTATGTGCGAATGTTCACCTCTACAAGTCCCATTACTCAACCGGTTCTCGTGAAATTTTGTGAACAGGTTCGATAATTTTATACATTTTTTTTTTGTCGATTCACTCTTGTCTTTTTTTTAGGATTTATGGAAATGGATGTATCGTTTCGGCGATTAACTGCAGATTTATTAACTCACAATATTACAAACTTTACCTGTCGTATTTGCTAACCTTAATAATTTAAATATGGTCTTATTGGGTGAATTGGTAAGGATTGTTTGGTTACAATTGTTGAGTTGAGGGTAGGTATTGTTATGGGGTCGGAGTCGGAGATTATAAACATAAACATTTAGTCAACAATTAACCTGGTTCACTTTGTCGCGTTCGATCGTTCGTTTCCGTGCACATTAGAGTCAGGTTCATGTGCACTGCTGGGCGCAGGCCCCAGAGATGAGGGGAACGGGCTGCCTATGTTGGTTGGGGACTCCACATACACCTCTGAATTTCTTCGCAAATGTATTAGGTATACCTCAATATGTTAAGAAAATTGTTATTCCTGTCAGCCAGGTATTTACAATTATAGTTTGTTCCCCCGGCGATGTTCAAATTCAATCATGTGATTGTCCTTGCTATTTCGTAATGACATCTCCCCAACGAATAGATTTTCATATGAAAGTAATTTTGATCATGTTCTTACATGTTTCTTAATTGTTATTGCGGCCAACGTAACTTAGGGTGGACGTTTGCACTTAGGCGAATGCCTGTGACGTCATGGCATTTATAAGGTATCATTTTTCCAAGTATCCAGCCGTTGGAGGAGTTTACTCACAATATTAGATTCCAGCGCGCACGTACTTAAAATCGCTTGCGGAGCCTACGTGACTATCAACTTGTCTTGAAAGTTACCTAGAATGGAGTGCTAGTTCGCTGCTTCTAAACGGATGTAGTGCCGACCGCTTTAAATCCGTAACTCTAAGGGTCGCCGCACACGGGCAACACGCGACGGCCACAAACGCCGCCACGTAGTAGCGACGATTACTTTGGAGATTGAGTGAGAGACACATGAGCATTGCGCAAATGCCTATACAAAGACAGAATATCTCAGGTCCAAATTTATTTTTGTTCCTGCTCGACCCGGAGGCGTACTCCGCAGTTCCCGTAGCCTTAAGCTGTCTGTTCTCCCTCACCGGTCCGGTTTTATGTCTGGTTCTTTTACCGTTCAGACAATTCGACTCTGGAATGCTCTTCCGCTAACTATTCTTCAAGCACAAAGCAAATTGACTTTCAAGCGCAAGTTACGCAAGTATCTTTCTGATAAGCGCGTAGGATAGTTGTCAACATAGTATTTTTCACTAGGTACAAAAGGTAGTAAGTAAGTAATATGTATATATATTAGTGTATATTATTTTGTATACGTGTATGTTTTTTTTCGTATGTATTTGATAGAAGTTTATCTTGGATTAAGTTTTCATTTAAATTTAAATGCCTGCACCAAATGTTTCTGTTTTGCCCAATGGTTGACTGGTAGAGAATGCCTTATGGCATTAAGTCCGCCATTTGTACTATATCTTGTATTGTGCAATAAAGTTTAAATAAATAAATAAATAAATAAAGATACACTGTGATTGCCCTTAAAGCAATTGCGAATGATAACATTGATAACCAATTGAAATGAATTATCCAGCGGCTAGTAACGTTGTCATCGGTCATCGGTATAAAATCATCGCTACAAAATCAACTTCACTTCACGTGACATTCTGCAATTCCGTTCCCTCCAATGACCGACTTTTCTGATGTGATAAGTTTAATCGAAATTACTCAAGATATTGATTGCATAGATACCTACTCGAATTTAAGTGCTCCCTGTTTATTGTCCAATTTAGATATGTTTCTCATGTGATAAAATGGTCGGCCTTTTTGGTGTCACGTCATTTTCTTGATAACATACATACATACATACATAAAACATTTCATCGATAATATTTTTTATTATTAATTATCCATTAATATCCCGGTGTTATTCTCAGCTTGATTTTTGCGATTTTGACGTTAGAACCTTGAACTATCAAAGTTCAAAACTCGATTCGAATTTTGACTTGTACAAGTACGAAAGGACTTGCGAGGATAAAGATTAAACGCGCCGTGCCCAAGTATCCGAGCCATTCCCCGAATATCAGAGGAAAGTTTCGGCCTTTTATTGCGCTTTAGAAATGAAATTTGCTTTAACGACTGAAACAAAACGTACCCGAAGACGGCCTCTAATAACATTTGCCCTACTTCGTTCGGGACGTCGACAATAATTACTCTTGTAGGGCACTGTTTGTAAATTGAGCAGCTTAAACCGTGTTTTTACAAGATTTTATTTAACTTGCACTGTTCGTATGGGCTTGACCATATATAACGTCATCGTTTTTTGACGATTTAATTCCTTGAATGAGCCCTCCCCGCCAAATAAAATGACTACCGTCATCCCATGGTCAGACCCAATATACAAGTATAACCTGCTTTAACCCTTTGATTACATGGTGTTCAATTGTTGTAGCGTATAAAAACTTTATATACTAACGCTACCATCGATACCATCCACAATATAATGGTATGTGGAGGTGCTGGTATCGTATTCACGTAATTTCACTCTAGTATCTAATACCACACTACACTAGTGTCATTGTTTCAACATTCCTAAAGGCACGTGATTCTGATCTTCTCGGAGAAGGCAGATGGATCACATATTATATTGCATGCAACACCACACTTACTGAGTTTTTGTAGTGTTTGCCATTAGCCGGGGTTAATGCCCGTTGGGAGAAGTCGTTTTTTCGGCATATTCATTATTCACAAACTTTCAAGTCATATTTTTACTTTTCTTTATTCATGCAACCACGTTTCACTTTACATTTCAAGCTGTTTTGTTAAAGCTTATACCTAACCTAATATATTTTCCGCCGTATTCATATAGAAAATGTACGTAAACTTGGTTAGGTTCTTCGTTTGGGTGGGTAAACTGGGTAACACTATGACATTCTCTGACTATCTGAATGATCTAATAATATGATAAGCATGGATGGATGCACATACTTCTGTTTGACGACGTTATTTGCGTGCAACTCGCATATGTAATGCTGATCTTGATGTGTCCCGAATACCACAGTCCAAATTCCAAGTTCATATCATGCCGACTTTTTCATGCTTTCTTTTATTGCCTTGGTGTCAGTATAATAAATTATGTAGTAATTTTACCATGAAAAATTAACCATAACAATTTTATGTGAATTTAGTTATATATAGTGAGGTGCAATGCCTAGGTACTGATGTAATATTGTGAATTTACTAGGCATTCGTAAAAAATGACAAGAATTCAATTGTATGTACAAATCATTAGATGTTTATGTTTATGGAGTTTCTAATGAATGCTAAATAGCATTGCCTTTTAATATAAAGCCTACAGGTGTGATTTGATTTTACATTTTCTTATTACACAAAATTCCCTTTTGGCTAAGGTTGTTTCTTGGTATTGTCAGTATTGTGTTACGCGAGAATATTGGCTAGAAACTGGAATTGTACGCGTGGGACATGTGACACCGTGTGGCGCAAGGTTACCAGCGGATTGAAGGTTATTTTAGGACGTCCCAGTACACCCGCTAGACACATCGAGAGTTATTTGTAAACCAAAGTTTTTATCTGAGCTGATAAACTGTCCTAAGGTTTATTGTTTTCGACCGCGGGAGGTCTTAGAAGATTAAAATAGAATCGCTAACAATCGTTGTGGCAACCTTGGGCGTCTAGCTTCCGTTGTCAATCTGTTATTAATTTGTCAACTATACTTTAACATGGAATCGTGTTAAAACCCTTTGAACTACAAGAACACGTAAAGGTGTAGTATGCCCGCAGCGTCAAGATCGACTGTAAGTGTTTAATGGCGTAGGTACGCTATCAAAGCATCATCAGTTTTCAAAATAAGGTTTTTATTTGCTCTCTTGTATCTTGTAATGATGTTGGCTGAAAATGACTCTTTTCGATGCCTTGATTGGTGGCGAAAAGTTTAAAGTTGGCGCTACAATATACATAGAGCAACCAACACTAATCACAGGAATCTTATTGAGCTAATAATGTCCAGTGACAAGATTACAAAATTTTAAACAAAACAAAACCGACTTCCAGTGATTTGGTGCTTCACAAGAGCAAATGCATTGAATATGTAAAGAAGCCAATCGCGAGATCTAAGACGTATTTTGGACTCGAGATTAGGTTTTAATAATACATAATTTCTTTCTCGGTATTAAAAGTTAAGGACAGGACACTGTCCTTAACTTGTACACCTTAGTCCCTGGCCTAACTTTGGTCTGTGATGCACAAATTTAATAGTCAGCCACAAGAATGAATCCTTAGAACCTCACATGAGTATTGAGTATGACCCATTTGTCACATTTGCTTGGCCTCTCCTTTCTCAGAGATCCAGCGCCCCGGTCAACCACTCTTATACCTTAGCAACAAACTGCATGACAAACATTAAAAATTGATAACTCCTTAAACATCGATATCATTTTAGCGATTCACACATATAGCAGCTGGTATAACAAGTTGATGATATTGATAACCGGTTTGGTTGTGTGCAAACCCCGCAGATTCGGTTCCCATTTTATGCCAATATTCAGCTTTAGTGTCGCCACTCGCCTGGTGTGGCCGCGTGGTGCGACCAAATTGCGTATCATTTTCAGTTAGTTAGGTCAGTGAAATATTTACCTACTTATAATTTTAACTAGTGGCCCGCGTGGCTCCGCCTCCGTATCACAAGGAACGCAAGTGGGGATGCGGGATGTTCCGCAGTTTACCACCTTCGTTCAGGTAATTTGTTTAACTTTATACGTCAACATCTACAATTAGTTTAGGGTCTTTTAGCAAACAAGGTAGGTAAAATGTATGCTGTATAGTATATTAATCTATATATCTATCCATCCACCATCGTAGAGACGTAAATTACTGAAGCCTTTCAAGTTCTGTCATTAAATGGTGCTGTGTCCGTCAGTGGCAGCGTCGTGGACCCGAGACAGCACGTGGGACCGGCTTGGACCGAATGGCACGTGCCACTAGCGTGTATCCGTCTCTTTCTCGCGTACTCGCATGATATGCTGCGGCCGGGCCTAATAAAAACATTGCCCGGTGTCCCCGCTTGTCGTCTACTCGTCATAGTGCAAAGTACAATCACGAGAGTACAAGAACCAAGAACAGAGTTGGGTCGGTCGGGTTGGTTACAGTTTTATACCTTTTCCTGTATATACTCGTAAGATAAAAAAATAACCTGGCTGTTGCTAACACATGGCCTTCTTATTAAATGTAACAATATCATAATTATTATTAGATACTTCGTATTGATTCGTCTTATCGCATGTTGTGTACACATTTTACCTACTTGTTTATTCCGAAAAAAATCTACTATAGCGACATGCAAATCTCAGTAAAGGTTGACACTTGACATCCGTTTTGACCACTTCGCTATCACGTGTGTATATTTACGATAGTATGTATATATATTATCATCTGGCTAGCCGCTCCCAGGGCCGTGTCTCTAGCCCCGCTATTCTGCTGCTTGTTTTAACCTCACCTCACCGTTCACCCACTAATATATCTTACCCCGCGATTCGTAGTAACCAAGCGTAAACAGTCCCGCTATTCTGTAACTTCTTTTAAGCTCACCTCAACGCTCAACCACAAATATAACTTGACGCCGCGATTCGTAGTAACTAAGCGTCGGTAGAAGTCTAGTTTACTTAGGCGTGACGGGTGGGGTGAGGCGCATGAACGCGTAAAAAATAACAGCCCAGCGTTGATGAGGTGAGCATAAAACAAGTTACAGAATAGTGCGGTTTAGGTTTAGTTTCGTTAGGCGTGACGGTGACGGGTGAGTTGAGGCGCATTAGCGCGTTCCGTCCGAATAACGGCTCAGTATACGCTTAGTTACTACAAATCGCGGCGTCAAGATATATTTGTGGGTGAACGCTGCATGAGGTGAGGTTAAACAAGTCACAGAATAGCAGGGCAGAACTCTGCGCGGCCTCACGAACCAGCCGCGTGTTTTAGTTTTTTTACCCACTCGCAGTTTGTTGTCGATGCGCGCGGCCGGCCGGCGTTCACAACAAGCTCCGTAATACCGTATCGCTGTTGATAACTTTGCCGGCGAACTTCTGAGAATCAGATCTGGTATTCAAATAATTGATAGTAACTATTGCCTATTATGATTGACCATCGTTTGTAGTGCTGAGACGTTTGTGATGCTGGTTGCTGCTAATTTCATCCATTTTACTGCTGTAAGTACCTTGCGTACGTGAGTACATTGGCTTTATGGTTATGCCTACCAATGAATTTGTTATTGAATGTACCTTGTTATGCACAGTAGCAAATTAACGTCGAAACGGGCTTTGTTATTTTAATACCTAATCATTGTAGAAAATATTGGGTACTAAGACCGACTGTTTTTTTTGTCGACTATCTATAGTTACGTAGCCTGTATCAGAGTAATATTGACATGTGGTTCAACGAGCTGAAATGTACGTTGCTGTAATTTACAGAATAATTGGTCAACGAAATTTATTAATTTACATATTTCAGCAGTAAAGACATTTACGTAACATCGCTATCGTTGATTATAGATGGTAATGTACTTACACTTCATTTGTTTTCAATACAAACGCCTGAATAACTCATTGTTCTAAGTACATCGTCTGTTATCGTAGATTATGAACATACATCTAATAGACACCATAAATTACAACAGCATACAAGAGACATGAGGCGACTAGAAGTGGACGGGATAGGTAGGTATACCCAGCATTTACCAGCTTCATTTTTTGGTAGAGGAGGGTATACACCTCGCATTTACCCGTCTCAACCCATCTCTAAATCCGACGAACAGGTTCTGATCTTACATGTTGCTTTAGTTTGCTTGCCTTCATGAAAATAAGTTAATTGTTTAGTAGGCCTGGCATCTCGCATAGCAAATGACTTAAATACCAATAAGATAACGCTAACTTGACAATTTATATAATCAATAATAGAAGGACACATAAAACGCCCAACTATCGTAAGCCATGGCTTTGTTTTCTTTATTTTGAAAGTAGGTAAATAAAGGAATTAAACAACTGGTCAAGTGCGTGTCACTCGTGCACCCAGGATTCCGCACTAATTTTCAGATAAGTAGATTTTTTTTTTTCACAGCTTCAAGTAACTGCATAGTAAAATGCTTAGTATGCTATAGCTGAGTAGACAACGAAGTGATCCTGTAAATTCTAATTAATAAAGCAAATAAAAAATACATTATCACTTCGGTAAACGTAATTAATACACGAGAACACTTTTCTGGTAGGTTTAAAGACACTACGTAATTGATTCGAGTTCATATTCGCCGAAACTCTCATGAATATGTTTTGTCCTGTAATTTTATTTATTTAAATTGAATTCCAGGTATGTGTTACTGAACAGTATTTTTAATCTTACGCAATCTTGGCAGAGCGGTCAATGTTATTGTTAGGAGTGCTCGGCGGCACATTTTACAGAGACTAGCGCCTTGTTCTTTGTCCGTGTAAAACTCATCAGTCGCACTCCCTTATGCACCCCCCACACCCACACTACCTCATTTCACACTACCTAACATATATTTTGAGGTACACCGGGACTAGAACTAGTCCCACCCCAAGGCCGAATTAAATAAATATGAATAAAGCATTAGTACTCGTACCTCTCATAAATTACTACATCATGTGTTTATCAGTTTTGAGACGCATTTCAAACCTTAAATTTTAAACAAATAGCTTGCCGTGGCTGTTTCAGAATTTGAAATTGGAACGTTTTAATTAAGAAAAAGGAAATATTGTTTTACCCGACTGCCGAAGGAGAGGAGGGTTATGTTTTTCGAGCGTATGTATGTATGTATGTATGTGACCTTATTCTTTGGCACGCCCTGCAGCCTAAACCGTTTGACGGATTTCGACATATGAGGTCTCGTTGGATTCCTCTTGATCGTGGGAGTGACATAGGCTATAACATTTTTAAAAAGCACTTGGGTTTTTTTGAAAAATCTTGTAATTTTTTGTTGTCATTGTTTGACAAAATGGCGGCGAAGAAACAATTGCGGTGGTACTGTAATTTCATGTATAAGGCGGGAAAAAAACCAATGGAAATTTCCAACGAATTAGTATTGGAGCTAGTCGCAATTTTGTAAGTTATACTATAAAAAGGTACAAGGAGACACAAAAGATTGACAACCGTCCAAGAACTGGCCGTCCGCGATTTGTAAGGACTCCTGCTAACATAAATTCTCTCATGTGGGGCCAAAAGTATTCAACAAACTACCCGCGAACATAAAATGTGCGGATAGTATCTCATCTTTCTTAAGAAGATTAAAATCGTGGCTCCTCACCCACTCTTTTTATGACATCAAAGAATTTTACAAGTTACCACAATAATAATGAATATCCATAAACGTGTATTACTTAATTTAAGAATGATGACATGTAATATTTTGAATATTATTAATAAATGACTTATGACTTATGACTTAAAGATTATCAAAGAACGAATTCGTCGAAATCCGTGCCGTACGCAGAAGATGGCTCTTCAGACTGGCATTTCGCGTATATCGGTAAATATAATACCTACTTAAATATGATCTTAAAATAAAGGCGTATAGTATGAGAAAAGTGCATTATCTAAATAATCGTCTACGGAAATTGCGGCTCCAACGATGTCGGATGCTGCTTAAGATAGCACGATCCTAGAAAAATGTTGTTCACGGATGAGAAGATATTTACTGTCAAGGAAAAATTTAACAGGCAGAATGATACAATATATGCCAAAAGCTCAAAGGACATTCCATCTAACGTGCGAAATGTCCAACGCACGCATCATCCGGCTAGCGTTATGGTATGGTGGGGCATTTCATATGAAGGCGTTACGCCACTCCATTTTTGTCAACAAGGGGTCAAAGTCAAAGCACAAAATTATCAGTAACATTCTAAAGAACGTTGTAAAACTCCATATCTACCTCTCTATTCGCTGGCAAGGATTGGATTTTCCAACAAGATTCTGCACCATCACATAAAGCGAAATCTACACAAAAGTGACTAATGAGTGAAAAGTGAGTACTAGTCTAGTACTAGTCGAGTAGTAGTCTTAAATCCTTTGGATTACTCTTTGTGGACGGAATTGGAGCTAAAGGCATGTCGAAAGTCCCATCCAAACCTTCAGGCCCTGAGGCCCTACCGCGAAACGAAAACGAATTTCGTTCCTATATCTCCCTCTCTGTGGCACTTGCTAGTTCGAGTGACAGAGAGGGAGATACTCGAACGAAGTTCGTTTTCACTTCGCGGTAGCCCCTCTGAAACGGGCATTAGTGAGAGAAGCGAAGCGTATGTCTATTGAAAAAGTACGTGAAGCTATTGACGAGTGGAAACCACGCTTAAGAGCTTTTATTAAAAAAAGGGTGGACATTTCGAGTAAATTCAATTTCTATTTTACTAAGACAATGTGTTTTATTAACCCTATAACTGTATCATAAAAATAAATAAATTTCATTTATTATTATTCGAGTATTCATTTTGTCTCAAAACTTATGAACACACGAGGTATAATCTCCCCTTTATAGTTTGCTAAAACTTTAATCAAGTGATAACGTTAGTATAATCTAAAACAAATAAAAAAGATAGACCTATTTCCTCTAAAAGATTAAACTAAGTGAGTTTTGGCCGGCGGCGTCTGGGTGTCCATTTACTCTGGGTATATATTCAAACAGTATTTGTATTCTCTTTGCCGTCCCTTTGGGACCAATGCGTGTCCAACGCGGTAGTAACGCGGGCCCGCGTTACTGTTACTAAACTAGTAGTCAATGGATTTTGCTAACTATGTAAACAAAGGCCGTAACTTTGTTTTGTCACTGTTTCTCCTTGAATTTTCACATCACCTCATCAAACACCACTGAAACTATACACTATTGAACCGGTCGTTACCGTAAAATACAAAAGCATAAAATATATAACTGATTCTTGGATATTTCATTAAAAGTTTTAAATGGTTTCATAAGTTAGGTGAGTATGACATGATGGAATGACGTTTTTGTTTCTTTTAAATTCTACAATTGTCTATGATGGGTAGTGTTGTGACTAAAGTTGGTGATATTACTGATATTGTAAAGCCGCTACACACTACCCAACTTACGCTCTGTACCTGCCATCGCGGTTGTGTACAGTAGGCAGTCGTTTTATCAGTGGGTAAAGAATTGTAGTGTTTTTTCAGTGGGTAAAGTGTTAAAAAAAAACCTTGTTTTTACTTTCGATATTTTAATATTCGATATGTTTGACATAACAGAGTACAGTAAGAGTCTTCCCCATCACTAGTAAATTCATCATTCAGAGACAATTTCAATATGGCGGTTTGTTTACATAGACAGCAAGGTCCATTAACGGCGACTTTACACGCCGCCCGCCTGCGGTGTGAATATACCGCTTCAACCTCGCCCGACTCGCGCCGCGCCCGCCCTGCGCCGCGCACGACCCGCGTTCGATGTGTGGAGGCCTTAAATCCACAGACGGGAATTCGCGGAAGTCCGGTAGAGGACGGGATCTAGCTGCACGCACGGCTTCACCCGCGTACTGCAAAGAAAAGGACGCAGGCAAACCCGCGTGATAAAACATAGCCTATTACGATTCAGAAAGTCCATTCTACACGCAGGTGAAATTAGAAATCGGATGAGAAGTTCCGGAGATTACCCAAAACATACACTTATAAACTTACAATGCTATATACTATTGATTAATGTATATTGTGTGTTAATAGTACATTACTGCAGAGGCCGTGAAGTAAGGGATTGCTGGACGAGTTTGGAGTAGACAACGAGTCCAGCAATCCCTGTTCCGGCTGAGGATTGTATAGTGCTTTTCTCAAACGATGTGAGGAAATATTTAAATTAAAATAAATACAAGGTAATCAATTAATAATAGGTAATTTACCGCCTTTTTATTTTTTAAACATGCCATTTGAACAAGCCGTTCGAGCATCATGTTTGTTTAACCACACATAAGTATAGTACCATTTTTTTTTTATGTCGCAAGTATGGTTACAGAGTCTAGTGGTGGTTGGCAGTATGAAATTTTTGCTTAGTCAGTTTAATATTAGTAAGCCAATTTAAAAAGTTAAGAGTAGCGGACAATAATGGTTTTAATTAGGGTTTTCATATATTACTTCTTGGCGTAAGGCCAAGAAGAAATGTAGGGAGCCTTAAACAAGAAACTTCATGTCTTCATTTCGTGATATTAACATTTCCGAGCATCTTTGAGAAAAATAACTTTTTATTAACTCGACGATTTGTTTTAATACCTAAATATTACCTTGGCACTCCCACGACGACTAAATGGAAATGTGTGAAGTCGTTAAGGCTGCTCTGCAGCCATGGAAATAGACATTCTTACACATACAAATACTCGGAAAATATAACCTTCTTCTGCCGTAATCGGGTAATAAACAATACGAGTACTTAACACATTCACTGCCAATAATCGCTAAGCGCTACGCTCGTAGACGATCCCGTCGTTTTTCTCGTATGTAGCGGGAAGTAATTCATCATATAATGTCCTAATCTCATCCACTATCAATTAAATTATTTGAATTTTTCTTTCCTATTGTTTCGAGTCTTCAGTCATCACCAGTATAGGTATATTTACCCCGACATTCGTAACAACTATGCCACCTATACCAAATGGGAACTGTGATGTTGAAGACGTTGAGGTCATACTTTCCGAAGCTCGAGAATAAATATGTTAAAACCCGCCCCTGTTTTCTTTTGTAGGCTCATCAAAGGTGACGAAGGCTCAGCATGACGGTGGAGAAGAGCAAAGGTGCTCAGACGAAGATGATCCCGCCCGCGACGCGGAAGGTCGCCCCTGACGGCGGCTGGGCGTGGATGGTTTGCTTAGGAGTCAGCTTAGTTAATGTGAGTACATAATTGAAACATTGCTTTGAAAGACGTCAAAAGGTGGGTATTTTTTGGATCGATAACTTTTTTTTGTTATTACTGTGTCCCGTTGTCCATGAGAATGGTTTTTACATTACCAATGAAAACATCAAGCTTCAACTTATTTTTGCTTTTTTGTATATTTTAGGTACATTGTATTGTACATATTTAAAAGGAGGGTGTTTGACCGTGGAAATTGTGACGTCGGCGTCGTTACTTTGTATTTTTCCTTGCAAGTTCATGCTAACGTAGCGGACCTATTCTAAGTACGCCACCGCGTCTCTCGCGGGTTTGTCATTCGTAGCATTGATTTCAATGTGTTCATAAATAATGTTATGACATTTTCGATGTCAACGATCAAAATACCATTGCACGTACATTAAATTACCTTATACGGTTTCTTAGCAACCTACAACAAAACTTTCTGTGGGTAAGGATCTAGATTACAGTATTATGCCAGTGTCATTATACCTAACCAGTATTATCAATGCAACATTATTCGATGACTGTTTACCCGTTATTATATTAAATTGCTTAAAACATAAATGTTAAAGTTCATTAAACCACATGAATCCGACATCTGTTTATTTTATAAAAAGCGAGTTTGCGGACAACAGAGCACTTTGTTAATAATTATCATTGCTTAATCGGGCCTTTTGTGCTCACGTGCTAATTGACACAATTACTCTCGAGTGCGTTGCGTATGCGACACTGTTTCATTATTGTTTTTTTAAATTTCCTTTGAGTCAGGCGTAATTTCAATCTCTTTCGAGTTGTGTAAACACTAAACCCTATTACATTATTATTCACGACTTACTTTGTTACTCATTCATTTAAGTACGTACTACATACTTATATGTCAATTTATACTGATAGTTGTATTTTTCCTGATAGTCGACAGAAATTGTATGTAGGGTTTATTTACGTTGAATCTTACCATCATATGTTTTTTTAAATTAGGCCATTTTCCATTCAGCGGTGCGGGGTCGGTGCGGTATCAGTAAGCTGACACTGAGTAGGTACCTACAATTTATTTACTGCACGCCTACATTTCAATGAGTTCTTATTAAATGACCTGATTGCCTCTTCGTAAAATACTAAATACCGCGGAAATGGCCTTTGTTAGGTTAACTTGATGCGATTTATTGTTTTGCCATGTTGCATCATACATCTGTTAGGGGCAACTTATTGGATATTGCGTTAGCCTCTAAAATCTAACAAGTATACGCTGAAACTTGGCAACGGCATTGGCCTCGAGGTATGCCTACTTGAGGGTTCTGAATTGTCATTTAAATTGGAACTGTAACATGAAAACTAGTGTCTCTGTGAGAGCTCCGCACAATTTGTACCTAGTTATAAAGAAAGTAAAAAATACTGATATGTCAGACACAGATGACAGTTGTCAGTTCTCCAATTCTATGCAAGTATAATAAGTTTAATTTCCTTTCTTTTAAAATTGTGTGGATCACCATTATGGCATTCTAACACTTTTTTTCTCGGCAATTCGAAAAGTAACTGGATGAAAATGAAGGAGTTGTTGGGGGTACATATTACAAAATTTTCTCTATTAACGCTTTTATATTTTTATTGAAAAGGGGGTAAAGTTACGCGATAGAGACTTTAGCTTAACATATTTATGTAGATATGAATACTGACGATTTATTGGCATAACGTTCATACTTAAAAATGATTATGTGCAAATAAGGTTTGCGTCATTAAAAATTTCTGACCTGGACTGATCTTCTTATCTTCAGAAACAATAGCATTCAAGTGTAACAATACGACTGTGTGGTCGGACGCGTGCCATTTTTTGCTAGAAAAAGGTTAGCGCCACATAAAGTGTTCATTGTATAATGAACTCTATCGTCTTATTGAATAGATTCAAAATGGACTAAAAGATAAAATAAGTTCTGACAAAAATGACAATTTTGGTACAAGCTTTTATTGCCGACTGTACTTTTCTGCATACCGACATCAACTACTCATTCAGACGATTCTAACGAGCTCAAATTCGATGGGGTTATGTGGTTTTATTACGGAGTTCCTATGGCCACCTTCCAGCTCCATCATCAGATCAGCTCCACGTCATCATAATCTTGCATTGTCACGCGATTTGCATATTTGTGCAAAATTTCAACTCAATCGGAAACCGGGAAGTGGATAAAATTTAACTTGCAAGATTTGATTACAGACAGACAGACAGACAACGGGACAGGTGAAACTAAGTAAAAGCTTGTAAAAAAACCCGCTCCCAGCGAGGCAGGTAGGTACAAGGCGATGTGTGTGGTATTTTATCTCTCAGCTAATTTGGAATCTATTCTCAAAGAAGATATAGTTCATTATTTAATGAACATTTTACGTGCCGGTAACATTTTTTTGCAAAATTAGCACGCGCTGACCGCAAACAAAGGCTATTAATGAGCTCAGTACAATGGCCATTCATGAGCTCAGTTCAAATAATCTAAACTTTAAGATAGAATTCATTATTCAAAGAACATTTTATGTGGCGCTAATTTTTTTTGCAAATTTGGTACGCGCGCGTCTTTAATAGCCTTCGTTCGGACCATAAACAAAGGCACTCATGAGCTCAGTACAATGGCCATACATGAGCTTAGTTTAGAACATTTCAACTTTACGTACGTATTACCCACATCTATTGTATTACGCGCGTGACTTGCCGTAATTGAGGTTATCTCTAAATATATTATTGATCCTTGGAAACATTCGGCACAAAGCTACTAACTGTTGTAATCTTAATTGTTTGTGATATTCACGCAAATACAGCACACTAAAGATGAATCGATAAGCCAGCGTATTTGACTACAAGTGCAGATATGTTTCTTTGCAAATTCTTGATCAAATGAGGAAGGCTTGCCTAACCTACGTGAATTTGATATGATTTTAATTACAACAGTACAAATGTAAATAATCGAACCTTTATGTTCAAATCATAATAACGATGACGCGAACGGCACATTTGATTATAAATCAGTTGAACAGTAGGAGCTACGACCAATACAGGCAAGAACCCATCTGTTTATTTTTGTTCACTTAATGAAAAGTATTTTATACCAGGTTAAGTTAATTAAACAAATATTATATAAAAAATCCTGGCCTGAATAAAAATAAAACATAAATTACTTTTATTTACATTGCACTATTTGCACTCGATAGTTTAGACGATCAAATTTTATACTAATCGAAAGTATGAAAGCCAATATAAAAACGCCCAAATGCATTCAAATCAATTGGTATTTACCTAATTGAAATTGTTTTATTATTAAGCGTATATTGTTTTGTATTTGTATTTTGTAGACTCAGATATCAATACTAAAGTTTGACCAAAATTGTATGGATTAATCTCGGAATAAAGTGTCTGTAAGTGCTTATATATTTAAAGAGCTAAAGCGATTTCGAGAAGGCCATGCATTTTTATAAGGTACTTCTTATCCCTGAAAACCTCCCCTTGGGGCCTAAAGGGGTACAAAAGGGGGCTGATTAACAAGATCTACGCGGCCGGATCCACAGGCGCAATTAGCGACACTTAATTCCTGACATTTAAATTCTGGTTTTTTTAATTCCAGTTTTCAACGCGTTCCCTGGAGCCGTCGTTCGGTCTCCTGTTCAAAGATCTGCTGGACGACCTGGAGGTCCAGACGACGGGCGCGTCCGTCATTTGCAGCACGCTCGACTCCGTCGTCAATTTCTCCGGCTTCTTCGTCGGGCCGGTTATAAAGACCTTCTCCTACAGGAAGGTCTGCTTCGTCGGCTCAACCATATGCGCCCTGGGTTTACTGTTCACCGCGCCCGCAAATAGCATGGGTCATATCTTGGCCACCTACAGTATTTTAGGAGGTAAGTCACGTCATAATTTGTCAAAGTTCTCAAACATGCAATGAAATCTTTAATAGATTGTGAAGTATCACGGCTGCGCTGAGACGAGAGACGGCGGACCTTAATGAAATTACATACAAAATTTACCGTAGCTTGCATTTACCTCTTGTTTCAATATCAGTTTGTCACTTGTGACACATCATAGATTAAGCCATTTAAATAAAAAACACAACCACAAGTTTGAGAAAAGCAGTATACATAGTCGTACATACCTCGTTACGCGCGGCCCGCCGCCGTATATCTGGATGAATATAGAAAAGCAGTATACATACATACTCGTACATACCTCGTTACGCGCGGCCGGCCGCCGTCTATATCTGGGTGAATATAGAAAAGCAGTATACATACTCGTACATACCTCGTTACGCGCGGCCGGCCGCCGTCTATATCTGGGTGAATATAGAAAAGCAGTATACATACTCGTACATACCTCGTTACGCGCGGCCGGCCGCCGTCTATATCTGGGTGAATATAGAAAAGCAGTATACATACTCGTACATACCTCGTTACGCGCGGCCGGCCGCCGTCTATATCTGGGTGAATATAGAAAAGCAGTATACATACTCGTACATACCTCGTTACGCGCGGCCGGCCGCCGTCTATATCTGGGTGAATATAGAAAAGCAGTATACATACTCGTACATACCTCGTTACGCGCGGCCGGCCGCCGTCTATATCTGGGTTAATATAGAAAAGCAGTATACATACTCGTACATACCTCGTTACGCGCGGCCGGCCGCCGTATATCTGGATGAATATAGAAAAGCAGTATACATACATACTCGTACATACCTCGTTACGCGCGGCCGGCTGCCGTCTATATCTGGGTGAATATAGAAAAGCAGTATACATACTCGTACATACCTCGTTACGCGCGGCCGGCCGCCGTCTATATCTGGGTGAATATAGAAAAGCAGTATACATACTCGTACATACCTCGTTACGCGCGGCCGGCCGCCGTCTATATCTGGGTGAATATAGAAAAGCAGTATACATACTCGTACATACCTCGTTACGCGCGGCCCGCCGCCGTCTATATCTGGGTGAATATAGAAAAGCAGTATACATACTCGTACATACCTCGTTACGCGCGGCCGGCCGCCGTCTATATCTGGGTGAATATAGAAAAGCAGTATACATACTCGTACATACCTCGTTACGCGCGGCCGGCCGCCGTCTATATCTGGGTGAATATAGAAAAGCAGTATACATACTCGTACATACCTCGTTACGCGCGGCCGGCCGCCGTCTATATCTGGGTGAATATAGAAAAGCAGTATACATACTCGTACATACCTCGTTACGCGCGGCCGGCCGCCGTCTATATCTGGGTGAATATAGAAAAGCAGTATACATACTCGTACATACCTCGTTACGCGCGGCCGGCCGCCGTCTATATCTGGGTGAATATAGAAAAGCAGTATACATACTCGTACATACCTCGTTACGCGCGGCCCGCCGCCGTCTATATCTGGGTGAAAATAGAAAAGCAGTATACATACTCGTACATACCTCGTTACGCGCGGCCGGCCGCCGTCTATATCTGGGTGAAAATAGAAAAGCAGTATACATACTCGTACATACCTCGTTACGCGCGGCCCGCCGCCGTCTATATCTGGGTGAAAATAGAAAAGCAGTATACATACTCGTACATACCTCGTTACGCGCGGCCCGCCGCCGTCTATATCTGGGTGAAAATAGAAAAGCAGTATACATACTCGTACATACCTCGTTACGCGCGGCCCGCCGCCGTCTATATCTGGGTGAAAATAGAAAAGCAGTATACATACTCGTACATACCTCGTTACGCGCGGCCGGCCGCCGTCTATATCTGGGTGAATATAGAAAAGCAGTATACATACTCGTTCATACCTCGTTACGCGCGGCCGGCCGCCGTCTATATCTGGGTGAAAATAGAAAAGCAGTATACATACTCGTACATACCTCGTTACGCGCGGCCGGCCGCCGTCTATATCTGGGTGAAAATAGAAAAGCAGTATACATACTCGTACATACCTCGTTACGCGCGGCCCGCCGCCGTCTATATCTGGGTGAAAATAGAAAAGCAGTATACATACTCGTACATACCTCGTTACGCGCGGCCCGCCGCCGTCTATATCTGGGTGAAAATAGAAAAGCAGTATACATACTCGTACATACCTCGTTACGCGCGGCCGGCCGCCGTCTATATCTGGGTGAATATAGAAAAGCAGTATACATACTCGTTCATACCTCGTTACGCGCGGCCGGCCGCCGTCTATATCTGGGTGAAAATAGAAAAGCAGTATACATACTCGTACATACCTCGGCCGGCCGTTGTCTATATAAAACAACAACAGCATACTAATTAGCCTTCAGCAAAATCATATAAGTATATTCGTTATGGACAAAAGTTTGAATAATTTATACGCTTTGAATGGTGTAACAATTTTAAGAGCTACTAAAACGAACCTTGTTAGCTCTTGTTTTGCGTCACTTCCGATCGTAGTTAACTAGCGAGGTGTGTTGATGTTACCAATACTGTGCGAATATAAAAACTTGACTTTCATTACTTTAAGGCTTGTATACCCGCTAAAGTCCTTGAGCGTATGGGCGGAGCCTCGACCCTCTCCCCGCGCAAGTCGCCGTCGTTTATTAAGCGTTACATAGATTAAGTTACAGACGCGTCATCGCGCCACCAATGCAAGGGTGGACGTGGGTGGGTGACATTTGTCATGCTTAATTGAAACGTGATATTTGTTAAGTTTTAAACTAATTTTCGGTATATTTATTACGTTCTACTTCCTTGATTTGATGATGATGGCGTGTACAGTCAGCATCAGATAGTTAGTAGCATCCAAAGTAGCTAAATATATCGTAACACATTCCTTACTCTTACTTATTAACAAAGACTATTTCGATGAATGTACGTTCCGATATATTTGGCTAACTTGGCTGCTACTAACTATATTATGCTGACTGTACAGAAATCGGCCTCGGGTAAATATATACTTACAGATTAGTTGTACGTTAACCATACTTTGTTTCATATCAAATAATAACTCTATATCGAACTTGGAGTTGGCATGCAACCCATAGGTAGGTACTTAAAATATTTGCCAAGCCCACTATTTTTTATTAGAACTTATTCTATTAACACTTGACAGTCATTAATACGAGCAGATAAAAAAATATTGTTAGTAGGCAATAGATATTGTAAATATATTTACTAATAAAATGTCTGGTTTTAGCGATTTCCCAATTTTGATACTGTTTAGATATTTGATACTTTGATAAAATAGGTATTTATTTGTGTATTCTTTTTCCTCTTCTCTTGTAAAATTTCTTGATATTACGTATTTTCCTCCTGCGCTTATTTAACCCCAAAGACCCAAAATAATTATTGAAAAATTTGTGAGACCTAAGCTAAGACCTAACTATAGTATCGCAAGTTTGTATGTTACTAACAATCTATGGGCAAACTGGCCTGAAATAAAGAATTTATTATTATTATTATATTAATAATATTATATTATTATGTCTTTCCCGCTCACGGGACAGTAACGTCCCGGACCTTTGAGAGGCGTGCGTGGAGCTAGGTACCTACAAAGTACCAACTGAGCCAACACGTAGAGGCCCGTTTGACAATTTAATAAAATGCAAGGAGTACACCGAGCGGATGCTGTCCCTGCCCGTGTCATGGGACGCACACAGAGACAACACCCGCTGAGGAGTATAGGGCCTATTGATGGTTGATGGAATCTAAATGAAACGGATTATTGGGTGAAAATGATGGACTGGCTAGTGGGTAGTGGCTGGGCTATTGGGTGAAACATCGGACGCCTGCCTAATAAAACTGTCTCACTTTTTATCTCTATTTTATTTTATTTTTTATTATTATATATGTCTTTCCCGCTCACGGGACAATGACGTCCCGGACCTTTGGGAGGCGTGCGTGGAGCTAGGTACCTACAAAGTACCAACTGAGCCAACACGTAGAGGCCCTTTTGACAATTTAATAAAATGCAAGGAGTACACCGAGCGGATGATTATATTATTATTATTATTACCCGTGTGGTGTCGGGTTAGAATAGCACCACCCCCTTTCTTCTCGTGGGGGTTGTAAGAGTCGACTAAGGGAACGGGGTTGAAGTGTGTTGTGGGCGATGGGCTAGCAACCTGTCACTGCTATATCACATTTTGTCGATCTTTTATACCCACATGTATGCTAACAGTGGCACTGGACACAGGTTTCATGTGCTCTGCCTACCCCTTTTAGGGATAAAGGCGTGTATGTATGTATGTATGTATTATTATTATTATTTCCCATCTTGAACTAAAAACAAAATCTAAACTATACCTACGTAAATGTTAATTAGGTACAAATGCCAACACAGTTAACTGACCATCCTGTATTTATACAAGAACCTATTTACAATGCACATAAAGTGCACGGATGGTCAGTCAGCTGTCTTGTCTATAGTACCTACTACTTTACAAACCACGAAATAGATTGTCCACTCTATGCAACAAAATTATCTGTCACTAAAAACTAAACTATACGCAAATATTTATTAGTTACCTACTATACGAATCACAAAACGGATTGTCCACTCTATGCAACAAATATAGTCCACAATTTCCACAAATATTTAAAAATTTCGGCGCAGCGCAAATTGACACAGGTCCGTCATGCAACGTGTCTCGTCCCGCACTGACCGTATGGACGAAAACGGGGAGGCGTAGGAACTTTGGCGGAATATTTCAGAAAACGAGATATTTTTTTAAGAAAATTAATAAAGTAAGAAAGTGATGCCCTTGTTCATTATTGTATAAAGAAAGTTACAAAATTTCATATTATTCTGATAAAAAATGGAGCAGTAAAATGGTTACAAGTGAAAAAATAGGGGTGACTTTAGATTTCTTTTTCTCTAATTTTTATTGTTAAAATGGATTTCTACGAAAACTATGACCCGTCGCATATCTTGCAGATTATGATATATTTTTTCGTACAGCAAAAATGTTACGTTATAATGTATAAAACGGTTACAAAACAACTCATTTTCACGAAAATTTCGAATGTGGAGCCTTAAGGCAAATGTATACTCATAGTAAAAACGGATTATGTAGTATCTTATATAATCCGTTTTTATTTTGAAACCTTGTAACAGCAGCACGGCTATCGTGGGAGCTCTGTCGATTTTCTCGCACTATCCGTCTCTCTCTTATTAGAACACTTAGAACAAGAGGTATAGAGCGACAAAAATCGGGAGTATGTCGCGGCCGTCCCACGATAGACGTGCTGGCAGGAAAACAATGATATTTACGAGTGGCAGGCATAAAATGGAAGCTGTTTATCAATATTGTCTGTAACCAAGAGGGGCGTCAGGGTTGCGCATCATCTATCTCTCGAGGAAATACAGACCGGCGAATTTTAAAATCCAAAATAATTGTAAGGAGTTATATTATAAGTCAAACATAAACTCACGCTTGTATTCCAAAAAGGGGTTGGCAGTAAACATGAAATGTAAATTTCAGAGCCACTGGTATGAATTATCGTACTTAGTGTTTTCGTGAACGTTTACATCCAAAAGTTAACATACATTATTAACTTCGTAGCTTTTAATCACAAATATAATAGTGATTATAAAAGCTACGAAGTCTCTCTTAATTGAATCCTAGCAGTTCAATTGAAATAATGGAACTTGTGCTAATAAGGTACTCATTTATACGTAAATAATTTGTTTTGTTTTTGTCTAGTTGTTTACACAAGCAACCTTCATGCATGGAGTTTATATTTAGCAGTGGCAAAAAGTAATTGCATTACAAATTACAAAATGTAATTTGTAATCGCATTACAGATTACAAAATGTAATTTGTAATGCAATTATTGCATTAAGTACACATTACAAAATGTAATTTGTAATCGCATTACAGATTACATTTTGTAATTTTAATTTGTAATGCATTACTTCGTAAAATTACAAATTACTTTTATTCAATAAAACATTTTTCATTATTAACCCCTTTCCTATACCGAAATATAGGGAAGGGGGCCGGTTTTTGGACTTGATAATTTTTCATTTTATCTTTTTTTAATTTTCTTTTCTTATCGTAAAAAATGCGTAAAAATAAGCATGTTTTATTCGTTAAACGTTTTCTCTCAGATCGATATTTACCGAGATATTTGGGTTCAAAGGTCAGTCATTTAAACGGTTCTGGGACTTAAAAAATGTCGGTATCGTGAACCGACTCGAATTTTTGGACTTAGATTTTTTTGATATTTTTTTTTTATTTTCTTTTCCTATCGTTATAAATGCGTAAAAAAAGCGTGTTTATTATTTGAACTTTTTCTCTCAGATCGATATTTACCGAGATATTCGGGTTCAAAGGTCAGTCATTTAAAGGTGGCATAACCGACTCGGATGACGATTACGAATGTAATGCCGTAATGCATTACATTCGTAATCGCATTACAATTGCATTACATTTGTAATCGCATTACATGTAATGCAATTACGTGGAATGCATTACTCGTAATTGCAATGTAATGCGATTACGAATGTTATGCGATTAATCGTAATGGCATTACATGTAATTTAATTTGTAATGCGATTACAAATGTAATGCATTATGCCCAACACTGATATTTAGTAACCACTACGGTACCACTACGGCCCCCCACAAGGTGGACTGATGACCTGTTAAAGGTTGCTGGAGTCCGCTGGATGCGGGTGGCGCAGGACCGGTCACTTTGGCACTCTTTGGGAGAGGCCTATGTCCAGCAGTGGACGTCTTTTGGCTGATATGATGATGATGATGATGATGACTACGTTATTCTTAGAAACGTAAGTTAGGTCAGTGACGCCAATTAGCACTGTGGAAAGAGAATTGTTGTACCGCCGTACAACAGTGAGGTGTAATTACGTAATGTTTCCAACGCGCGTTCCACAGTACAACTGTATTTTTTTCAAATAATTTTTTTTAAATTTTTTTTTTTAATTTAGATTAACTCGGCTACTTTCTGTAATTGTCACTGTGTTTTGTATATGAGGTGTGCAATAAAGAGTATTGTATAATTTATTTTAGTGCCATTCAACATAATTATGACATAATAAAATTAAAAAAACCTACATAAACTAAAGTAACCTAATATTAATCTTCTTCTTCTTTCTCCTGGCTATTGTCCCAATTTATTTGGGGTCAGCCCTCCTAGTATTTTTGCGCCACATCGTGCGATTGTGGGTTGTCTCTTTGCGTGTGTCAGTATCTCTCAGGTCATGTATATTGTTTGTAGCCAGGTCATTTGTATTCGTCCGCGGCCCCTTCTTTTCTTCTATGTTTAGTACTATTTTGGTCATATGGTCATCTCGTCTCATTACGTGTCCGTAGCAGCGTAGGCGATTATCTTGGAGTTTCTCGTGTATCGGGGCAACTTTTAGAGTGCCACGGATATATTTATTTCTTATTTTATCTATTCTAGTTACTCCGCCTGACCACTGTAGCATCTTCATCTCTGTGACGTGCATCTTCTGTGTATCTGCTTTTCTCATGGTCTTACTGCTCTTTTATACACATTGCCTTTGATTTTGACCGGCATGCGAGAATCATATAGGACGCTAGACAGAGATCTCCATTTCAGCTAGGCTGTCTGGATTCGGTTTTGTATGTCTTTCTCTACACAGGCTTTAGGCGCTACGATGGATCCAAGGTACTTAAACTCTTCAACTCTGCTAAGTTATCATTTTTCAATGGATGGACATGAGATGACGTCCAGGTTGCTGCCGGAAAAAATACAATATATGTACTCGGGCTTTTGTCTATTGACTCTCTCAACCCTCTTCGTTCCAACGACTCCTGCCATGATCTTAAGTCCGATTGCACTTCTGCCAAACATTCTGCTATAAGAACCACGTCATCGGCGTACAGTAGGTATTAGTAAAGTAACCTAATATTTATAAAAAAAAAAAAAACAAAAAAGGTCGCCAAGGTCGGATCCCTGCGGAAGGGTTCCCATTAGACCAGTCTAATGGGAACGCAGCCAGCTGCGTTCCCCCTTTGGATAGCTGGCCATATGGTCTCCGACGCCAGCACTATACTAGGACCATTTTTTTTTAAATTTGTCTGAATCAATTGGTGAGCGCCTGGGCTCCAGGGTCCGAGCGTTTCGACAGCAAAAGCCGCAATAACATGCCTGTCTGTGAGGCCGATTTATTTGCGGCACTTTGCTTCCTCGGCCGCTGCAGCTACCCCGCCTATCTCAAAGATGTAGTGCTAAGGTGGGACGGCGCCAGGGTGTCTACGCATGTGGCGTCCCAAATAACACGGCTTCCGTCCCAGTTTCCGAGGCACTAGGGTCATACCGTCTGGCCTCTTGCCGTCGTCCCGCGCCAAGATAACGTACGTTCTACCTAACGTACGTACATGCGTTACGTAATCGACCTGCTAACTCGTGTGTATTATATATGGCGCGTATGTTTAAAAAAAATTTTTATGGCTTCCAGGATTTGGCGTGGGTCTTGCGTCCTCATCATCTTTTGTGTCGCTGAATTACTACTTCTCCAAAAAGCGCGGCCAAGCCGTCGGCCTCTCCATGGCGGGCACCGGCTTCGGTCTCATGGTGATGCCGCAACTAGTCAAGATACTGCTCGAGCAGTACGGCTTCCGGTGGACGGTGGTTATACTCGGCGGTCTGGCCTTCCACGCCGTCCTGGGCTCCTGCCTTCTGCAGCCTGTCAAACGGCATCTCAAAGAGGTACCGGTTGACTGCGAAATGCAGACAGTTAAGGTTGGTATAAATTGCCGATTCTTTTATTTATTAATTTAATTTGTTTTGAGATACAGACTATAACTCTAAAGCTACTGCCATGCTGGGAGCCAATTTGTGTCTGCCCGAAATTTGGACCTGACTGATATGATATTGCACTTTAATTCAAGACATGTCAGATATACTATGTTCCTCTGACATGTCAAGACCATAACATTACTTTTTTTATCAAAACGTACCGTACGTACATTACCTTTCGTAAAAATGTTTCAGGAGATGGAGTGTATTATGGAAAGCGATGAAGAAGAAGTAGATAAGTTTGAAATAAATCCGTTAGTAACGCATCCAATGCCGAAACTGACGAGCCAGCGCTCCCATGGCAACATGAACCACCCGTCGGTGCGGACGGTCGGTCTGCCGCGAGCCAAAACCTGTGATAAACCACTTGAAGACTTTGAGAAGAATGCCAACCTAGGTTTAAGCTTGAATACTTCCGTGTCCGTGGCGGCGATGCAGCGTGTGACGTCAAGCGCCAACATGAGCGAGGCGGTTCGCCGGAGAAAAGTGTCCGTCATATCCAACATATCTAATATGGACTTCACGGGCAGCTACTTGCAGCTGTATCTTGATGTAGGTGATGATACTTTTTTTGTACTTTTCAAAGTAGATGCTGCATATATGACGCAAAAACTGATTTAAATTTCGTTATTTCAGGCAGCAGACGAAGATGCCTTACAAATGAAAAGCATAAAGAAATCTGAACCAGAGAAGGAGAAGAAGAAAGGCTTTTTTAGAAAATTCGTAGATTTAATGGACTTGGATTTACTGAAAGACTGGTCGTTTTTGAACCTTTTACTCGGGCTCTCGCTGTTTTGGAGCGGGGAGCTGCAATTTAGGATGTTAACGCCTTTCTTCATCAGAGACTTGGGCTACAACATGGAGGATACGGCGTTTTGCCTCTCCATGACCGCCATCACTGATATTTTGGTGCGATTAATATTGCCCCCTATTTTTGACAGAACGACTATATCCAAGAAAATGATATTTTTCATATCAGCTTTCTTTTTAGCAGCTACACGATCAGGTTAGTAAAATCGATACAGTTTGCGTAATCACACAGGGTTTTAAATATCTGCCGTGCCGTGTGTTTTTATCGTGTCTGTAATCAGGCTTTTTACCCACATATGATTAAAAATCCCGTTCTATTCCAGTGTTAGCTGAGCAGAGGGAATGGGTGCCGCTCATGATCTGGCTGTCTATCTGCGGCTTCTTCCGAGGCATGTGCCTCAGCAACTTCACCCTCACCATATCAGAGTACTGTCCGCTCGAGAAGCTGCCCGCGGCTTTCGGCCTGCACATGGTGGGCAAGGGGGTTTTCGTCGTTATAATTGGACCTCTTATTGGTAAGTTATTACTTTGCGATCCTGTCAGTAGATCTTTGAAAGGAATAACTCATTTACTCGTGCTTTACACTAATTACCGTAGGTACATCCATGCTCTATACAAATCATTCATTAAGCATGACCCAAACCAATTTAAACGAATTAGCAGTTTTCCTGGTGTGTGGTCAGTATAATAGCTGTCCTCTTTTTCCTCGTTGTTCAAGTAACTTAATGCTGATCGCGGACTCATAAGATGATTTTCCTTTTTCCAAGAACTTCTACTATTGGTCACGGTGAGCGTGACTATAAATATGTCATGTCTAACGTGTCTTAATGTAATCAATAAAATTAATGGTGTGAATAATATTTACTACCACTAATGATATACTCGTAATTGTATTAAAATACACACATGCTTACTGATATTAAAATTTCAGTTGACAAGTAAAACAAACGCGAGTAATACTAAAAAGAACCGCAGCAACATTTTTAAAATATTCACAATAGTGCGAAGCTCTCAAAGCCAACGTACAAACGACAAAACTGTTAACTGACCATCCTGTGTTTACATAGAACCTTATTACAATGCACTTAAGGTGCACCGATGGTCAGTTAGCTGTGTTGTCGATAGTACAGCTGTCCAGTCCAGGTTTTAAATGACAATAAGCCCGTTACGGTAGCCTAGTGGTTCAAAGCAGGGATGCCGCGGATGCGACTTTTTAGACATCCGCGGATGCGGATATTTCTAGGCTCACATCCGCGGATGCGGATGCGGATCTTGAGGAAGACGAAAAAACGTAAATACGCAACGTCTTTAGGGTCACGCAGACTCGAACACGTTGCGACTGATTTACAATCGTTGCAAACCTAACGCATCACCAATAGCGAATACGGCGAATCGTCAGATTACAGAAACGAAATGAAGATTCTTATTGACTAATCACGAAAATACTGAACACGCGCGAGGCACGCGCCATGTTGGCCCCTATCTGGCCGCGAACTGTACTACATCCGCATCCGCAAAAACTCCCCATCAATTTTTGCGGATGCGGAGGCGGATGTTGAAAATAAATAAATAAATAAATATTAGGGGACAATCTCACACAAATCGAGCTGGCCCCATAGTAAGCTCAATAAGGCTTGTATTACGGGTACTAGACGACGATATAATATATTTAATGCACACTCATCACACAAATATTTGCCCTTACCGGGATTCGAACCCAGGACCTTTAGCTTCGTAGGCAGCGTCACTACCCACTAGGCTAACCGGTCGTCAAAAAAAAATCATGCGGAACATCCGCGGTTGCGGATGCGGATGCGAATGTCTGCAACATCCCTGGTTCAAAGCTACGGTAGTCTAGTCGTTCAGGCATGCGGCTGTCAAGCGGCGGTCGTGGGTTCGAATCCCGGCTCGTACCAATGAGTTTCTCGGAACTTATGTACGGAATATTTACCGTTAGCTTTTAGGTGAAGGAAAACATCATGAGGAAACCGGACTAATCCCAATAAGGTCTAGTTTTCCCTCTAGGTTGGAAGGTCAGATGGCAGTCGATTTCGTAAAACTAGTGCCTATGCCAAATCCTCAGCCCAAGAAAAAAAGATAGACGGAGCATGATGAACCATCTAGTGAAGCCGGTTTTCAACCAAGCCAAATAAGTTTAGCGCACGCTCACGCACACAAACAAATTAAATTGCACATAACTTGAAATAGGTGATCTTGACAACATTGCGAAACGTGCTGGATGGAGAGTTTTGTGCAACTTGGTTTGTATATGTGTGAGTGAACGTGTGCTAACCTTATTTGGCTTGGTTGAAAACCGGCATCACTAGGTTGTTCGTCTTGATCTTGAAATCTTGGCATTAGGTGTCAAGTCAACCTCGGGCTCTTTTAGGGCACAATCGGGGACAACGCTAGGAGGAGCGAGAGGAGAGGAGAAAATACTATCCTACTCATATTATAAATGCGAAAGTTTGGATGTTTGGATGTTTAGATGTTTGGATGTTTGTTACTCAATCACGCTTAAGCGGCTTAACCGATTTGGATGAAATTTTGCACGAAGAAAGTTTATAGCCTGGATTAAAATATAGGATAATTTTTATCCCGGGCCCACGCAGACGAAGTCGCGGGCGGAAGCTAGTAATGTATATTTAGTCAAAAAATCCTTTTACAAACTGACAATTTAAACTTTCGCGCCTAAATAGATCTACAGTTCCAGTGACGTCACTCATGTGTGTCACTCGCCATATTTGTTTGTCCGTGGCTCGTCGCTAGATGTCATAGAGGTGCCTAAGTTTTGACAGGACAGGAGTGACGTCACCAGACGCTGATTGTTGGATTAAAACACGTTCCGTTTCACGTTACTTCAAATCGTAATTATTGTTTGAAATTAGTATAAGCTGAAAACGTTTCAGTAGCTATTATTTTATATTTTTGCAACATATTGGTCACAAAATAATGATAAATGTTACAGCGGCATCTTCCCTTTCAACTAAATGTATCAAATGTAGGTATTAATAGGAAAGTGAGGAAAGTGTATTTTCTTGTTTGTTATTCCCAGGTTTAGTCCGAGACTACTCGGGCAGTTTCTCCCTCTGCATCCACGTGCAGAACGCGCTGATAATGTCCTGCGTGCTCGTGTGGGGCGTCGAGTACGCGCTGGCCTTCACGCGGCGCCGCAAGGTCGTGCAGATTTAGCGCTCACATGCTGCGCTACCTTCGAAATACCACTCTCCCAGCACTGGCATGTGTAAATGGTGTCAATGCAGTGATAGGATCGTACCTTCAATTATGACGTCACGGCTAAAGCTTCCTCAGAATTTATACGATTGTTATAATTAATTTGTAAACAATTATACAAATGTCTGCGTGATGTTATGGCATATTTTTAATTTGACATAGCCAATCATGACTAGATGATGTTTAGATATTATTTTCTTGCCTAGTTTACCTTCTACAGTGATCATCAACAGCCCAAGTTGGCTGTATTCTTGTGTATCGGTGCTCTATGCCGAGTTATTATATGATTGATGATAATATATTATTGTTTTGACTAGATATTTATATTGACATGTGCTAGCTTCTCTTGTAGAACGACAAAGGAATTAACTGTTTTAGTGTTAAGGTAATTTTGTTGTACGAGTACTTCATAGTTTAAGTGTTGTTTAGAGAGTAAGAGTTCAGGTAAACGCATTGATGCAGCGAAACATAATCGTATATAATGTTTTGATGCAGCGAAACATAATCGTATATAATGTTTTGATGCAGCGAAACATAATCGTATATAATGTTTTGATGCAGCGAAACATAATCGTATATAATGTTTTGATGCAGCGAAACATAATCGTATATAATGTTTTGATGCAGCGAAACATAATCGTATATAATGTTTTGATGCAGCGAAACATAATCGTATATAATGTTTTGATACAGCGAAACATAATCGTATATAATGTTTTGATGCAGCGAAACATAATCGTATATAATGTTTTGATGCAGCGAAACATAATCGTATATAATGTTTTGATGCAGCGAAACATAATCGTATATAATGTTTTGATGCAGCGAAACATAATCGTATATAATGTTTTGATGCAGCGAAACATAATCGTATATAATGTTTTGATGCAGCGAAACATAATCGTATATAATGTTTTGATGCAGCGAAACATAATCGTATATAATGTTTTGATGCAGCGAAACATAATCGTATATAATGTTTTGATGCAGCGAAACATAATCGTATATAATGTTTTGATGCAGCGAAACATAATCGTATATAATGTTTTGATGCAGCGAAACATAATCGTATATAATGTTTTGATGCAGCGAAACATAATCGTATATAATGTTTTGATGCAGCGAAACATAATCGTATATAATGTTATGATGCAGCGAAACATAATCGTATATAATGTTTTGATGCAGCGAAACATAATCGTATATAATGTTATGATGCAGCGAAACATAATCGTATATAATGTTTTGATGCAGCGAAACATAATCGTATATAATGTTTTGATGCAGCGAAACATAATCGTATATAATGTTTTGATGCAGCGAAACATAATCGTATATAATGTTTTGATGCAGCGAAACATAATCGTATATAATGTTTTGATGCAGCGAAACATAATCGTATATAATGTTTTGATGCAGCGAAACATAATCGTATATAATGTTTTGATGCAGCGAAACATAATCGTATATAATGTTTTGATGCAGCGAAACATAATCGTATATAATGTTTTGATGCAGCGAAACATAATCGTATATAATGTTATGATGCAGCGAAACATAATCGTATATAATGTTTTGATGCAGCGAAACATAATCGTATATAATGTTTTGATGCAGCGAAACATAATCGTATATAATGTTATGATGCAGCGAAACATAATCGTATATAATGTTTTGGACTGTGCGGTTGTTCCTGTATTTGCCTGAAGCCTTACTTGGTTACTTATTATATTGCTTTCCAGTGGATAAACGACGAGTTATAGTAAAAAAGCGAGTGTAGAGCGTGAATGAGTTACCAGGCAGTACAAAAAACGTAACATAAACGCATGTTAGGCGCAGGAGTTTGACTTTAAAACCGAATGGACATTTTCATTGATAAATGTGCAGGTGCAGTTGAAAAATCATTTAAAGATGCTGATTTCATACTCAAAATCCAATCAAATTAGCAATTAAATATCTATCTGGGTCAAGCAAAAATAATGTTAATGAGAGCATTTAATAAGTAGATATTCAATAATTTCATTCTAGTTGTGTTACCACACCTTTTTGTGACTGTTTGGTTTCTCCTTCAAAGTGTCTTCTGATAATAGAATGGACATTTCTCAAGTTTAGCACCGATTAATTCGTCTATCAGAATCTATACATATAGATAGATATAATTAATTATACTTTTTGACAAATCCAGTCAAATTATCATGACATTAATGACATGTCAAATCAAAATCACATGTCGCAAATTAAATTGTATATGTAATCATAAATCTGAAGGCGTTTTTGCCAGGCAGGGTTGCCGCGCTATAAACGACAAGATAAATCATCACTATCTGTACGTCTAGCACAACTTGCCGACAAGTCGCTTCGCGCGCGACTGAGCGTGCCCTGTCTCACTTGCACCGTGCAAATTCGAAAGAGGAGGGTGGATCTCTCTCGACTCCCGTCGCGGCGCGGCGTCAGTTGTGCTAGCCCCCCTGTCAGACAGTGTTAGAACGAGCCGAATACGACAAATGTGACCATTATAGACTCGCAGGTGGCATTTTAATCGCACTGCAGAACTTGCTAGTATGTTGCATGACACGTCACAACCCTACTCTCTACTGAATGAATAAAGAAGGATAGCTTTAAAATAATTGCTAGCCTTTCTTGAATTACACGAATTTAGACCTATAGAATTTTCAGTAATCATATTTTTAGATGGCTGTTTGTAATTTTGAAACGTTTTTAGGTGTGAATAGTTAGAAGACATTACGTTCTTTATTGAATAGTGAGAGATGATATCAAAGACGCTATTAAATTATTAGCAATAGCGCGTATATTGTATTGTATTATAAAATCTGAATTTATATTGAAGCGGATTATATGAGACTTCTTCTGACTTCCATGCTGTTAGGGCTAATAAGTTTCATTCTACTAATACTAAATATAAAATACAATTTAAGTAGTACAATAAAAAAATAAGTATTTTGAGTAGTCACAAACTACATATACTATCATGTTATCATGTTACTACTTCTAATTTAAATATCATGACAAAACATATATTGACAGATAAATTGACATTGTATTTTTAGTTAATGTTTTGGTGAGTTGTACTTATACTATACATCTGTATAATTTGTGATAACTGACCTCGTCTTCCAAACTTACTTAAATACTATGTATATATTTTTGATGCACGTGACTAAATTGTAAACTTAACAGTAGGTACTTAACGCGTATTTGAAAATTAAAATAATATTTGTATGTGCAAATAATCGGGACACGTTAAACATCATGTAATTATATTTGTTATGTAACAAATCAGATAATCGACTTAACTTAAGGACTTATTACTTGTATATTTCAACGAAATGCCAACATTTCGTACATATTGCTTTTTTTAGCGTATGTATTTGGTAACATTAAATTGAATCCCTAGAAGGATAAGAAAAGTACATCTTTAATTGCGAAATATAGTAAAATGGCATCGCGAAGTTGTCTATGTATCTCTACATCCGTTGTGACTCTTCCTAATCGATTTATGGAACCATTGAAAATGTATGTGCCAAACTATGGTACGACTTACACGATGATGTTCAATGCTGTGTGTGTATTGAAACTTTCTTGATGTTATGGTAATTTTTTTATTAATAACCGATAATCAGTCTTCAGACAGGATTTGGCAGTGCTTAAATACCAATATGTATATGTACCTGGTGTTTTTATTCATTTGCTTTAACTTCGACACAGTGCTTGGTACATTTATATAAGTTATCCTGTATATCGGTTTAACGATATTGGAAAAAAAACTGGTTTCATACAAAATAATTTAATATCTACTTGCATTGACAGCTCATTAATAAATTTAATATAATTTATGTATTGCAGGTGTAATCTAACCGCTATGATACGTCCTCACTCCAACTATAGGTATTTTAGCACTACCCATTCCTATCACTGCTGATAATGTAATATCTGATGATTCAGATAATCAAAGTGATGACTGAATTTAATTAGTACTGACATAATGACCACACAAATCATATTTGTAAAATGCTGAGGATTGCTTGATTGTCGTAAATGTATTTTCTCAAACATGCAATGAAATATTGACGTTGTGTTCTTCATAATGGGCTTCGAAATGTCACGTTTCGTCGTAATGGCATTTTATACAAAATTGGAGGCCTAGGCCTGCAAGATGGTCTTTTTTAATTTCCATACCACAATTTGTAGCACAAGATCACGGTGTTCAGCCATGAAAATTAAAGTTTGATTTCTTGGAGTTTTTTTTAATTTATTTCGTTGCATGTTTGAGAAAAGCACTATACATTCCTCGGCGTGAAAAGGGGTTGCCAGCCTCATAACTATCCGACCTCGCTACGCTCGGCCGTCTATATGTACTCGGCCGGCAACCCCTTACTTCCCGGCCTCTGTAGTATTGTACTATTGTTGTTATGTTTTGAATTCTTCGCGACTTCATGAGAGTCAGCCTCTTGTTATCTCTATATGCCTATTTACTAGGTACTCCATTTATAAGTAATGACAAAAAATACTATTTTGGATACCAATATCTACTTATGTTGATTAATAAAGTGGCAGGTAGGTATCTTGATAAAATCAAATAAAATAAAATAAATGGTTATTTTAAATGATGCCTTGAGGGGTAATCACGTAACGTTTTAAACGCGCGTTAGGTAGATCCAACTGTCATTTTTCCATATAAAAATTGACATTTAGATCTACCTAACGTACGTACAATGCGTGACGCGATTGACCTGCTGCTCTACAAAGGAAAGAGGCAGTAAGTTAATAGGGCCGTCCTGTACTCTTAATGCGTTTTTTCCTTTGGAAGACATTGACCATTTTATTTTATATGGTGCAAGATTATTTGTTAATTACTAGTTTCATCTGTATCGTGAAAAATTATAGCAAATATTTTATAAAAAAATAAACCATGAAAAAGACGACAGAATAAAATATTTCAGGTTACCGAAAGATTTTGTTTTATTTTACAATAACTAGTGCCATCTAGTGCTATTTTTCACCTCACTAGATCGGAAAGGTTACTTTATTTGTCAAAATCTGCGCCCATAAGTCCATTATATATATCCGCTAGCGTGGAAAATGTTTTTGAATTTCGAACGTGACGCTCTATCGCGAGATCCAACTTTTTTCTATGGAATGGGGTCATTATCCTGCGTTCAGAAACTTATCGTGTTATGCTACTAATTCTTTTTTTATAATCTTAAATTAATTATACGTATTATTTCTTAATTACATATGAAATATTAATAATTTAATGACATTAATAGAAATAAATAATTTTAAAATGTAGTTTTCTGTTTTAGAAATTTTTCGTTTAGTGCAAATTTGGAACGCACCGTATAAAAAGCTAATAACATACAGTATACATACTTATATACATTCACGCCTGTATCCCTAAAAGGGGTAGTCAGAGAACATGAAAGTGTTCCAATGCCACTTTTAGCGTAAATATGGGTATAAAAGATCGACAAAATGTGATATCGCAGCGATAGGTGGATAGCCTATCGCCCACAACACACTTCAACCCTGCTCCCTCAGTCGACTTTTACGACACCCTTGGGAAGAAAGGGGGTGGTACTTACTATTCTAACATAGCTAGCTCGGCTTTCTATGCACTTGCGCCAAACAACAACTTTGCAGCCTTACATAACAAATTCAAATACTTAACTATTTATTAGCCAAATTAAGAAATATTCAGACAACATGCGAAAATGACGCATGTGGTAATGTTCGATCCAATTTTCAATCCAGTGAACTTAATAATATAAATTATAATAATCGTGTACAACTATGAACCTAAACGCAGTATTTCGCGACCGAAACAGCTATACAATGTACAATTTTCCATACAACGATTAAGTAATACAAATTGCAATGTGTGACGTCATACTCTTACGTCAATTAGTATGAAGCGTTTCGGCTGCCGCCAGCGAGGCCCGTCTTTAACTCAAGTTTTGGTGTATTTATGTTTTTTAAATTGTAGTTGCTCCCCTACAAACATTTGGTCCTCTCCAAAAACTGGTTCGAATGGCATCGTAAATAAATCTTAGGTGACAAGCCTATTGCTATTGAAACAAAAGGTCACTTGCAAAGTTACAGTGAAGCCAAAAACGTGTAGGCCGATAATTCTATTGTAATTTTTCCTCAAAACGTGGAAAAATTGGCAGATAGACACATTAGGGATGGCCCATTAAGGAGACATTCTCTGCACGAATTACAGCATGCATATCAGCCAGGGAAGTCAATGGCAAGCGCACTTCACCTGCCTGGCAGCTTTTTTAGACTTGGAGGGAGGGTTCGATCTTACTTATAAAGGTGCAAAACATGGTACCTATAGAGCCGACCATATGTAAATGGATAAGCAACATGCTAAATGGCGGACTAAAAAGTCATCTTTCTTGGGGGATGAGATAAAGGCCACGGCCACAAAGGGATGTCCACAAGGTGGGGTACTTTCACCAACTCTGTGGAGTTTGGTGGAGAACTCACTCTTAGTAGAACTCAATAAAGGTCCCATCCACAAGGTAGGATGAGCTGATGATAGTCATACTTGTTAATGGAAAATTCCCAAATACGGTATCAGAAATCATGAACAAGGCACTGAAGAAAGCGGAGAGATGGTGAGATTGTCGTCAATTATCCATTAGTACCTTTTATTAGGAAAATGACCCTCCGCACTGGGAGTATTTGGGATATGTAGATCAGCATACGGCAAAAATGGGGAATTAACCCGAAGGTTCTAAAGTGGATCTACACCATGATGGTGAGACCCACAATACTGTACGGTAGCCTGGTATGGTGGCCAAGGACTTTAATGAGCACAAGTAGAGGGGAACCCTCATGAAGGTGCAAAGGACGGCATGCATGGCTTAAGAGTCCGCAGTAAGCTCGGCCGAATTTCACTTTTCCATACAAACGTACTTACGCTCTCATTTTAAAGCTACTTGTTGGATTGTGACGAAACTTTGCATAGGTATTATATACATTGACATGAGGTATATCTATGTCTGTAATTAGTTTGTTTAATTTTTATTCAGCCGAGCTTACTGCGGACTTAATTATAACCGGGGCGTTTGGATCCACGCCTACAGCGGCGCGTCCTACTGGACCTACTGCCACTTCACCTGGTGATAAAGTGCAAATCGCTACGGACTAAGAACTCTTAGACAGCGGAGTAAGCCGAAGACTAAAGCGCACAAACATGGAAACTTACGGTTTCTTAATCAGAATAACAAACATAGGATGCGACAAAATACTGCCCAAGAATGTATTGCACAGAAACGACTACACAACATAAATTCCATCCAGGGGACCGATTTTTGACTTTCGAGCGCTCGAAATCAAAAGCGAGCGGTACCTAGGTAGCGCACACGAATATTTGTCACTATTATTTTCCCATGAATCCAATAATAGCTATTTTTGAAATCATCACTTGAAAGCTAGTGATTGGCTATCGATACTTTTGCGTTTCGTTGTATGCAAAAAGTAGATAATTAAGTACCGGTTTTTCAAATAAATTTTCAGCATACCTAATATAGAGAATAGAAGGTACTTATTGGAAGTTGTGTATCTATAATATAGTAAATTTATTAATTTTAAATATATTATGCGTTTCATAACAGAAAAAAAAACAAAAGTAAGAGGTGAGTAATAGGTAGTACCTAAACGAAACGCTTATTTTCCCGCCAATAGACTAACGATCTTGGTTTTCAACCACAAAATTCGGCAAGAAATTAAATATAATCGTACACCAGCCAATCACTTAGCATCGAATCAATATATATTAATCATAGATATTAATTTTTTATGAATATAGAATATAAAATATAGCTCAAAATTTGATTCCATAGGTTTACAACAACCCCAATAAATGCGAACTCTACATTGACCCAAACAATATCAACTGCCCCGGAATGAAAATTTTAAGCAAATAATCCCTTCACCTCCTTGGTGCACCCGTCTTTGATGAGGCCATTCCGGGATTTATCAACAAAAACGTTGATCATTTCCACACCTTTTTGGACCGCCTTCTAGAAATTAACTTCCATATGGCATTATTTATTTTGCGTCACTGTCATTTCGTTCCTAAATTTACTTACGCTATGCGCTGCAGTCCCTTTTGGAAGCTCCCAAATTTCTATGAAAACCTGGACAATATTATTTGGACTCAAATTGAAAAAAACATTAATATAAAAATTGACAACAGAATGTTCCTCATCGCATCTCTACCGGTAAGGTTCGGAGGTCTTGGGTCGACAAATATCGAGCGCGCGAGCAAATACTTCCGGCGTTCCTGTCTTCAGTACACAGTACGCTGCCCCTCACAGGCAAGATTTTAACACCCTCACTAGGTGATTGTGAGATAGCGTGCTTGTCCCAGGCCAGGGATGCCTGGAAGGTTGCTTGTCCTAACAAAGACTTTCCCTCTAACCCAAACCTCCAGAAACTCTGGGACGAACCTATTTGCCGGAGAGTGCATAAGCACCTACTGGAGACATGTCCATCACCTCTGGAAAGGGCCCGCCTGCTAGCCATATCCGAGAGGCAGTCTGGCCAATGGCTACATGCATACCCCTCAGCCAATTTCGGGAACCTCCTTGACCCACATAGATTCCGGCTTTCAGTAGGTCTGCGACTCGGAGCCAATCTCGCCGAGCCCCACCTTTGCCTCTGTGGTGCAACCGTAGACCGCCTAGGTCATCACGGCCTCGCCTGTTCCAGAAGCGCCGGTCGACTGTCCCCGCTATGCCTGCCTCAACGACATTATCCGTCGAGCTCTGGCCAGCGTCAGCGTGCCAGCCGTACTGGAACCTAATGACCTGGCACGTGACGACGGAAAGAGGCCCGACGGACTCACCCTCGTGCCGTGGCAACGGGGACGGCCATTAATCTGGGACGCTACATGCGTTGACACCCTAGCGCCGTCCCACCTTGGCACGACGTCGTTGAAGGCGGGCAGTGCGGCCGCTGCTGCTGAAGCTGCAAAGCGCCGCAAATACGCATCTTTAGGTGACAATAACGTATTTGCAGCGTTTGCCGTGGAGACCTTGGGTCCATGGGGACCGGAGGCCTTAAAATTATTTCAACCAAATCTCGAAAATGCTCATCCGCTCCACTGGTGAGGTGACTACGGCTGGCTCGTTCCTCGCTCAACGCATTGGCATTGCCATTCAGTGAGGTAATGCAGCCGTCCTTATGGGCACCCTACCAAGTGGTATTGATTTTGAGGATATATAAAAATAGTGTAAATACCCCATAGGTTAAGTGAGTTTTATCTTTTAAATTAATAGTCAGTCCAAAGTTAAATAGGTACTACTGAAGTCTCCAAATTTTCTACCAATAGAATTGAATACGAGTGGTCGGGTACGTATCAGAATGTCTAAAATTAAAAAAAAACTAACGTTAAATAACCTACGTTCAAAATATCTAAAATCTAAATAGGTAACCTAATGGTTTTAAATATCTAAGCCACCGAGTGGTCAATACCACTCGTTTTTCAATTTTCTATCGGTCGTATTTCAAAAATAGCATTTCATAGTTTTTGACCGTTTTCGAGTGAAAGAGTCGAGCGCTCGAAAGTCAAAAATCCCTCGAAGCTCGAAGGCTAAATGAGTCTATAATCACCGAGGTCTGCCAACAAACCGCACTGTGGTTTGGCAGGTGTGTAATTAAAAATTAAGTTTTTTGCTATGAATCATCATATCAGCCGAAAGACGTCCACTGCTGGATATATGCCTCCCCCAAAGAGTGCCAAAGTGACCGGTCTTGCGCCACCCGCATCCAGCGGACTCCAGCAACATTTACCGGGTCATTATCAGGGCATGAATAAACAATTATTATTATAAAAAATAAAAATAAACTACAAGTATACTCAGTGACAGTCAAGTGGCCCTTAAAAGCCAGTCACAGGGCACAGCGCTTACGGCGCCGAAAGTGGATTCTAGACTGTTTGTAATGGCGTCCAATCTCTGAACAAGCTTGGAAAGCACAATAAGGTGCAAATAGTTTGGATACCAGGGCACGAGGGTTTCATCGGCAACGAAAGAGCAGATGAGCTTGCAAGAAGGGAGTCTACAAATCACGATGTAGGTTCAGAACAATTTGTCCATAACATCGGCCTTAAAAGGCTACGCTCTTCATAGAAGAGAGGACTCGGGCTGGAACAAAAAACTCTGAAAATCCAGCAGGAAGCAACTCAGAATCATCCCACCTCAGATCACTTCGGGTGGCCAAGATCAGACTGTCGACTAGTACCTAAAAATTACGCGAATAAAATATCGAAAGGATACCGATTGCGGGGAGGGGAAGTGACATGGGTCCTTCACAACCCTTAATAGGAGAATGTAAGTAGGTGTCGAAAAAGATAGATCGGATTTTATAAGGTTTGGTAGAAATGAAGGAATAAGCTGCATTGAAGAAGTTACGCGGATATACAAGTAGGTAAGTAGATTTTAGTAATTCTTTTCAAGTTCTGCGTTTACTGTTAAGATATAGGTAGTTAAAGCAATCAATGTCAGAAACAGCTATCGTTGTAGGAAATAAAAACAAGGTTATATTATAAGTATTTTTATTTATTGAACAGAGCGCCACAGTTGATGTATTTTATTCAGATGATAATTATGTCATTAGTCTTACTTAACGGATTACTATTAAATTAGTTGAGAGATTTCTTCAACCTGCAGCTCGAGCAATAAAAACACTAGTTTTTAAACAAGACAACATGCAGGGCGCGTCTGAAGTCGCCCAAACACGAACATATAGCGTTGTAGGCAACGCTATATGTTCGGGAATGTCTATGAACAGGTGTGTGTTTCCATACTAGTGCTGCTGCACGCGTTGTCTGTCCATAGACACACTTAAGTAACCCCCGTATTCATAAAGCTTAAAATGCCTCCGTTAAATAAACGTGTTTGTCCCGTTCTTACGAACACAAATGTCAAAGTGACGGATATAGACAAACGAATTTTAACGGCATTTTAAAATAGTACGTTCATAATTCCTAATCGGTTTTATAAAGATCCGTCAGATTAAACTTTTGGTTAAGTAATATGTATAACATTAAATCTTTATTTCGAATGGTAGGAACCATGTAATCCTACACGTAAAGTGGGGATGTATTTTTTTTTTGGGCAGGCACCGAGTAGCAAAACTAATTTCGCGATTTGCGTGAGACTAAAGTTAGAGAACGTATGTATATTCATCATGTTTCTCCTCTAGTCTAGATATACTGAAATCATTTAAATTTATAAACATAAAGAGTACGGAGGACTTACGGGTCGTGCCAGTCAAGGTTAGGTTGTCAGTCCATTCTGGAGGTTGTTGCACCTACTTTATTTAAGTAGCTTATTTTTAATAGTTGTATAGTAAATGTTTTTTTCAACAATTTGGTCGTAACGTGCTTCTTATTACGTCGCTTTTAGACAGGGTATTAAACACCCGTATTTTATAACATTACGGCACACGTGTTTAATGGTTATATCCCGACTAAGACGCGTTGGCACCTTGCAACAGGGTCTATGTATGAACACGGTACATTATTGTATGGTTTTGTTTTCTCATTACGATCATATTTATAATTCTAAACGGCGACTTTCATATCAATATACTGTATGTGAATGATTATAATAAGGCCTTCGACTGTGTTTGTCATAAGACATTGATCGGGAAACTCGACTAGTATGGAGTCATTCAGATCAGCACTGAATTTATTTAAGTCTTACTTACATGGTAGAATACAAAGGGTCGAAGTGAATGGACAGCGATCACCGGGGTCATTGGTCTCGATGGGTGTACCGCAGGGATCAATATTGGGGCCTTTCCTGTTCCTTATCTGCATAAATGACTTGCCATACCTCTTAAAGACCCACCATGATATAGTATTGTTTGCAGATGACACCTCACTTTCATAAGACAACAACAAGCTTGCAATGATGTAAACAATGCTACTTCTAAAGTAGTAAATTGGTTCAATGCTAATAATTTATTGTTAAATGAGAAAAAGACTAAATGTATAAAATTTGTCACGAATCACGTTAAGCAAAGACACTTCCTTGCTCATGCAAGGAAGTGTCTTTGTGAAGGATAAGGAATTGGAACTAGTTGATAGTACAGTTTTTCTTGGTATGACGTTAGATTCCAATTTGCAGTGAGCAAGATCCGTCATTTAACAGACTTAAAAACAGCTCGATTAGTATATTTTAGCTACTTCCATAGCATTACGTCATATGGTATTTTATTGTGGGGCAGTGCTTCGGAGATTCATACGATTATTGTTTTGCAGAAACGGGTTATTCGGGCGATATATAAATTGAACCATAGAGACTCACTTAGAGATAAGTTTAAAGATATTATTAATATAATGACATTACATTGTCGTTTCAATTCAATTCAATTCAATTTCTTTATTTCGGACATACAAAGTATCCATAGAGTGTTACAACACATCTATGACAATATTGTGTATATATACATGAAAAATTTACCATTTTAGGACAAACAGTGACATATATAATATTAATACTAGAAATAAGCATAAGCTGCGGCGCCCACCACTCGGCTTTAAAAAAACCTTCATGGGTAATTGTGTAAGGTCTTATAGCAAACTTCCAGGAAACGTAACTGAGTTATCTGTTAATAAATTCAATAACTATGTGAAGCATAAACTTATTTCGAAAGCTTATTATAGCAAAAAAGACTACATGAACGATAAAACTCCATGGGACTAATTTGTGACTGAATTTTTAATTTATTTATTAAGTTTGGAAATGTATGACATTGTGTTCTCAATTTATTATTCTCGTTAAATAATTTTTTTGACATTAGATTGTTTTTCTAGTAACATAGACTAGTATTTTTTTTTTATAATTTTTTTTTTTCATGGTTAATAAATTGCCCTGAGAAAGTTTCTAACTGACGATTTGAAAGTGCTTGTTACTAGGCCTACTTGAATAAAGAATATTTTGAGTTTGAGTTTATAAAACAAAGCGTTTGGAACCGTTCTTAGTTTGTAATAACCTAAATCCTACTCATATTATAAATACGAAAGTTTGGATGTTTGGATGTTTAGATGTTTGGATGTTTGTTACTCAATCACGCTTAAGCGGCTTAACCGATTTGGATGAAATTTTGCACGAAGATAGTTTATAGCCTGACTTAAAATATAGGATAGTTTTTATCCCGGGTCCACACAGACGAAGTCGCGGGCGGAAGCTAGTAATCACATAACTCAGCCAACTCATTTCACAGATCACAGTTCGACTGCAACCTATTGATCGTATTTGTTCCGACTCCACGGTTATTAGTGCCGACATTGACCATGTCGTGGAACTAGGAGGGCATGCCTTGGTTTTTATTACACGCAAAGTGTAAAGACACGCAAAGTGCCGGCAAAAATACCAATGTGTAGATCTTTAAAGATTGATCTCGAAAATTGACCAATTGGATTATTTATACTATTTTTATTTTAAATTCTATCGACGGCAAGTAAACTCTTTTCAATACTTCGGTTTTGTATTTTGATACATATTCGCCCGTCAAACGGAAAGTCATTAAAGATAAATCCAAGCCGTAGATTAATAATATATGTATTGAAACCTAACCGTCATTTGAGCCGATTGTAGTGTCTGGAAGTGAGTTAAAGTGTCCTTTGACACAATCTCGTTATTGAAGCGGAACAGTAAACTCTTTCATTATTAGTATTATTACCGATCGGGCGACACTAATTAGTTACGATACGATTTATTTTAAACATTAAGTACACTGTGGATACAATAAAAATATAATGATGTTTATAAGTGGCACAATTTATGATGAGTCCTGATTGTGGGAATAAGTACCAATTTAATTTAACGTCTGTCACAGGAACCAGTCTAGGTGTAGGTAGGCACGATATGACAAGGTTACACCTACCTATCACTGTTCAAGCCCCGAAGTGTACACGCAACCCAAGTACCTACTGTGCAAATTATAATTGCCACCAGTCAACGAAGTTACTGTTAGATACTGTAGCTAAATCGATGATAAACATTTTCGTCGTGCCACTTTTAGGGAACATCCTGCGAATCCGAGCGAGAAGTCCGCCATTTGTACATTAAGTATTTCGGTTTTGTGCTTTAGTTTTTTAATAAATAAAGTTTAAATAAATAAAAATTAAGGTAGGGCAATTACTTTCCCAGCCTTCGAACTGACCTATTTTAAAATAATCAGTGTGACGGTGGATCATACATATGAGTAGGTACAGTGTTAACGTTGGGTAACCAGGCATACACAAAGATATTTTTTTTGTACCACGTCGGTGTCGGTGCCAAACTAGCTTACCCACCTGATGGTAAGTCGTTACCGTAGCCTAGTGACACTTGTAATTCAAGAGGTACCTGCGCGTCGCTGACCCTTTCAGTAAATTTATGTAGAGTGGGAGGTAGGGAAACTCGAAAACTATAGAAAATCGTATTTATTTACACCGTCCGTACGTCTTCATTCGTAGCGATCGTCTTACAAACTGAATCATAATCATAAATTATAAATAGTACCCTTTAGCTTACTCGCTAAAATAACCTATGTTAAATACTCACATTGTTAAAATATTCAGTGGTACTATAAAAGCATTTTTTACCAGCCAAGTAAATAGTTTCTGCCTTAATTTTTTGAGGGGTAGCTCTCTTAATTGCTATGGTTAATGATTGAATATCTTAATACACATGGCGTAACAATTTCTACCCCTCATTGCAGTGCGCATTTTTGGAAGCACGAGTCTATCCGGATATCGTGTGTTGATATTTGTTATATCTCTTTTCTTTTTAAACATTTCATTGTGCAGCTTAACAAATATACCTACATACTTCATAAATGTACAGTGAGTCTACTGTTAGTAATCTTAAGCTAACAAAATATTACGTCAAATTATTCACCGTTCTAAAACTATTCAAACCACGTTCGATCGTTCTTTATTCATCATCTAACAGCCAGCATCATACAAAGTCATCAAAAAGTACTTACCTTTCCCACATTTATACACTCCTTTTTTGAAGAACCCCGTACTGCAGTCAGTCCCAAGTAGAGCATAATAAGAACACCTGTAAGTACCACCTATTTATACAAATAATTTAATTCATCTTCATTCTCTCTTTACCGATTGTTTTTATGCTGGAGCCATAGATTGTACACCTTACTTATTGCTTACTAGCTGAAGACGGAATCTGGTATCCTCTCGTGGGACATCAAAATTGGTTACGAAATATGGTATCCTAACCTAACCTAACACTTCAGCATTTCGATATAGCGATAATCAACTTGGCACGGCTGGAGAGACTGTAGTACAGCCCAGGTTTCAATCGAATCGAAGGCTTTCTCGTAGTCCACGAACGCTAGGCAGAGGGGCAGGTTATACTCCTCGGTCTTCTGTATAACCTGACGGAGCGTGTGGATGTGGTCTACGGTACTAAAGCCTCTTCGGAAGCCGGCTTGTTCGGGAGGCTGGACGCTCTCGGGGTTTCGAATTTGGATTGATGCTGGACGGAGCGTAGACTTTATCAATCGAGAGCGTTCTTCCTTGACGCATATATTCAATGTGCCTCTTACCAGACGGTGATCGCTCCCGGTTTTGACCGTATTGATCACAGACATCATTGAATATATGCTTCCTCGTCGACATGATGAAGTCAATCTCGTTTTTAGTTGCACCGCCGGGACTCATCCAGGTCCACTTTCTGTGCTCGTGTTTCTTGAAGAAGGAATTCATCAAGTAGAGTCCCTCCTTCTCCAAGAAACCAGCCAGTAGTTGGCCCCGGTGGTTCCGACTTCCAACTCTAAGTTACCCCACTTTCAGCTCTTCACCATCTCTCTTGCCCAGTTTTGCGTTGAAGTCCCCCATGACAACGGTGAAGTAGGTTTTGGAACTATGCATGGCCTCCGATATATCTTCATACATAGCCTCCACCTCTTCGTCGGAGTGTGCCGAGGTCGGCGCGTAAACCTGTATGACCTTCAATGAGTACCTGTTGGATACTCTGAGTATTAGGTACGCCACCCGTCGACACACTCGATCTTCACCACGTTATTCACGAGGGACTTGTGGACAAGGAACCCGACACCTCCTTGGGACTGTTGGTCGCCCTCCCGGAAATAGAGCAATTTGCCGGATTTGAGGGTTATCGTATGCTCCCCCTCTCTTCGGACTTCAGATAACCCTATGACATCCCAACGCAACTTGCTCAACCCTTCCTCCAGTTCCGCTATCCTTTCGTCGGTCCGCAGTGTGCGCGTGTTATACGTTGCCAGGGCCAGGGGTCGTCGGTAGTGGTAGCCGGATCTTCGCCGGAGATTCTTCGCACCCCTGACCCCGCTGGTACCCTGGCCGCTACCACAACCAGGGTACCGGGGGTCGCCGGAATCTCGGGGCCGTGGTTTTTTTGTACCTTCCATTTGGGGGGTATATGCCATAATCGCTACGCTTGGCATGCGGGTTGGCGATCGCAGTGTTTCCACCGCACTCCAGGGACGCTGCTGCTCATCCCCCGGTGGTCTTGGTCGTAGTCGGTTTAGGACGTACCCGGGTCCAAGGGTAAGTTTGTTATCGCAGCCAAATAGGTATCTACCAACAACCGTCGGTTTTGGTACCTGTCTTGTAGCAGCTTGAGTGCTACTGGATAATTAACCTCATCCATGGACAGTTGCCTGATGAGCGCTAGAGCTTCTCCCTCTAGAGATGCTCTTAAATAATAGTGCTTTTCAGCCGGTGATATATTCCTAGTATGCACCAGTGACTGAAATAGATCGTGATATGACAGCCATTCATGGACTTTCCCCGTGAACTTGGGCAGCTCTATAGCAGGTAACTTAGCTGATATTACCTGTGCGTGAGGCTTGACGTCGGGCCGCTGACTCCCTGCCGCTGGTTCAATCGCCTGCTCAAGTCTCACCAATAACTGGTTGATGATGGTGAACTGCTGTTCGTACTGCTCCCTCTCCTCCACGGAGAGGTCCTCGTCCGAAGCGCTGATGATGACCTCATAAGCTGATATAATCTGCGGATAAAATGCATGAAATTGCCGCCTGGCTACGACTGCTGTCACCCCCCCTTGAGCAGTGTCTACTGACCCTCCATTGTCCACTAACATTTGGTAGCGTGACCTAAACTGGGCCTTGGCGGTACGTAATGTGGCCATGATGACAATGATACCTCAATACCAAGCAATAACAATAATCAGTGACACTTTTATTTTATTATATTGACTTTAGTCAGATACACCTTGTATGACTATTAATGCACCCTGCCTACCGTATATGAATTATATTTATTGAATGATTTATTGACAGTACTATTCATCAGCTTCTAAGCTTGTTACTTATTGTTTTGAACAATGATACAATTCTATTGACATAAACAAACGAAATAAATAGGTCATAAAAAATGAAACTTGAATGTAAATAATAACTTGACCTACTTAATATTTGATGAGTGGCTATTAGTTTGCTCAGTATTACTTGCAATGAACCTCTTTGAATGATGTTATTGAACTGAGTTACCAAATTGAATGCCTCACCTTAAACAATGAACTTTACTAATGTAATAACTCGTAGGTATTTGACTTACCAGTAGCTGAGAAATACTGTACACTATAAACATTAACTCGTGACTAGTTAACTGTTTTGATAGTTAAATAATACACTTATTGTCTTTTAACAACAAAGTTCGTCTTGACCGTGACCGTGAACCGTTGACAGTTGACACCAAGATGACAGTTGACGTGAACCGACCGACTGACCGTGTTGGCCGACTTGTGACCGGTGAGCGACCGCCCGAATGAATGTGAACGTAAGTAACCGAATGGTACGAAAACCACGCCTCGGTAATTATGACGATTACGTAATAATGGCGTCGCGAAATATGACGAATTCACTTCACTATAAATGCTACGGGAATTGCCTTTCGCGACACTGAATTTACGTTACACTTATACTTAATGCAAATAAACACATAGCTTGCGATACCACCGTCGCCGTCGCAGCGCCCCGCTGCTGACCTCCGTTGACCTTCGCGTCCCGCGCGTCGTTGTTGGATGAAGCAAAATGTGCTGTGCCCTTTCCTAGCTTTTAGCACGTGCGATCTGCGCTTTTAGAGACCGTGCTGTTCCGTTCCCCTGATGGGCCACCAAAAATGAAGACGGAATCTGGTATCCTCTCGTGGGACATCAAAATTGGTTACGAAATATGGTATCCTGTCGTGGACACCAAAAAATGGTTGTAAAAATGTGTTCCCCTCACCTGGGTCCACCAAAAATGTTGATGAAAAGATACTTAGGGCTCCTAGGCTTCGTCCTGAATCCCCTAGGAGCAGACGCCAGTCCTCACCTCAGCCTCCCCTGGATGCTCGAAGACCGCCCGTCGTCAGGAACGTAGATGTGGGCCACCACCTGTGACCGCCGCGTCCGGCGCACGCGCCACAGGAATTGATTTTGATTTGATCTAAATTAAACTATGATGAATATTGACTTGTTTGTATTAATCACCAAACACAAGAACTACATTATATTGAAGTACTAAACCCTTAGGTGCTAATTTAACCTAAAAAACACCCCGTCACATTTCGATCCCGGCGAGTAATCTCGAGTGATTCAAAGCCATCTTGAAAAACTTAAGTTACAGCTACTTTTCGCTAGGGGGCGCGGCCATCGCGCTGTTTGTGAATGATTAAATGACTTGACAGCGCGGCAAATTTGAATTATGATTATTTGAAATGCGTGAATATTTCTTCTGCCCGCGACTCCGTCCGCGTGGAACTCGTTTATGTCGTAGCTCCATACAAACTTTCACCCCCCCATTTCACCCCCTCAGGGGATGATTTCCGGGATAAAAACTATTTTCTATGTTCTTCCCCGGGACTCAAACTATCTCTATACCAAAATTCATCTAAATCGGTTCAGCGGTTTAAGCTTGAATAGGTAACAGACAGACAGATAGACACACAGACAGACATACAGACAGATAGACACAGTTTCGCATTTATAATATTAGTATGGATTATTAGAGCGAAACTAAGGCCTTTATACTTTCTAAGGCTACTTGTACACGCTGCGCGATATTATGTTACAGACGGCTGAGTGGAAAGCGAGGAAGTGGTGATGCGATATACGAACGGATTACCTTTATTTTATTGGTTTCCCACCCGTTCACGGTTCATGGATCGCAAACTCATTTCTGGTAACTGGATAGGTAGGTACTTAGTTTATTTAAAATATATTTTTGCCTACGAAGAAAATTGTTCCAGTAACGCGACTGATTGATTTTGTACTTACCACTGCACATGGGGATCTGTATTTGGTAAAAAAAAACAAATTAGCTATAATATTTCATTATAACTGGTCTTTTACCTACCTACCTACATGTCAAAGTTTACAATCCAAAAGTAATTACAAGTGTTCAAGGGTTACAAGGTTACAAGGTTAAGGATATTTACGAAATAGTTAGGTACTCTAGGCGTAACGAAATTCTAAAAACTGAATCTAAACTATCTAGCTATCAATTCCTACTTATAAATGATTCAACTGAGTTTAATAGTGTTTGAGGGTGAACCATTTCCTGAACAGGGCCCTAAAGCGGTTAAATTAAAAAAGGTTCTGTCAATAATGTAATTTTTGGTACAAGCTTTTGTCGCCAACTGTACTTTTCTATATACCGTCATCAACTACTCATTGAGACGATTCTAACCGGCCTATATTATACTTAACAGTGTTACGTCGGTTTCGTACTGAATTTCCATGGCCACCTTTTATATCCATCGGCCATCATCAGATTAGAGCTCGATGCTACCGTTATATTGAAGTGTCATCCAAACCATATGTACTTACACCCAAACTTTATGTACTTACACCCAAACCATATGTACTTACACCCAAACCATATGTAATTACACCCAAACTATATGTACTTACACCCAAAATTTCAGCTCAATCGGTTTAGATTAACTGGTCCAAAATTCAGTTCCAAGATTTGTCCCTCACTAACAAACTGACAAACGAACAGGTCAAGTTAAATAAAAAGCTTGTAATAAAAGATACAAATGTGTTCAGTAGTCTTCAAATAAGTAATAACGTTTGATTTTGGTTAACAACCTAAAAAAAATCATATTATTATATGTCAGTTGGCGGTAGATAAGTAGTTATACTTATCTTGGCTTTTCGTATAGGTTTCTGCCACTGTTTTTAAAGAAGTATAATAGAAGAAAGCTACCGGGACTTCCATGGGGCGAGCACCCGACTGCTCACGCTCACGCAACAGTCGCATACGGGGATTTGCTGAAACAAGCGCGCGTCAAACGATGCAACCTTGAAAAAATTATAACGCAACAAATTATTGATTGTCCATGATTTACGTCGGACGAGCATTGGTCAGCCACCCCGCTATTCTTGAATATATCTTGACCCCACGATTGGTAGTAACCAAGCGTAGGTAGAGGCCTAGTTCCGTTACGCATGCCGAGTGAGGTGAGGTGAGGCGCATTAGTGCGTTCCGAATCCAAATAACACGGTGCACACCAATATGAACGTTTACCTATTTGCTAATGACTGTTTGTACGCCTCATGGCCAGAACATAGTGATTCTATACTGATTCTTGTAACACCAATCTACCTGTACCTATGTTTTACAGACAAATAAATGAATTTCATCATCATCATATCAGCCGAAAGACTTCCACTGCTGGACATAGGCCTCCCCCAAAGAGTGCCACAATGACCGGTCCTGCGCCACCCGCATCCAGCGGACTCGGCGGGCGGAAATGAATTTAATTGTATTGAATGAATTGAATTGAATTGAACCATAAATATGAGCTGCCCAGTGCTCGTACTATGCAAGCCCGATTTAGGGTGAGCTTCTGAATCGGTTAAGTATATTGAAAAAAAAAAAACAATAATGAAAACGTTTGTACCTGCAACCCGGTTAGTAGGATTAGGTGGATCTGTTACCTTCTCATCATAGCGTAGCGTTATCTCTGCATCCTTGAGGAGGCCGGGGACCGTCCGCCACCTAATCTAATATAGCTGTTAACCTTTGGAAATGTAAAATTAACCAATATGAGTCGCTCTAAAGGTCGATGTCCTCTAGGTTAGAGTTGGAAGATCACATGGCAATCGCTTGCGCAAATACGTGCCCACGCCAATTCTTGTTACTAGGTAACTAGCGCGCCCGGTTAACTTCTAGATGCAACAGGGATGACGTTAAGATGAGGATTATGTCGGTAGGATTAAATAAGTAATTACTAGATATCTAATGCGAAAGTAAATTATCATTAAAGTATTAAAGCTGAGCCCGTTTAAGATAACGCTTTTCAGTCACTGAACCAATTCTAAATCGCATTGTTATTTGTCCCATTAATGGCGGCGGTGCCTTCGAAATAGTCAATGTAGTGGCAGAAACAACATAGCGAGGACGTGCGCTCTCGTTCCATCGAAAAATGTTGCCGCGGGAAATCGCCTAGTATGCAGATAATGTACAGCTGTTTAAAACGTAAACTATTTTAAACTAGCACAAGTAACAACCGGCACAAATTTATCAAATCCGCATCAACAAGCAATCAATATGGATGAGGCTTTCGCACATTTGGAGGGAGACAGGAGGAAATATAGCAAGAAGGATAACCTGATTCCTCCTGACGGTGGCTGGGGCTACATTGTGTGTCTCGGAGTCGGATTCACTTTTGTAAGTATTTTACTACCTTCCTAACCAGACTTTTACACGCTTTTGATTTCCCCGCGAGGAAGTTACGATCGAAACGGAATGAAAATTGGCTTAATCTTTAGCTGTAATTGGTTCCCTTTTTAACCGACTTCAAAAAAAGGAGGTTCTCGTTCGGTTGTATTATTATTAATAATTTTATCCATTTTTTTTCAATGTTTGTTACCTCAGAACTCCGTCATTGATGAGCCGATTCGTAATTATTTTTTTTGTTTGTAAGTATATGCTTCCAGGTGGGTCCCATTTTTTTCAAAAATTCAACAGGATGATGGGATCCATGAGGAATTGAGGGAACTCCTCAATTATATTAGGCACGCGTGTAGTGATTTTGGTATTTTCTATTATAACTCGTGTATGTACATCCGGAAACCATTAATTTGGTGGAGTGGAATTGATGATGAAGACCACAGATGACTTATCTATTTCCTCAATTATGTACTTAAAAGTACAAACGTATATCACAGATTCTGATAAGATTCCGTTGAAATAGCAACTAATGAAGTGCCAAAGGTGATCCTTGTGGAATCGATGGAAGTCCTCAAATATTAACGGGTCACATACAGCGATTGGGTTTTTTTCTCTAATAACCAACGCATTTGCTCTCGGAAATCAGTTCATGTGGTAAATTGGATAAGAAATGTGGAAATGTTCTCGTGGCTTGGCGGAGTACTAAATTGAAGTCGGTTAAAACTTTGTTTTTAAAGTAAATTATTTGTGATTTATTTGGACGGCTGTATTAGTTTGATTACAATAAGTAAGTACATTCATGTAATTTGGGACTGTTGCCGGAGGTTTTTTTTTTTTTTATAGTTTTATGATTTTTTGCCGTTTCTAAAGTGTTAATTTTGATCTTGGTTGGATGTGCTTTTTCATTCGCTTGACGTGCCTAATAGTAATAGGGAGTGGGTTCTGAACCTTTTTGGCTTCGGCACTCCGTCAAATATCTACTAATTTATTCCATATTAAATATATAGGTACCTATTCAAAAGCTTTATAGTGACGCCAACATGTAAATTCGTTTTTTTAGTAAGTATATAATAATATAGGTGTCGATGGTAATATTTTACAACTGGTTTTCTTAAGTTACAAATCATAATATTCATATTCTGCAATACACATGCGAGAAAATAAATGAAACCGATTGAATACCTACAAAATATCTCGGAAACTATTGGGTCTACAGAAACTATTCGTCTCATATTGTTGCAAATTTAGTCTACTTTAAAAACGTCCTGAAAAGGTACTTTCAAAAACTAGTCATTTACGGTTATAATATTTATAATGAACACTTTCGCAGTTTTTTCAATTTTTGATAAAGTTGCGTTCGGCGCTCGAGGTCACAAATTTGGATTATTCATTGGGCCAACATCAAAAACAAGTCTGCATAAAATCAGACCTACCGGCTTTGACAAAAGCTCTGGATGTATAAATTTACTGGATTATTAGATTATAAATTATAGATGTGTGTCATTCATAAAATCCCGAGAAGAGTAGTACCATTCTTCAACTACTTAGCAACTTAGTTTTTTTAAAAAAAGGTTGTTTTTCCAGATCAATAATTTTTGTCGGTATTTTATTACATTACAAGCCTTTATTTACTTTCACCTATCCCGTTGTCTGTCTGTCTGAAATCAAATCTTGCAAGTTAAATTTGATCCACTTCCCGGTTTCCGATTGAGTTGAAATTTTGCACGAATACGCAAATCGCGTGACAGTGCAATATTATGATGACGTGGAGCTGATCTGATGATGGAGCTGGAAGGTGGCCATAGGAACTCCGTAATAAAACCACATAACCCCATCGAGTTTGGACTCGTTAGAATAGTCTCAATGAGTAGTTGATGATGGTATACAGAAAAGTACAGTCGGCAATAAAAGTTTGTACCAAAAATGAATTTTTGACAGAAACTTGTTATAAATTTGAGGTGCCATTCTTAATAAACTTTGGAGAATAATGCAGTTTCTACTACTAGTCAGTCGGAAGCGCTGTATGCGGAAATATACAGGGTGTACCAAAAATGGGGTTTGAACCGATCAAGGGCTCAACAGGTATCGTGTTCTGATAAGAAAAAACAGAAAAAAAAATTTTTGATGCGATTTATTTTTTACCTTAGTATGGAGCGTTGGCCGACTGGGGCGACAAGCTCCATAGAAATGTAAAAAAAAACATCGCGTCAAAAATTTTTTTTTTCTGTTTTTTCTTATCAGAACACGATACCTGTTAGGCCTTGATCGGTTCATACCTACCCCATTTTTGTTACACTTTGTAGATATACGCTCAGTAAATTCTAACATCCTTAACATACGAAAAGTGACTACAATTTTTGTCAGGCCTCGTGATCCCCTTTTAGTTTTGCTTGCATCAAGTGCAAGTCTATTCTTTAGCCATTGTACTAATTACTGATAAGTAATACAAAATCACTTCTTTTTATAGATCATTCGTTTTATTTTATGTGGTTGAGTATGGTGCGAATGTTACCCAGTTATAACTAATAGTACGTTTATACCTACCTACAAGTTTGAAATGACAGCTACTTAATGTTTTTCTTAACTTTTGCTAAATGTCTAACATAGAAAAACTAGAATCTTATATTCTGGACGGTAGAGTTGACTTTCCACCTTAAATAAAACGAACTATATCTACGTATGAATGTTTGTGTTGATCTTCCATTAATCGTATCGGTTTGCAAGTATGTATACTCGTAAAATAGACGAAATTAAAAAAAAATGGATCCATCAGTTTGATCTTGTGCCAGAAGAGTTCTCTATCCAGAAGCTGTAGGGTAATGCTTCAGTGGATAAGTGGATAATAGGAAACCCTCTAACGCGCACGGATTGATAACTCCTAGGAAGAAAATGAATACAAACCTAGGGGGAAAGGCCTCAAAATGCTCAGTAAGAAACTGTGCCGACGAACCGACTGACTGAAAAAGCTCAGTTTTAGTAGGATTGTCAGAACTGGCATATTTAAATAATTTGCAAAAATCTTTAGTTCACACACACACACACACACACACACACACACACACATACACATATAGGGTAAAGACACCAGTTAAGTAGTCAGCTTCTTAACCTAATTTATATGTAAAAAGTCTTCTAAATCTGATACATAGGCCAATTAGAGAGATCATCATGGTTGCCTGCCGTGAAGAATTTATTAAGTAATCTTTCATTTATGGTGCGGTTTTTTAGCATTCGAAAGAAGGATAAAGCACGGAGCACAAGGTCTTTTATATAAGACACTTTATGCCACACAACACACAACTGGACAGTGTTATGGAATAAGCGATCAAGCGACAGTTAGTTGAAATCGAGAAAACGAGCTAGAAAGATTTGAAATTTGAATCAGTTATTGTAAGTTCATTTAGAAAGCAAAAAAGTTAATTTTGACATTGAACCTATAAAAGTGTTCATAATTTAAAAAAATAAAAAAATATCACCATACCTATTTAAGTTTCGAAGTTATTAACGTTTTTCCGCTTGATTCTTTATTGCACTAATCTGCGATGAGGTTAATTTATTTCGTCGTAGCGTACTATGAGACATATTTTGTCGCTTGATTCTTTAATGCAAATTGTTAGAGGTAAAGTGAATACTGGAATAAAATAAAATTCCATATATTTGAGTAAATAGTTGTTATATTGTAAATAAATCAACAACAATGTTTTCCTCCACAATGATTAGGAGGTCTAACAATTTAGTTTTGTTCTGCAATCAACTTTTTTAAATAAATGTCAAAAAAATCAGCATAAATGGCAGAATTGGCGTTGTAACTAATAATAATTCATTAGTACTAGCCAGGATTACACACAGAAGATATTATGATATAACAAAACCGCTTGATACTTTTCGTTCATTTCATTTCAAAATGGTACTTAGTTCTCATTAAGCGAAATATCCTGCAATTTCAAATATGTAACAAGGAATTAATCGACACCATAGGGCGGTTAAATCGGTATTGCGTTTATAAATCATCAAAACTTTAAACCAAAACGAATTAACAACATTTTTATGGCGTTTAACTCGATTTTGCGATTTAGAATATACGCTTATTATAATTTGTAAAAGTAAATTTGGCGTTCAATTCGTTTTTACGTAACGACTTAGTGCATAAGGCCATACAAATTTTAATGTGTCGCTTGATTCTACCCCTTAAAATAAGGCTGTAAGCATGATTTTTCAACAAAGAAATAGTCAATACTATAGATTATCACATTTATATCCGAACTGCATTCATAACTTTTTTTTCGGATTTTGGCGCTTAGTTCGCTATTCCATAACACCGTCCAACTGTCAAAGTATCTCAACCAGCCATTAAAAAGACACATTATTGTTGTCGACCCTAAAATGATAGAAGTGTTTTCATTATTTATATCTAAATAATACTTACAACAATATATTTATTTTGAAAGTATTTATTTTTTTACTGTTGTTTTACTTTTCGTTATTCAGTTCTGGAAAGGTTGCATAATAAAATACCTAAAGAAGAATAGGTTTGAAACGATCGGTTTGTTTTTTTCGCTGTCGACATTGTCTAAATTGTCAATCGTATCACGTTATTTTTCTTGTTTTCTTGGTAATCAACAAATTGTTGAATTCAGATTACGAGATTATTACACGAGTATCTATTTGTTAATTAATATTAAGATTTTATTTTTCGCTGTGTGTGCGTGCGGACTGCGATGGACCAACCAGAGGCAGGCCCAAGTGGCTTGCAAAAAAGACCGACTCGTTCCCCCCCGAACGTTTTGCCTTTACCGAAAGCAAAGAGACAGAAACAGAGTCCATTAACATCAAATGAGAAACGTATGGTGGTCAACATGTACAAGTTTTGTTTGCATAATAAATTGATGTGATTGAAAAATACAAAATAACTAATATAAGCCTTGTTAAGTTCTCGTTCTGTTATGGACTTCATAACATCTAATATTTGTCCCAAGCAGAAAAGGTTGACGACGACTGCTTCTTTGTTTACCGTATTTCTAATCCTAAAAAAACGGACTTGTAGCCGAATTTAAAATCATCACAATAACTGCAATATTTAAAGAAAAGTGAAAAAGGGCTTTTTTCCAGTAGCCAGCCTCTTTTGATATCCAGTGGTCAGCCACTACATTAGTACGAGTGTATAGCGGGCGCAGCGACTGACTATTGGGATCTCACGAGTTCTATGATCACAAAACCGAACCAGGGGGCCAAGACAAGGTTACAATCGACAAGAGCTAACGCCAATAAAAAACTAATAAAATGTATGGGAATGACAGATGTTAACGAAAAGTGTTTCGTCGGCATCTGTCATTCCCCTACATTTTATTATATTCTATTGGCGTTAGCGCTTGTCGATTGTAACCTTGTCTACGGCCCCAGTTTTTAGCCGCATCAAAAAATTACTAAAGACGCTGACTATTGGGCTTATGTAAGATTTGTATAAGACGATGTTATGATTACATCAATAATGGCTGGACACTGGAAAATAATAAATTCAACGGTAACATTTCATACGGAAATTCAAATAACCCAGTGTCCGGCCGGGTGTGGCCGGGCACTAGATTTTGTGCATTATGGTACCTAGTCCCCGGTTAGTGCGCCTCCTTAGATTGTGTTACTTAGGGTCAAAAAAGTCGAAAAGGCTAACCACTGGTTGCTGGCCGATTAGTGGTGCCTTTACCCTATAGATATAGAGTAGGTTATTTCACAAACTATATCTTCAAATCACATGCCAAAGACAGGCTTTGTCGTTTGCTCAAGGTTTTGCATAACTACGTGGTATTTGCTAATGACTGAGACAAAGATTAAGTATATTTTATCTGATTTTGTCATGTCTGGAATTGAAATCTATTTAAATGAATAAGATTTAAATTTCGTAAAAAGACACCTGCGCAAATTGAACAGTCGCAAACCTATTAATCGACACATTACCGTGCTAAGGTAAAACAAAAGCGTAGGTATTAATAAAAATATTAATTACTGCCTATCAGCTAAAAAATTGGTGTCCAACTAAAGGCAAAGTACACAAAATCATTAAAAGCATAATTGAACGAGCGAGCGAAGCGAATGAAGTTCTCCGTTTCTGCGTAGCCTATTAAATAAAAATAAAAAACCGGCCAAATGCGAGTCGGACTCGCCCACGAAGGGTTCCATACCATTATCTATAAAAACGGCAAAAAATCACGTTTGTTGTATGGGAGCCCCACTCCCGACTCGCACTTGGCCGGTTTTTTAGTATTTGTTGTTATAGCGGCAACAGAAATACATCATCTATGAAAATTTCAACTGTCTAATTATCACGGTTCATGAGATACAGCCTGGTGACAGACGGACATACATACAGACAGACAGCGAAGCCTTAGTAATAGGGTCCCGTTTTCACCCTTTGGGTACGGAACCCTAAAAACAGGCTCGCGAGTTCTACAGCTCACCGAGTCACCAGTAATAACTGGTTAAGGAAGTGTAATAAAATTAATTGTTTACGAGATTCCTAAAGTGGCATAATATAAGGTAAGGTTTCTAAATCCAGAGTATGCGTTGTAGATCCACGAGTAAAAGGCAAACATGGCCTGAGCTATACTAGGATAGACTAGGTAGGTAGGTACCTATAGAAAGATTAATACTTACCTAAATGTACCATTTAGGTAAGTATTCCTCCGAAGAACATATTAGCCGCGCCACAAATGAGATCAGTTGGCGCAAATGACGAGAAACATATATATTTAAATTGCATATCAATAAAACTGCTTCATAAATCTACAATTAATTGTCAATTAAGTCATATCAATAAAATTCATTACATTCCACAAAATATTTTTTATCTCTGCCTCGTAAAATCTGAAGACAGTGTATTAACCTACTGAAAGTATGTAAACAGTTGGCAACAAGCTCGTAGGTGCAGAATTGCAGATAAGAGTTAAACATGGGCCAGTTATTTACTGCTAATCGTCTATTTATTTGATATGCGTTTTTAATACTAAAATCAAACGCGACGCGGTTGATACAGCCATTGTGCTACACACGATGTGAAAGTATTGTCTGATGGTAAAGGAACCACACTTCTCGGGTAATATCTACATTTTAGGGATTCCGATTGTTAGCACAGTTATCCATTATAAATGCGAAAGTGTGTCTGTCTGTCTTCCCTAAGGGGATGAAATGAGGGGCGAAAGTGTGAATGGAGCTACGATATAAACGAGTTCCATGCGGACGAGTCGCGGGCAGAAGCTAGTCTAGTAGTATAATAAAATTAGGTAAATAAATTACATTAAAAACACAATTTATGATGAACTTTTAGCGCTGCCTTTTTGTGTGTGCGCGCTGCCAATGCACTTTCGCATTTGGCGATATGAAGTCAGTGCGGTATCAGTAAGTCAAGTCTGTCAGCGTCAGTACAGAACATTTCAATGAGAGCTTCCCCTGACACGCGAGATGCACGTAAGCGGGGCGACGAATGCAGTACTTACTTACACTACTTACTGAACAAACCTATATAGGCGATATCAGTAAGCCCTCGGTAAAGTACAAAATAACGCATACAGACTTCGCTCCGCTCAATGCGGAAATAGCCCTCAATAGGAATGGGATTATAATAAATTAAGTTGTATAAGTATTGCATATTTTATAATAAAAAAACCGTCATCAATACATCAATCGATTTATTTCGATATGGTACTTGCGTAATATATGGACAAGCCTTACCTTATCGTAGTTGAAATGGAATATTATATATTTGATTTTGTTCCAGATGCTTGGTTTTGGATCATCGAACGCCTTTGGCATTTTGTTCCACAATTTTTTCACCGAGCAAGGCAGTGCGAGCGGCCTTCCCCTTGTCATCGGCGTGTACAATGGTGCTCTGTCGATAGCAGGTATATATAATATATATACTTCGTACCTAAATATTACTGTAACTATTAATTATTTGTAATTGCCGTATTGTTTTGTTCACTAGCAGGTAACTATATTAGGTGCACTTTATCCATTAATTAATTGTGATTACCGTGTATTTTTTTCATTTGCAGGTATATTACTTTACTATTAATCATTTATGAATTATGATACCGTGTCGTTTTTTGTGAGAATAAGGGCCCGCAGCATAATTTCGAATATAAAAATATCTACGCACGATATTCCTAAATCACATCTTCTAATGTTTTAGAATTTAATTAGAATTAAATTAAATATTTTATATTGATCAACATTTCTTCAACCTATGTATCTACATTTTGGCAACTTTTAATCTATGATTCCATCCAAAGGTTGATAAGCCCACTTCTAATAAAAATGTCTGTAATAAAAAACATGCAATAACATCTTCATTCATTGCATTTTTTTATAATATTATTTCATTTCGTTTAATGTAGGTACTTACGTTAAATGTTTTTTTGAAATTCATACATTTACGTTCGAAACGCATCAGATGTACGTGTTGTTTTGTACATTATGCACGTCATTAGTAAATATTTTCGAAACAAGGTCCTTAAAAACATCATTCGTAGGAATTTTGACAATGTTGTAACCGACCCGATAATATAATATGGTTAGGTGTAGACGAAAATTATAACCGTATTATAAAGTGCTGTCAATATCATTCCGGTTGGACATGGGTATGCAAATTGCATTATTAGGTTGTGGTCACCAATGCGACCATGCAAAATGACTGACATTGATCAACTGACTCCATGGTTCAGCAACCCGGTCAACCCGCGCGCATGCTTTAAAAACTTGCAAATTAGAATTTTACGCGTGTGTTAACCTTAAAACGTATACTCTTAAACAAATAGATCGATATCGATATCGAGCGGATAGATCAACTTAATTAATGGCCCGTCTGCATTAGGTTATTTATTAGGTTAGGTGCTAAAATTAAAAGCTTAGATGTGCTTCCATTGAACTGGTTTCTATAAATAATGGCCTACGTTTAATATATCTAATATAATATAAATAATATTTTAAAGCGCATAGTAATATGTGAATTTCGCATAACAGTGTTCAATGCACCACAGCAGCGTTGACCGGGATTGTGTTTAAAAGTATATACGAGATTTTTAAAGGTATGAAGTCACAAAGCAGTCCATTCAAACAGCAATTTTTCAAGAGAATCTCATTTTTGCCAGACAGACACACACTATGACACAACTGTCCACCAACGTACAGCCGATGAACGTGTTATGAAAAATGATTTATAATTTTAAATATTGCAGTTGTAATAATCTGATGATACAGAAATTTACGATTCATTACTAAGACAGTACTTGGGCAACACTCTTATTAGGATCAGTAACTTGAGCGCGTGACGCACGCTAGCATCGATTTAGCGCCAGCGTTAAATCGATGCTCTAAATTAACTATAACTATGTAATGAATCTTGGGAAACAACAATTATCGCCTTATCCGCAATGACAAGAATAGACAATAAAAAGAGAAAACGTTTAAATTCAAATAAACAATAAGTCAGAAAACATTATTAAGCAGTTTTTATGTGCGTAAAGATTTGATAAGTAGACCTCAAGGATTATGCAATGTTAGCCTTTACGCAAAAGGGTGTAACTTTACCTTACAATTCTTCACAAATGCCTTTTTCATGTCTCATACTCTGAAAGTAGGTCATTGTTTATCTAAACTGCGGGTTGAAAGTGAGGCATGTTGCCCCTAGGGCTGAAAAGTAATAAAAAAAATAAAAAAAGCAATGGCAGAAACCTGTACAGCCACAGTTTCAGAAAATTGTACTGATTTTGGAACTTGTTAACAATCATGCGTTATTTTTTTTAATGTTGATAATATATTAATTATCGTATGACTATTTTTGCTATTTTAAGACTGTTGAATATTTGTTTAAGTGTTCGCAGTTTAATGTGACCTCTTCAGAACAGCGTCCAAGTCATTAAAAAAAATAACAATGGTAAAACCTATACTGCCACACTTTCATAAAATTGTGTTGATTTTTGAAGCTTGTTGATAATTATGATGGTTTTCATTCTTTATTAATTATTACTATATGGTATATAGGTATAAATACAATTAATAATGTAATGTATCATCCAAACAACAATTAAAATTAGCTTTTCGATATAACCACTTCAAAAGCGCGTCCAGGAAAGGGTTATTAACATTATTAAAATCTGTCAACAGTTCCCGCCGAAATGGTCCATACACAAACGCTTTTAGAATCGGTTCTATAGGATCTGAGTGATTTAGAAAATATTTAAGTTTTTGGCTTTCAATTCATTTCCTCATATTCGAAATGAAAAGTAGAGTGTTTAACTCGGGGAAAGCCACCCATTTCAGCCTCGAACTATTGGCGCTCTCACTTCGTTCGAGCGCCAAAATATCTCGTCAGGAATGGGTGGCTTTCAACCCTCGGTTAACAATCTACTACTGTTACAGCAGAAATTCACTACATTTATTATTCATTCGCAGTACTGATTTTTACACGAAAGTATTTCTTCGTATTCGCAATTTGTGCTAAACACCATTTTACACAACAGCAATTCACCACAATTAGAACCTTAATACTATTACTTGATTGACAAAGTACATTGATATAACTCGGTCGTGTTTAAATAAATTGATTCGGATGAGACACAATTAAATTTTTTCTTCGGTTGCCTTCTGACCTACGATTAATTAACTAAATTTCTTTCGGCTGGAGGTAGGTACTTTCTTGGTCTAATCTAGATCAAATGTCTTTGAGGATCAAGTTACTGTCCTTAATTGCCGAGACCGGCCTAGCGCAAATCGGTTGATCGGCGCTGATACGGCAAAAGGACCGATGCCACAAGATTGAATAGACGCTTATTCTCATGTAGATGCGCGTGAGACATTTCTATTAATTGACCGTGTATGATGTATCGATTGTTTCAATTTGTCGACTTTATTACATTGAGTGAATGAGTGTCCATGTGACTAATGAAATGCATGAATGGACTGTCTCTTTATGCTGATATTTTTTTGGTATAACAGACTGTGTATGTGTATGTGTGTGTGTTAAATATAACTAAAACTTCTACATAATTATTACATGGACATTAGGAGAATTTGCCTTTTTCCCAGATTCAAAGCAGAGGGAAGAAAATATGCCAGATAGATGAATAAATGAATATTATAAATATATATGAATAGAATTATATATTAATGGAAGTTTTGTTTTTCCACTAGTACGATTGACCTTAGAAAATCGTGACGTCAATTGATCCTATTTCCCTACAAGTTTCATAGCAACGGAGCGTTTAAAGTTTCATAATAGGTTGCTGATTTGACTATCAGTAAACATCCCCATTTTACTTTAGATTACTGAATACGTACAAACAGACAGACCATAACAACGCGGGGACCGCTCTGCCTGTTGCGAATATGCTTCAAACCAGGGATAACTACCGCGGATGCGGGTATTTAGGGTCACTCACTAAAAACTTAAAAATAACGTCCGTTTTATGATATCACGCAATTATCAAACGTTAAGACTAAATTACAATAATAGCGAACAAATAAAAGGCGCGTCTGGTCTTGATCACAGAAACGAAATGATGTTTGTTTTTCTAATGGCGAAAATACCTGAAACGCGCGCGGAAAGCGTTCTTTCTTGTCGTGAATTCCACTACATCCGCATCCGCAAAAACTCCGCAACGATTAATGCGGATGCGTATGCGGATGCGAATGTCTGCAACATCCCTGCTTCAAACTGCCACCAAAGAGCAAAATCACAGACAATCAAACACTGTAGGGTGAAAGTACAGGCATAAAAAATATGCCTGTAGTTTTTTTATTTATTTATTATTAAACAAACGGTCATACAAAAGTATATTATGACTTGTTAGTTAAGTACAAATCAGACCTATAGTTTCCAATATGTATCACAAATTATAGCAAAAACTTAATTTAAAAAACCGGCCAAGTGCGTGTCGGGCCATTTAGCCGGCAAGGGGGGGGGGGGGGGCGACCACGACACATGACTCGAACAAAAATTAGGGCTTTAAAGCCCAATATCTCGCAAACTAATCACTGATTTGAAAAATGGTTTTCGGAAACCCATAATATTTTTGACCACACCATGGGTTTAACGACAAAAATAATTACATCCGCGCTTTAGGTGTAGGGGGTACCATAAAAAAAAATGGTACCTCCCCTACACCTAAAGCGGGGATGTAACTTTTTTTTCACGTAGAGTTTTCGCTCGGCTCGCGCGCTTAGGGTCGCGGCCGACCGACCTGCCTTAGAGGTCCAATATATATAAATATCTTGGCCATTTATTACAGAGAAAAAAGTTTCTAACAAAACATGCTTATTTAAACGAATTATTTACGAAACAGTTATAAAAAATATAAAAAGTACATGCCATAATGACACCGCAGAGTAGTACCTAGTACCCCTTTCAAATGTATGTCTGGAAATGTTTCTGAGTAATCTAAATATATAAAAGAAGAAACTGACTGACTGAGTGACTGACTGACTGACTGACTGACTGAAATATCAACGCACATGGGACATAAATAGACCATGGGACTACGAGATAAAATAAATTACATCCCCGCTTTAGGTACCCTAAAAATATTTTTTTAAAGATTTTATTATACTGTTTTGTCGGTGTGATTGATTTATATACCCATACCGAATCACAGTTTTCTATTAGTAATGGTTACTGAGCTAAGCTGAGGACGGACGGACGGACGGACAGACGGACATGGCGAAACTGTAATGTTGACTACGGAACCCTAAAAAGATTACACAGTTGCAGTTATTAGCTGCTACAAGTAAAAATAGAAAATTTTGCGACACGATTAAGAAGTTTTTTAAACATGATTTGTTTTTTTTTTAATTCTTTTGTTTTGTAACTGGTCGTTATGATTTGGCCCTATTGCACTCGTTTTCGGCTTGACGTTGACTTTTGGGACAAGTGGTAGAACTATGTATTTTAAACCTTAAACTGACATAGACAATACCTATGAGGCCATAACATAACACGATTTATTGAAACTTTAAGGGGCTACACGAGGTTTTCATCGATTTTTGACAAGTTTTGAATCGTACCTCCTACTTTTGCACTGCATATAGTATTATAATCGTCGTAATGTTACGGCTATCGGTTCTTTAATCGTTTATCTCCATTTTTGTCTACCGGATTTTGAAACAAATTAATTCTTAATTTTGTATGATTTTTTCAAACATTGTCTAAAAAACACTAATTTCGTATCTCTATTGCCGTGAAAGATCTAACATAGTTATATGAAATCTACATATTTGCATTCGTCTATGATGTCTCTAAAAACGTGTCTAGGGTTTTCATTTTAAACTTATTAACACAAAAGTTTTTTGGCCTAAAATTGTTCAACTTTGATGCCAAATATCTCGAAAGCAATGAACTTTGAAGTAAATATGCGATACTATATTGCTTAAAGCCGTTGCTGTTATATAATAAGCTATAAAAACATTAGAAAACTAAGGGATTTAGATCGAAGGTCATTGGCGTATGGGAGCCCCGTAATATAAAGATTGTATTAAGTAGGTATACAAATATTTTTGCTCCGATTTTGGCTCTTGGTGGAGCAAATCTGACAATAATGATGTATTTTCCAGGTTTCCTGAGTGGCATAGCTCTAAAGAAGTATTCCTTCAGACAAGTGGGGCTGGTGGGCGCGGGGCTGTTCGTGCTGGGAGATGTGCTGACCATTTTTGTGCAGCGGACTTACCAACTCGTTTTCACATTCGGCGTCATAAGAGGTACTTAATAGAGTTTAACGAATAAGTATTTATAGTTTTTATGCCTAATTGTCTATGTCATAAACATAATTTTACAGCTATATTTCTCATAAATTGTCGCCTATTCAAAAAATTCTATATCAGTTTCTGTGTAAAAAAAATGTAATCATTGATTAATAAGATTATCATATATAAGCATTTATTTGGAATATTTGAATTATCACATAGTTAAATTATCACATAGTTAAATTATCACATAGTTAAATTATCACATAGTTAAATTATCACATAGTTAAATTATCACATAGTTAAATTATCACATAGTTAAATTATCACATAGTTAAATTATCACATAGTTAAATTTAGATATGAAGCATCAATTGTCCATATTTAATGAAATAAAGCAACTTTCCACAAATAAACAAACCATATTAAATTTATAGATACTCGTTTCATATGAAATACTAAAATTACGTCGGACATGGATACAAAAAAGACACTACATATATCCGACATACTTATATCCGGCACATGCAATTCGGTTTTTGCACGTAAGAGTAGGTATCACTTCAATAATTTTTCGTTTACCTACTGACTACTCTTTTCAGTTTACCTAGGGATTGCAATGCGATATGATTTTCAATCCGGCCGGATTGGTATAAACGTATATTAAAAATAAAATATTTTGACAAGTTTGATGGCATAAAAAGAGGGCTGGTGTAAATAATATTGGTTTGCTTCAAAAATACTAATAAACCAATCATTCATAATGTAAAAAAATCATCTTTATTCAAAATTAACAACAATTACTAGGTACAACTATTGGTTACTCTTTCAGTAGTAAGTATTACAAATATTGTAATAATCAGTCTTAGTACCTAATATAAATGTTTTGTAACCTAATAAAAATAAAATATGTCGTTTAAAATAAAGTCTGCTTTGCTTATTTTACTACTTTTGAAGGTTTAGTGAGTCAAATCGTTTGTCTATTTGAGATGAAATCATCCTCTTTTATCTCCATTTTCGTCTACCTGATTTTGAAACAAATGAATACTTAATTTTGTATGATTTTTTAAAACATTGCCGTTTTTATATACAACGACGGTGGCAAACAAGGTACGGCCCGCCTGATGGTAAGCGGACACCGCCGCCTATAGACGCAGGCAACTCCAAAAGAGTAACATGGGCGTTGCCGACCCTTGATATGTTTGAGGATTCGCCGTGTTGACAGCTGAGGGAACAAATTTCCTCGCTCTTAACACAACGCATCCTCGGGAGCTCTGTATTAAAAAACACTTATTTCGTATCTCTATTGACGTGAAAGATCTAACATATTATTCGAAATCTACATAATTGTGACGTCTCTAAAAACTGGTCTAAGGTTTTCATTTTAAACCAATTAACACAAACGTTATGGCCAGAAAACCAGTTTTTTGGCCTAAAATAGTTCAACTTTGATGCCAAATATCTCGACAACAATGGACTTTGAAGTAAATATGGGATACTATATTGCTTAAAGCCGTTGTTGTTAATATAATAAGCTACAAAAAACATTATAAAACTAAGGCATTCAGATCGAAGGTTATTGGCGTATCGGAGCCCCTTAAGTTAATAGAGGAGGCGATAGAGCATATAGCTTATTTTTAAAAGTTTCAAAGTTTGGATTTCTGGTCCAATAAATACCTACCTAAACTCTCTCCTTCTCCTATCGCCGTAAACATAACGATTAATCAAAATTAACTTCTAATTTGAGATTCAAGAAAACTATAATTAAATTGGGGTTGGGAATAGTAAGATTTGTAAAGCAAGATTAATTGAAGTGCTACGTTTTAGCAATCTTTTTGAGTCTACCGGATCCGGTCCGGATCCGGCAAAATATTACCGGATCCGGTGGCTATCAAAATATTGCAATCTCTCAGTGTTTCACCTCTTAAATGTTTTGTCCATTTTTGAGGTCACGAAGAAACCTTAGTGGCTCATTTCCGCTTTTTAAACGTTTGTCATTTTCGATGTTTGTTTTAAGGGGAGTTTTGTATTTTACAAGTGTATCTGTGTGTGCGTATGTGTGTCGGTCCACTAACGCGGTGCTACTCCTGCCGCTGCCTTCCGCATTCGTCGGGGTATTCTAGACACAGTCGAAGCCATGCGAATGTTGAATGTACCTATGTCCGTAGGGGAGGGTTTGCTGTACGTATCAAAAATATACACTTCTCTTCTCCGTCACCGCCTGGTACAACTGACGTGATGACGGTTTATATGTTACAAAATTCCCATAGCTACATAAATTTGAAAAAATATTCAACACAACAAACATAGACTTGGCATAGCCATCCACAGACTATTAAGAGATACTTGTAGCCAGATGGCTCCACAGGCAAGATTTTCGATTTAAAATAAGTTTCTGTCAAAAATTTAATTTTTAGGTAGGTACTATTTGACAACACAGCTAACTGACCATCGGTGCACCTTAAGTGCATTGTAATAAGGTTCTATATAAACACAGGATGGTCAGTTAACAGTGTTGTCGTTTGTACAAGCTTTTATTGCCGACTGTACTTTTCTGTATACCGTCATCCACTGCTCATTGAAAAGATTGTAACGAGCCCAAACTCGATGGGGTTATGTGGTTTTATTATGGAGTTCCTATGGCCACCTTCTGTCTCCATCATCAGATGAGCTCGATGGTACCATAATATTGAATTGTCATCCAAACTATACTTATACCCAAAATTTCAGCTCAGTCGGTCACCGGGAAGTGGGTTGAATTTAACTTGCAAGATTTGTCCCATACTAACAGGGCAAGTTAATATAAAGCTCCTGTCTCCATCATCAGATCAGCTCGATGGTACCATAATATTGAATTGTCATCCAAACTATACTTATACCCAAAATTTCAGCTCAATCGGTCACCGGGAAATGGACCAAATTAAAGTTGAAAGATTTGTCCCAAACTAACAGGGCAAGTTAATATAAAGCTTGTAAAAACGCATACAAATCGCTTTATCCGTTTGTGAACAACGATGTCACAGACAGACACACTGTGTGTCTGTCTAAAGTGTTGTGCCGGCGAGAACATTCTCGTTCCCGAGAATTCCTTATCTTGAGAACGTTCTTTCTTTCTCGAGAATGTTCTCTTTGAACGGAAATTTTCGAGAAAGTTCCTTAAATCTGTACATATTTATATTTCTCGTTCCACTTATACCTTTGTATTAGTGACAAGTAATATGTATTTTACATATTTAAACCGAACATAACATTGGAAGAGCTGAATTCTCTGCACTCTCAAGAAATTACCGAAGAGATTCTCGGAAATATTCCTAGTGAGAAGCATCTCGAGAACTTCTCCGATCATAAAATTTAAAAAAAAGTTACAACCCTTTGAAATATTAGTCCTTTTATTTGTTAAAATTATATTTTTGTATATGATGTTATTGGTTTTTACTTGGGTTAAATCAAATATTCTAAACCTTTTTAAAGCAAATATTCTAGTTATTTCCGAGAAATGTCTCGGGAATGTTCTCGACTTCATTACATTTTGATATAAGTGAAAGAAATTAAAGAAAAAATTGTGATGAAAGCAACAAATATTTCAAATCCTTCTTTATCAAATATTATTTTTATATATAATTATTTTAAATCCTCTAGATTTAGGTACCTTTCCAAATACGTACTTATGCGAAAATGTCGGCGTCTTTTCGGGTAGTTTTTAGAACGAAGGAAGACTTAACTCGCTTCCTGGGTATTTGTGGCGTAGATAAAGACTGTCGTTTGTCTCTCTCTAACTACCTGGGCCCTGTTTAATAAACATTACAATCCTACAAAGTTTCACAAGTGACGTATTTGTTAAGTTTAACTACATGTGCTGTTTAATAAACCTTACAAATATGTAACAAACTTACAAGCAAATAAAATAACTTACAATTACTATGATTGTAAATGCTGTTTAATAAAGGTTTACATATGTAGAAAACGCTTATTGATTTTGATGACAATATTGTGTTTGCAAATAAGTAATTGTAACTTACAATTTACATAAAATGTAAGTTATTGTAGCAAATGCATTACTAGTCCTGGAGAACAACACCAAAATGACTATTCTGTCTCTGATATACGCATGAAAATTAATAAGTAGGAGGAAATCACCGAACAATTGAAATATTTAGGCAAATACTGGAAGTACCTACGTGACACTACGTGGCAAAACTTTAGAAAAAGGCCCATCGATCGTTAGTGACGTGATATGATCTATTTGCTTAGAGTTGATGATTGAGATTATTTCAGTTAGTATATTTTTATTCTATGTGACTTCATTAATAACTTCAAAAATACGATATGTATTGCATCTTTGCATCATTCAATAAATTTGTTTAAAAAAATAAGGTGACTAATTCGACACGCATGGAATGAAATACCTTTTGGTGGAATTCGGCAATTGAAAGTAAAATCTGTCACATTTAAAGTAAAATATATCCTTTTACGAAAAAGTTGTCTCCGTGCAAGGACACATTCATCATGACAACATCACTTCTTTCTCTGCTCGCTGTTAAAACCATTTTTTTATCGTGATATTTGAATTTCGTTGCTCCTCTTAACGAATAGATCAAAATTGTACAGTTATGACACATGATGAGACCTCCTGTCAGATTAGTACTACAATTTACAAAATATGTAAACTGTTTTCCCTAAAAATATGTAAATTGTCACCTGTAGAATGTAAACGTTTATTAAACAGAAATTTGTAAAATTGTAGTTATTTTACAATAATGTACATTTTCCGGCATGACAAATTTGTAAGTTGTAATTTTTATTAAATAGAAATTTGTAAAATAGTTGTTGTCACGTTTATTAAAAAGGGCTCTGGTTAAAATTTAGGTAGGAAAGAGAAATATTCTTTACCAGATTGCTATGTACCCATAATCTGTCTAGTATCATCGATGCCAATAAACCGAACAGTTATTTGTAATTGATATGCTCTTTGTTTTTCTTTGGCAAAAATAAGAAAAAGTAAAGTTTGGGACTATTTTAGGACTTTAACCGACAGTGACCGTGTGTGTGCACTTGTTTTGTGACGAAATATGGGCGATTCTCAGAGGTGACCTTCGGTGCCTGACTTCGGTTCCGATTTTTTTTCTTTACTTTTATAGACATATGATGCTTAAATTAAGAATTAGGTTTAAATTTAAAAAATAATGGTGGTGAAGGCCTCCTTATAGACGTAAGGGTTTGAGAGATATTTAAGTTTTTCAAAACACTGAAATCAAACACACTTACCGAAATCAATATTCATAAAAGGGTGCTACTGAATTCAAAATTTACTAATCATCATGATTATCAACATGAAAGTCCACACTTTATTAAAGTAACTGCTTTTTGTACGCATGTTCATATTAGATTGCAGATTGTACTGTTATAAATAAATACAATAAACGTGGCACCAGCTTAACAATCAAAATTATATATTTATTTGGACATGCACAATATGCACATGCTAGTAGCTTATGTTAACATAAACAAATTAAATTATCTTTGTATACCGTATAGTACAAAAATAACGAACATTTTATAGTAAAGATTGACAACGGTGGACTATTTTTGATTTCGGTGGTCAAAAACCCACCGAATCCGCGGTAATCACACCCACTGAATTCAATTTAAATCGCTGTTAAATAATTACAGAAATAATAATCATAGTATGAAAAAGAGTTTCTAATAAGTATCCAAATCACATACCTCTGAGGGTGGCTTACACACTATTAAACCGAAAAAATTACAAGCACTTAAACAATTAATTGCTTCACGGAGTTCAAAAAATCACGTAACCAAACCCACCGAATGCCAAAAACACCTTTACAAAATCCGCTTGCAGACCGAGAGCCAACGTCCGCTCTCGCCGGTAAACGTAGCGCGACTGAAGCTACCTGTGCACGAGGCGCGGCGTTTCTGGTATATTCCTTTGTGAAATGCCGACAAGGTTTATAAATTCCAGTGAAATCACGTGTTAGCGCGGGACAAGTCGAATAATTGGATTTATTTGATAATATTCATACGTGAATTATTTTGAGTCAAATTATATTAATAATAGGCAAATTTAGAATACGTGAACCAATATTAAAAATTAAAATAAAATTCCCGCCTTGTTATGATTTTTTTGTTTCAACAAATCTGAGCGTGGGACATACTGTTCGTCAATTTTAGCACTTTACTATTTATTTTCTTATAATATATATACTATATGGAATGTTTTACTAGTTGTCCAGGTGTATCAGATGCTGATGGATTTGTATGATTTAATTCAGATTTTTTTAGCAATAAATTCACGTGTTTATGCCCCCGCCGTACACGTAAAAACGCCACCTCTGAGAAATGCCCATACCTTTACGTTCATTAACAAGTATATTTATGTTACTAACTGCCCCAAGGCCCAACACGGCGACGTTTTTCTTTTAAATAATTACATTCTGTTGTTGATTTATTTTAAAGTAATCTTTTAAATAGTCAAAATCAGTAAGATACTTTAATTTCTGTTGATTAGTATATTTTTCCGCATCACAATGTGTTTTAACCTTACTACAATTCCTTTGAATTTTTTCGGAGAAATTTCCCGAGAAGTTTCTTGAGAAATTCTCGAGAACATAGAGAATTTCACTGAAAGCATATCCCGTGGCGATAAAAATGCTTCCGTTTAGCAGCAAATGTCCATTGCAATGACGGTTTAATTATAAAAATACAAACATTTCAAGTATTTCCTGCATTTTCTCGAAAATTTCCGTTCTAAGAGAACTTTCTTGCGATATTTTTTCGTTCCCGAAACTTCTCGAGAACGGCCCATCACGGTCAGCCTCATAAATTAACTGCAGGCCATTTTGTTACTGCTATTACCAGTTTATTAAATTTGCATATTAATTAAATATTTAATAATATAACATAAGTATTTCACTTTACCTAATAGGACACAGTTTTTATAAAATTAGGCAGCTGTTGGTGATCTTGAAATATCGTCTTGAAGATTTTGAACAAGATCAGCACCCTGATTGGCGAGTATGGAGATGGAGGATGATGATTATAATTATTGTAAGTAGGTATGTTTTGTAATGAACAAATCCATTTCCGGAGCGAAATCACGAGAATTATTAGAAAACTCCGAAGGACCATTTCTCCGATAGCATCGTTACCTAACCTCATCGAACCCGCATCAGCGAGGTGTTCAAAATGAAACAAGCTAGGTAGGCTCTTGTGCCCTTATAGTAGAATATACCTATTGTGTATATTCTACTGTAAGGGTGAGGGAGGGGGGATGTATTCTATTGTAAGGGCCCTTACATTAAAAGCGTGCTTAGATCATTTCGAACGCTCCGTGCGTGTAACTATTCTGCTGACTGTTACTGCACACTGCGGCGTTAATTTAATTGTTTAAAAAATATATCTATAATTTTTGTACTAAAGTTTATCCCCATTTTCAGGAGCCGGATTCGGCGTGATGATTCCCGTTAGCTTCACAGCGTTCAACTGTTATTTCACAAAGAAACGCACCGCCATGATGAGCGCGAACCAGACGATGAGCAGTATGGCTTCCATCACCTTCCCCATGCTCGTGACGTACCTCTTGGCCGAGTACGGGTTCCGGTGGACGTTGACGCTAATCATGGCAGTGGACCTGCATCTAGTCTTTGCCATGCTAGTCATGCATCCCGTCCAGTGGCATATGATTTATAACCCGGAGGCTACCGAGAGAGGTATGTTTGCTGTTCAATGCTATGGCGGTTTACTGTGCTCATATCAGACTTGCCTGCAGGCCGTTCAGGATCATCGTAGCGTAGCTTAAGTAGATTATAATGATTTAGCAATACTTTGTTAACTCTGGTAGTTCCAAATCATTCTTAGGCCGTGTCGGATCAGGCAGCTGCGAGCACGGTCCTTATGACATGCTTAGGTTCTAATTAATGGAGCGTCCATTAGACAGACTGACCGGAGCCTGCCGCGTAATGCGTATACATGTGCCGTTCCCAGGTCGGCAATATTCCCAATACACATAGGATACTTTCAGAAATATTCCCGGAGACGAGACATCATTTTACACAAGGATGACAATATAGTGGCTTATAATAGGTGTCTTATGCGTCATTATTTCGCCATACATCGACAATATTCCCAATACACATAGGAGACTTTCAGAAATATTCCCGGACACGAGACATCATTATACACAAGGATGGCATTATATGATTGCGCCATACATTTTGCTGCGTTATAAACTCGGCTTCAGCTTTGGTGTGGTAAGTGAATGAGTGTAAACAAGTTATCTATGGATCTTTATTAACAAGTGAAAATATCGACAAAAAATCTAGGTCCCTTACTATTTACGTGATATGACGCGTGAAAAATCATGAAAAGGCAAATTTATAGTACCATTACTTACAAGGCAAGGAATCTGTTTAAAGAATATGATAAAAAAATAACGTGATGCAGTTTTCATGGGATTTATTCATGTATATGTGGTAATGATTGATGCTTATTTTCGTCGTTTTGCAATAGCCCCTTCACTAATACTTGTAAATGTATACCCTAATTCACATATCAAGTGTCGCCTATTGTGTTACTGTAACGCTACCATCTTCGCTTCATTTGTGACGTCATTTAACACTTCCAGAGCTTATGTCTAAGTGTGATGTCCTAAATGTTACGAGACTGAAGTTTGAAAATGACGAGGCGATCGTAAAAATGTTACCAGGAGAAGATGCTGAAGTGAAGGAGAAGCTACCAAAGCGGCATGAATCGATACAGAAAAGTATAATGTGAGTGTGCTTTATACATACACTTGTAACATTTACTTTACATACTTGTCATAGCTATATACCTATAACTAAAATTTCCAATTTTATTGCTCATATCTCTATTTTTTCTCTTTGTTTTTAGCTAGAGCAATGTTTACAATAAATAGGACTCGTGCCTAACTTAGGAATACCTACGTAAAATTTTCGGTTTACACACATGAAACGTACACGTTTCACCTTTATCCGGCTTAGATTTTTTTACTACCTTTATTAACCCTTAAAATTCTTTATTCGGCAAAAAACGAAGGTCCATAATTATGATAGTTCAAGCCTCGGTGGCGTCAAACGGTTCCGGTCAGAAAAAAAAGCATAAAGTCGGTCAAAGAGAATGTTCAGCCGAGTAGACATTGCCGAAAAGAGGGTTAATATTCTTTTATACAGTGTGTCCCACGCCTATATTGTAGATGGAAGATTTTACTAAAAGAAGACATTATTTTAATTTAAAAAACAATTTAAACTGCAAAGCAATCTAGCATTAATAGAGATCGCAGGTTCAAGTCTTGTCGGGGGCTACAGACGAATATGGTTTATTTTTCCATTATATTCTTTCTCTCTGTATCATATCGTTTAAAATATGATCGGGGTAACTTCCTCGTTCAAAATAACACGAAACAAAAAATATTTTATTACATTTTTTTTTCGTTAAGATGTATATTAATTGTTGTTTACAGTAAAATGATCTGCGAGAATGTAGAACTGGATTTGTTAAAGGATCCTCGGTTTGTGAGCACGTTGACGGGACTAGGCTTCGCCTTCGTCTCTGACGTAACTTACCTGGCTATGGAGCCAATGTTGCTCTTCTCTTACGGATTCAGTAAGGTATGAGTTACAATTCTAGTGAAATCATGTTGATAGTTACACCAAGCGGGTGGGTGAAGAAAGCAGGACGTATATTTGTACACACGCGGCCTTTGTGACGACATTACATACATATATATAAACATATAATCACGCCTATTTCCCGGAGGGTACGCAACACGGATTTCCACTTGCTACGATCTTGATAAACCTTTCTTGCTTCATTCGCTTGACGACATTAGTGCGCTCGTATTGTGTATGTTCCTATTTGTACTGGTCGTGGTCATATAGGTCCCGTGATGTAGTTAGAATCCTGAGTTAATGACTGGTTGGCTAAATAAACGCTTACTTGATTTCGGGTTTTAAAAACGCTAGCCTGTAGTCATACTTATTATTAAAAAAATACTGCATTTTATGATGAAAGCGAGCCACTTGGTCCTACTACTACTGAAGGGACCAAACTGAGTTATTAGACCCGCAGCAGCGGAACTTTCACCGCTTAGGAACAGAGATGGTGTTGTTAAAATATTTCAAAAAATTGCACGAGCTAAACAAATGCACCAATTTCGATGTTTAGTGTCTCAAATGAAAGCGCATTATACAAATTACTAATAAAAAATACATACCAAAAATATTGGACAAAAAAGGCATAAGTATTTTTTTCTTGATGCTAGTTTGCAAATTTCGTAAAAAAAATAATGCAAAATGTATATTTTAATGCATATGTACATGTAGGTACCTATTAGTAACAAGTAAGTAATACAAAAAAAACTAGCCGTAAATTCCTGTTATAGTTCACAAAATAGATAAGTCCAACGTGCACGCCACTTCTTAAAAAAAATCTTACGCAATATGCATGTTTTGAGATTGAGATTGAGATATTTATTGATAAAATTATAAATAATTTTACATGTCATTTTACATTATTTAGGTTAGATACATTTTATATTGCGTTATACGTTTTTTTTTGTATTTATTCAAATGAAAACTTACATACTATACATTTATATTCTCGCCAAACTGTTACGTTTGCTGCGTTTGTGTGTTTACTGTTGCGTTTTGTTTGTCGTGTGCTGTGTCTGTTTTAATATACTTATAAGTATATTACTGGGCAGATAAGAAGTATTATAAAAAAAACGCCATTAATACCTTCCATTGTTTACGAAATATTTTAAATCGTTATACAAATCTTCAAGCGCAGTAAATGCTCTGATTTTAGTTTATAATACTTTTTATCTACCCAGTAATATACTAATATAGTCCCAGTAATATATATAAAACGTTTATTGCAGACCAATGATCCATAGGATGTTAGTAACAAATTTTGACTTACTTACTATTTTAGTAGGTACCTACAGAAAATACATAATAAACAAAAAAATGAATATAAAACATACACATTGCGTCATTTTTTTAAATGAAATAAAGTAGAAACTACTAAACTAGTAAAAAAAACGTATTAGCTAGGTATGCCGTTTTTTTTGGCAAAACTTCATGGTACATCTATATATATATATATATATATATTGTCAGTAATGTATATAATATTCTTTCATTTGACATATTTAACATTGAAATTCATGCATTCGTTTAGCTTGTAAACATTTTTGAAATATTTTTTTATGAAGTAGCGCCATCTCTGTTCCTAAGTTCATCCGTTAGCCTGGCGCTGCTGCGGTTGAAATCGTTTATTTTTGCCCCTTCTATGGCGGTGCAAAGCGGCTTGCTTCATCACAAAGTGCAGCATTAGACCAAAAAATTGCCACACCAAGTATAGTATGAATATTATTTTGATGCGAAATTGGCAACTCTGGTTGGCACAAGCAAATGAGTCGATAACAACAATTTATGCTACAGTCTTCTAAAAACGGACAATACGTAGGTACAGTTTATTTATTAACATTGAAACAAAATTAATGTTTTATATTTGGGCAGTATGACGATAGGAGTTTAAGTTTTGGTCGACTCGAGGTGGAATTGTATTCTGCGAACTTTATACCCATTTGATTAAGGTCTGAGTGGAGTAAAACCACGTAGCCGTAGAGTACTTTTGGAAAAACCTAATTTCTTAGCTTATTCATTTTTAAATTTGTTTCTCGTTTTTTTCACCATTGACCAAAAAAGGAATCGCAACTAACGTTAACTAATACAATGCTTTATTTATTTCAGATGGAAGTAGCCACTTGCGTTATGGTGGGCGCCATAGCGGACTTATTAGCAAGGTTCTTTCTTGCCATATTCACTTTCTTCTATGCCGTTGACAGTAGGAAGATATTCTTTGGTGGCACATGTATAACAATATTTCTACGAATCGGTAAGTACTTTCCTTAAAATTACTGTTGTATAGACACGTTATTTTTCATGAGAATATGCAATTTATGGGTTCATTTGTAAAGTTTTTTGGCCTTGGCATCGAATATTACGATACTGTGACGTCGGTCGATGATTGATAGATACGTGTATCAATTAATAGTATTAAGGTCTAGGACAGCCAAACTGGAGCGGTCTCATTTGGCCAGCCCTAAAACCGATGCAAAAATCTATTAACGACAGGAATTCAGATTAAAAAAGGTTTAATTAGCCGTTGTTGAACCTGAACTTGAATTGTTTTACTTAATTGTCCGGTGCAAGAAAATTTAACGATATAATAGACAATTATAAATCTTTCATTGAAAACGCAACGAAAGGTCAGTTAATTAATTCTATACATAAATGGATCATGATGAATGGTCTATCGCGGATAATGAGTATAATTGTTGTGTTTGACAATATCTTGGATGATGTAGCTATTGTGGAAAAATAAAATATTTGTTATCCTCCTCAAGACCATATTCTTTCGACGAAGTATATAACTCATCACCAGCACGCCTATCATGAGACGGCCGCGATATACTCTCGATTTTTTTCTCACTATACCTCTTGTTCAAAGTGTTCTAATAAGAGAGAGACGGATAGTGTGGAAGTTTACATAAAAGTAATCAAATCTTTCAGATACTATAAATTAAAGCAGTCAGTTTCTTTATAATAGCTTAAAGAAACTGACTCTTTTTTACACGACTGCCCAACGCAAAGCAGTGTAATTTGTTTGTTCAATGTGAAGTCTACTGCATGGGTTTTTCGGGGCAGAGTATATAATCGTTCAAATCATAGATAATTCGTATTTTTTCGTTTAAAATATAGACGTAGACGTTTAAGAAATAGACGTTAATGAAGTTGATGACCATGCCGATAACAATGACGATGAGGAAGACGAAGACAAAGATGATATGGAGTGTATCTTATGTGAGCATTGGTTTCCTACACAGCCCTGGTGAGCTCGAGCGAGCTGTGGTGGGTGTTTGCTGTGACGGTGATATCAGGCGTGGTCCGGTGCTCCGTTCAAGTCCTGTTCCCCCTGGTGCTGGCCACCGCCGCCCCGGACCGCTTCCCCGCCGCGCTGGCACTGCACATTATCTTCTCTGGAGTACTCATGCTCATGGCGGACCCGTTAATAGGTATACATTGTTCAAACCATAAAGAAACTCCACTCCTAACTCGAGTGAAAAACAAAAAAAACCCTTTTCTTCCTGAAAATTAAGGAAATTTCGGTTTTTATCCCGCCGTACCTTTAGCCTTACCGCCTGCTAATTCATAAACATGTCCTTAGATTTTAAGATTAACCTTACTGGATCTGGGAAAGATATCTGTAGATATAGGAGGATATTTCCTTTACGAATGTATCCTAAGAGTTATTGATACATTTTAATAATTGGCTTCAATTGGCTGAAGTCTAAATTAGTGTACCTCAAAATTTTTCCTTTTGTAAAATTCAGTGATATACATTTCGCATTACAAATTGGTTGTAATGTGTTTCACGACCTCTAATTTTGGCGTATGAAAATGGAACATATGCTACATGCATTACATTTCAAAGAAAGGAGAGAGGAAGGTTTTTATACTGCGACAGTGGCAATCAAGCATACTATCATACATACGGCATAGCCACAAGCAGAAAAATCACAAGGCCGTAGCCCTTTATTGATTTTAAGATTCGTCTTCTGGTACAGATAGAGACAAATGCAGGTCGCTCACTCTCAACACAGCACATCCTCGGGAGTTTTGGCGACCTTACTCACCAGGAACACAACACCATATAGATTCGTACAAGTACCTAGTGGTGTTGTTATGTGGTATTTTGTGCGGTGGAGGTGCTTCCCCACTCCAGATGAGTTGCTCCAAATATAAGTAAGATCGTATTCCGCTGTTCCCTACCCCTGTAAAGTGCCATTGCTGATGTTATTCACACATTTATATGTAAAACATACTTAAATAGAAATGATCGTTCTTTTTCCAGGTGTCATCTATGAAGCCACGGGCAGCTATAGCTACTGCTTCTTCGCGATGAGTTTCTGCTGCATGATCTGTGTTGTTCTCTGGACCATAGAATATATAATTTACCGTAAAAATAGACAATGATCAAGAATCACGTACCTATTCCTTAAAATTCGATTGGCAACAATAAGTTAATATGATAATAGCTAAACGCCCAAAACGCCCCGCCCCAATATCTACAGTAGTTTTAAAAAACAGTCTAACCTGATAGTAATAATATAAGTAGCCTGTTCCCATTTGTCCCCAGTAGTCCCCACCCAATAAGACGTGGCCTCGGTATAAATATTTTTAATAGTCGTCACAAACTACCTATATAACAATAGTATGTACGAACTACACAGCCTCGCGTGTCCCTTCCTTATCTTAATCGTCACCACATATGTTAATTATTGAATACTGGAAATATTTGTTTTTAATTAAATAAGTTTGGTAAGTGCATAATTGTTTATTTAAAGGTATTTTTTAAGTTCCTTCGTCCATCGTAATTTCCGTAAGTACTTAAGCACTCACTAGCCTTATAGATCCTAACAAAGTAGATTCAAATAATTTAAGGTAAACCGTGTGGTTTATCCTACTAATATTATAAATGCGAAAGTTTAGATGTTTGGATGTTTGTTACTCAATCACGCTTAAACGGCTGAACCGATTTGAATGATTTTTTTTACAAAGATAGTTTATAGCCTGGATTAAAATATAGGATAGTTTTTATCCCGGGTCCACGCGGACGAAGTCGCGGGCGGAAGCTAGTCTTAAATACAATGGCCACTTACGAGTCGTCAAACAAAAACTAACTCAGTGTCTTTTATGATGTCAGTTAAGTATTTAGTTTGTATAAAAGTTAACTTTTTCTTTTAAATTTATAAATCATACGCATAAACATGTTAGTTCAATGTGAAAAAAGTTCATTTTCACATAATTTGCATGCTTACGTTTCGTCACAATAAGCTGTCACCGAGTTAATTATTGTTTAATAATTCACGCTAATTGGGTAAACAATTAAAAAAAAATGCCCGCATACATGATAGCTGTCTGTTACCTCCATTAGATTATTTCACAGCCACTATTTGGTAGTGGCCCTGCACCCTGCCTACGTCGTAGGCACTACGGAGCCGGCGTTCCCAGGTTTGAATCCCGGCAAGGACATTTTATTTTTATACGTGGGGCCTAGAATATTACTTACAAGTCTGGACTCATCGAAATTTACTGTTATGGTGCTGATTGGAAGCTAGACTACAATCGTAGTCCAGGTCAGGCCAAAATATATATGAATTTATGCAATTATGCCCTTACCGGATTCAGTTCGAATTATAAAACACCCAAAACATTTAACAGGGGGTTTAGACTACCTTCCCTCCATAGAGAATACTGCAAAAATGTAGGTTATATTGACATAAGTACAAATCCGGTTAAATCTCGATATACTGCAAAAATGTAAGTTATATTGACATAGGTACAAATCCGGTTAAATCTCGATATATGACCATAGATTGACGAAATACCTACTTCTATTTATCAAAAAAGTAATTAGAAGTTTGAAACACATGAATTTGCATTTTAATGAATGTACAATTAATGAGGTATAATTTACAAAAAATATGTGTGAAAAATTTCTTGCCGAAAAAGTTGACATACCTACATATTTTTCGCTCTTAAATAACAGCTCTGCTCGGGGGAAAATAGAGAAAATAAACCCGTAAACCCCTAAGCTCCAAATTTCATTAAAATCGTTGGAGCCGTTTTGGAGAACGTGATTGCAAATCTGTATACAAATATTGCTCGTTTAATAGCATAGGATAGGAGAGGATAATCAAAGTAGGTATAAAGTAGAACAAGATTTATTGTCGTTGATGAAATAATGGCGATAAAATTGCCCCTATTAGCCGAGATCGCCCCTTAAACCTGGCATAATTTCAAATACCTACCTAGTTGTAATAAACTCCGACTACGTATCACTTTCATAATGAATGCATAATTGTATACGGAGAAGTTAAAATCACCCTACCGCTACAGTTTGCCACATTTTGTGCCTTATTAATAACTTCATTCCTTTCAACGTGGAGGGAATTCTGTCTGAAGTACCTACACAAAATACACATTCATCTGTTAGTATACTTAAACAAAAGTGCTGACTTTTGAAGTTGATGGTTAATTTTTTCGTAAGTTTAGTCGAAGGCTCGCCCGAATTGATGTACCTAAATATCAACTAACTACTATCTATTGGATACGTAGAAATAAATTTAAACTAGACATTAATAGTTTTGGTACTTATTTAACTATACTGGTAATTTTTTAATTGTGATGTCATTTTACTACGATAAATTCCTACACCATATTAATATTATAAATGCGAAAGTTTGGATGTTTGGCGGGGAAAACGGCTGCGGCTGGATTAAGATGAATTTTAGCATTTAAATAAATTATAGCCTGGATTAACCTAATACTAACCTGTAATAATATATACCTAATACTTCTTCATCATCATCATCATTAATTTAAGAGTTATCCTCTTGTCGGTGGAGTATTTTCCATTTCTCTCTGTCGTACGCCAGCCCTTTGATACGACACGACACCAGCTTTTTCCTTTATTTGGTCTATATAACTGCGTGGTGGTCTTCCTCTGCCTCTCCTTCCTTCTATCTTTGTTTAAGAAGTTGTCGTGCCGCATCAAATGACCAATCATTTTCCCCCTTCTAGTGCTGATGGTGTTCAAGATCGATCTCTTCTCTTTTACCCTTATCAAAAAATACTAATACTTCTTATCCCAGTAAAAATCCAACAAAAGGAAGCCAACGCGAACGAGGTCGCGGGAAAAAGCTAGTAATAACTAATATAACTTTAGTATTAAATTAAATAATGAATATATAATATAACATACCTACTATATATATGTATTACAATAAAATGTTGTAAATTATAAGCAATTTAGTTTGATTATTAATACATATTACCTAGATATTATCTCCTTTTGACCAATCACTTGACCTGCGATATAACATTTTGTCGATCTTTTATACCCACATTTATGCTAAAATTGGCACTGGAACATAAGTTTCATGTGCCCTTTTGGGAATAAAGGCGTGAATTTATGAATGAATTATTAAATAACTACGTATTACTTAATGTATCAGCTACCCCTAGCTAACTAGCTAGCTAGATAAATGGTAGCGACCACAGATTGCAACGAATGAATCAACCTATTAACCTTTGTATCACTTCTTATTTGATCAAATTAATCTGATAATAACCGTGAATATTTTTTACTAAATAATAAATACGATTGTATTTAAAAAAATCTTTAATAATAAATCATTAAACAACACGAAGCAAGTCTTTTATCCAGCGCACCACGCCATCGATGAAGTTCTGAATAACGAACTAGTGAGAATCATACACTTACATACCTACGTTAATAGTAATAATGGATGTAAAGCTAAAAACAATAAATTACATTTGAAATGTACAATGTGATGAATATTACATTTATACAACAATCTAACACCAATACAAACTTAACTAAAGGTTGTCTCAAAAATATCGATAAAAACACTTAGGTACAAGACTACTAAGACGATTACTATAATACGTTTTGAAGTCTTGTTTTTACATACAGAATTAATGGATGGAGTACAGGTGTAAAAAAAATATATTTATAAGACAAACAATTTGGGGGAAATATTAGTTGATCAAATAACAGAAAGTGTGACACTTACAACTACTAAGTAAAATTAGAATGACACAATTTGTTTTGACATAGAAACACACGGCGTTTGTACCGTTACATTATTTACGCACTGGTGGGGATTCTTCTTCTGGGTTCAATTTTAACTCTGAATCCGTCTGATCTTTTTAATATAATGTCGGCTTTTAATATGAATTTGTCTTCAGGAATGTCTGATACCACCTTGAAGTTCCTTAAAACAGTTGCTAGCAAGACTTTAAGTTTCAAAATGGCGTACTTACGACCTGTAATGAAAGAAATTTTTATGAGAGTAGGTACTTATATATTAATTCCCAAGCTTGCAAATCAACTCCCACTTTAAATGGGTAGGTACACTACTTATATATGAAAAACGAAATTACGAAAGTCGGAAGCACGAATTTCAAAATACCGATTTTCATAATTCCGAATGTTTTAAAACTCCTAATATAACTATTCCGATTCTTCATAAATCCGAAATTTCAAAAGGTGTAACGGTTACAATTCCGATAATCAAAATTCCGAATTTCAATACCCCGAATAATAAGAAGTCCGACTGAATATTAATCCGAAATATGAAAAATACGAATTCCGACTGTTAAAATACAGATTTTTCAAAAATCCGAATATCATTCATTACACCAAACAATAATAAACCCGACTAAACAAAAGTCCGAAACATCAGAATTACGAATTCCTGTTACTAATTAATAACTATAGCAATGAAATTTCGGAAATTTGATAATCGGAATAGTTTTTCGGGCCAATGAGACTTCGCGCTTTTGATTTTTGGGAATTATAAAAATCGGAAAAATAACTATCGGAATTTTGAAATTCGGTAAAATAAAATTCGTGTTTATTAGTAATCGAAATTATAAGTCTTTGGAATTATGAAATTCGGTGTTTTGAAAATCGGAATTAGCAAATTGGAATAAAATATTTCGGAGTATTTGGGTGTTCCCCTTTAAATAGGTATAGGTATTGCAATACTAAAAATACGACTGGGAAAGAAAGTGACGACCGACAGAGCGTTCGACTAGTTATGACTCACCAACACAGCTCCTGGGGCCAGCGCTGAAGGGAATGTAGCTGTAGTAGTGTCGGTCTTGTGTGTTCTCAGGCAAGAAGTTGTCCGGATTGAAAACTTCGGGATCCTTGTAGTACTTGGGATTGCGATGAATTTTTAAAGTGCCGATGACGACGGTTGTTCCAGCTGGGAGCACGTAGTTTTTCGTAGCTGTTACAAACGTATTAATAAATGAAGGAAGGCATAAAACTACGTACACGTATTGCATAAAGGTAAGTAAAAAAACCGGCCAAGGCCACTATGGGTTCCGTACCATTATCCGTTTAATGAAAGGTAAATTGCGGTTTACGATTTATGACGTATTAAAAATAAACTACTTACTAGATCTCGTTTATACCAATTTTCGGTGGAAGTGTGCATGTACATCATATATATTTTTTTTAGTTTTATCATTCTCTTATTTTAGAAGTTACAGGGGGGAGGACACACACTTTTTACCACTTTGGAAGTGTCTCTCGCGCAAACTATTCAGTTTAGAAAAAAATATATTAGAAACCTCAATATCATTTTTGAAGACCTATCCATAGATAACCCACACGTATGGATTTGATGAAAAAAAAAATGTTGAGTTTCAGTTCTAAGTATATGGAACCCCCAAAATTTATTGTTTTTTTTTTCTATTTTTGCGTGAAAAATCTTAATGCGGTTCACAGAATACATCTACTTACCAAGTTTCAACAGTATAGTTCTTATAGTTTCGGAAAAAGTGGCTGTGACATACGGACGGACAGACAGACAGACAGACAGACATGACGAATCCATAAGGGTTCCGTTTCTGCCATTTGGCTACGGAACCCTAAAAATTAGACTAAAACAGGGTGTACTTACCAATTTTGACGTCCCGTTTCAGTTTTCTTGCAATAATTGGTACCGGCGGATACATTCTTAGAGACTCAAAAATAACTCTCTCTAAATACTTCATTCGCAGGGTGTCTGAGAATGTAACTGGTCTGTCGGAGTCCCCGAAAATCTCATACAACTCTTCATATACTCGAGCTTGGATGTCCCGATGGACCCCGAGTAGGCAGAGTACGAAGCTGGAACCAGCTGCTGTAGTGTCGTGACCCTAAACATATCAGAAGGAATTTGAGACTTTAAATTCCCAAGATTTTTTTTAGTATTGAGCTGGTAGAATTATATTACTAGTAGTACCTCAAACATTATAGTGTCAACTTCTTCCTTAATTTCATGGTCACTTATTTTATTTGAGCCACTTTGAGCTGATTCTATCATAAGATCTAAGAATGCAAGTCGTTTCTTCTCCCCTGCAAAAGTAAGTTCTATTATAGACGCAAAGTCAAGCTCTAAGCCAACCAATTACATCCGACCGAGTGCTTACCAACGTCGTTTTCATCGTTAAAGTCCAAATCATCGCGATACCCTTTGAAAACAGAATCGGCTAAAGTTTTGAAGTCATTGGCTAGTCCCGTACCGTAGTTATCTTTAGAACGTGTTAGTTCTTCAATTGAAGCAGGAATGATACCTTTCGATCTATTTTCCAAATACGTTTGTTTTTTGCTTTTGATAACCTAAAATTTAAAACAACTTGTAGACACCGTTAAATTTAATCAAATAAAAATATGGATAAATTACCAAGTTTATTACCTTATTTGTAAGTCCATGTATTATATTGAGAAGATTAATTTGCTGTTTGAAAAATGAAGTTAATTTAAAAATGGAGTCAAATCGCAACCAAAACTTGTAGTGTCTCTGGTGAATGATGTCACACATTCTAAAAAAAAAAAGTTTCCGAAGATCAATCGAGGCTTTTCAATTTTGAATGCTCCTGTATTACATAGAAAAAAATATTGATTGAACGCGCGACCGACGCGAGGTTCTCCGTTTCAGCTTAGGCTAAAATTATTTCCTATGTCGGACGTCTGTCCGGGTGTGTAATGATGGGTATAAAAATAAATAATATAATTTCATTCGCTATAACAACATTTGATATATTTTCAAGGTACATAATCACTCATTGTATATTATTATATAACGTTGATTATAATTTCAAAATATATATGTATGTTTTGTATAACTTTTATCGGGTATAACACTTATTTTGTATAATCATTATATGGTATAATGCTCATGTTATATACAAGTTATATCTCATAACTATCAAGTAGAATAATATTTTATTATCAAAAGAAAATGTAGCAAAAACAACGGTTCGCGAATTGTACTATGTAAGTATATATTAGGGAGTAAAAAAGTGTTCGGTTCTGGCGCTGTTGGGTCGCAGTTCAACCTAACACTCCTCCTCGCTTCGCTCGTCGTCGTACCTACACCGACCTGCCTTAGAGTCTACCAATAAATATTATGCTAACTGTGCATTAGAAGAAATTAGCGTTATTTAATTTGTTCATTATAGGAAATATGCATTATATTTAAAGTTGGTTATATTAAATGTTACTACATCAAATGATCATTATATAAAATGATAATTATATCGTATGTAAATATATTAAGTGTTGTTATATGACTCAAGAATTATATGAAAAGTGTTAAAAAAAAATATAGGCATCGTTACGCACTCCGTCTGTCCGGCTGATCTCCGCTACAGGGGGCGTAAAATGGTTGCCATTTTATCACTTATCGTTGTGGTAAAGACGCCCATCACGCTCTGACAAGTATGCGAGTGCGAGAGTGACGGATGCCTTATCCACAACGATAAGTGATAAAATGGCAACCGTGCTATGCCCGCAGTTCGCATTCCTCAACCGATTCTCGTGAAATTTTGTGAGCAGGTTCAAAAATTATATTATAGTTTTTGTGTCGATTTAATTATTCAGAATTTATAAAAAATAAATAAATAGACAGGTACGCGATTTGTGCAACTCACGGAGCCACTACTTATAATTATAATGCACTTACTTCATGACTGCCATAGCGTAGTCAAATCCAGACTCGTCCTGGGTCTTTCTCGTGATTCCCATAGCGGTTTCTGTAACACAACGTGTAAGTGATATCCATTATTGGACTGCGTCAATCCGATTTGAATCGATATTGATTTATGCAATAAAGGTCAGTAAATTTACATAGTATAACATTATTACGGATATAAAATGCCATTGTCTTTACTTGATTAAGTCAGGACCTAAGTGGTTTGTCACTTCAATATTCATAAACCAGAGTGATTTGTTCGTTAATTGTCAGCCGATTACGTAAATCAATATTATTCAGATGATATCTTGCGAAACCTATGTTGATCATACGAATCTATGTGAAACACCGACGAGCGCACGCAAATCAACACGGTGTGAACTTTAAAAAGACAAGGACCTGCGGCATCAGTCACCTAATTCTCGACTGCGATAATTCTTTACTGTGTCGCGTATAACATCTGTTCATTATAAACCGGTCAATACTGCGACTGACGGTTGACAGGGACGAAAATTACGCACTTGAAACTAACTAGTACTACCTAAACGTACTTTAAAGGAAGGCAGGTGATTGGCCTTCGGAGAGCGCTGCAATATAATGCGACTTATGGTGGTCACCATTTCGAAAGGGAAAGAGACATTATCGTGTTCAGCAAAGCATCGTTACCTAGTAATATATCCACCGTGACACCGCTCATATAGTCGTGGACATCAAAGGTCTTGTTCATTTCTGTCCTCATCTTGTTCACCACGTTCACGCTGTTCTGGTTGAAGATTGTCATAAAAGACTTCAGTATATTGATGTGAAATGTGGGTGCAATCATTTTGCGATGTGAACGCCACTTTTCGCCTGAAATATGTAAAATCACGTTAGAGATGTTTCTGCTGTTTTAATAATATGTTATACTAGCTGTTGCCCGCGACTTCGTCCGCGTAGAACTTGTTACGTCTTAAAAAAATGATTGCTAGTAAATTATTGTAGTAGTATTGTAGTAGTTTGGGTCGGCGATAATAATTAAGGTTCCTAATTATCGCCGACCCAAACAAAGTTCTACCATCTTAAGGGATGATTTCCGAAATAAAAACTATCCTATATCGTTCCAAGAGTTTCAAATTATCTGTACGGAAATTTCATCTAAATCCGTTCAGGGATTAAACGAACGGTAAAAGGTAACAGTGCGATGAGTTCATTAGTTTAAATTGCTAAAATTAAATCTCCTTAGAGGTTGAATTTTAAGAAACGCTATAATTAGTTTCCTAGTCTTTAACCGAAGTTACAGATCCTTTACTTTAAAAAAGTCTTGCTCTCCATACAAACTTTGAATCTTCTTTAACCCCTATAGGAGATGAATTTATAAAAAAAATCTCTGAAATCAGTCTTGTAGTCTAACATACAGGCTAAGACCGAAGTTACAAATCTCTTACTATAACATTTTCTTGTTCTCCATATAAACCTTGAATCCCGTTTTAATCCCCTTGGGGGTGGAAATTTTCCAAAACGCTGAACGAACTTTCTTTATTCCGATAAGAAATCTTTATACAACGTTTTAATGTGCACTAACTTGGTTGACAGTTAGCACTAACAGCAGACAGCTTGCCGACCCTGCACCGACCCCGCACCGCCTAATGTGAAAGTAGCCTTAGACGTGAAATGTTACTCTTAATACGATCACAAAGTCTCCAGATCAAAATGAGTGTTTCTCATCCAAACCTTGCACTTCTGTTTAAATTCCTTTAGGGATAGAAATTTCGAAAATGCTGATCGTACTTTTTTGTATTCTAATAAGTAATCTTTCTACAAAATTTTAAGTCTCTGGCTAAAAAACAAAGTTTCCCCCATACAAACTTTTCACTCTTTTTTAACCCCCTTAGGGGTGGATTTATCCTAAACGCTTACAGATCTTTTTTTTGTATTCAAATAACTAATCTGTCTACAAAGTTTCAAGTATCTAGCTCAAAAGGAAAAGTTTCCTTTATACAAACTTCGCACCCCTATTTAACCCCTTAGGGATAAAATTTTCTAAAACGCTGACAGTCCTTTTTTTGTATTCTAATAGGTAATCTTTCTACAAAGTTTCAAGTCTCTAGTTCAAAAAATGTTTCCCCCATACAAACATTGCACCCCTATTTAACCCACTTAGGGAGGGAATTTTCTAAAACACAGAGGGGCCTTTTTGTTTTCTAATAAGTAATCTTTCTACAAAGATTCCTAGTTACAAAAATTATGTTTTACCCATACGAACATTGCATCCCTATTTAACCCGCTTAAGGGTAGTTATTTTCAAAACCCTTGAATAGCTTTTCTTGTATTGTAATGAGGAGTATATTTACAACCTTTCAAGTCGCTCACTTAAACTTTTACTCCATCCCCATACAAACTTTCAAGACCCTTTTTACCCCCTTGAGGAAGAAATTTTCAAAAATCCCTTTTTAGCCCACTAACTACGTTACGCTACGCTACGCTACTTACGTTATATAAACTACCTGTTGTGAAAAAAAACAGCTTTATAGGTTCAACGGTTTGGGCTGGGCATTTATTTTAAGTGATTGAGTCAGTCAGTCAGGACTTTTACGTTTATATAAATAGATTATATTATATTATTCCTTATATTGGTGATATATACGACATTATGTTATTGTAAAAAGTGGTTAAACCTTTGTTAGTTTCTATAGGCATTTCTTGCGTTCGCTATCTAAGTAATTAATAATATTAATTATCAGAGGCCTATGAGGTATTTCAAGACAAACTTGGTAGATAATAAACTGAAATGAAACCACTGACATCGGGTTTCTCTCAATACCGTACTGCAGGTACCTGAGCTAATGAGCAAGCCTTCTCCTAGCCACGGCTTGAAGAACCTGTACTCGGAAGCCTTGTCAATATGTACATGGCTGTTCAGGATGACCTCCACGTCGTCGGGGTCGGTCAGGAACACGATGAGCTGCGATCCGAGCCAGCCACGGACAACGCTTCCATATTTCTCTCCGTACTTGAGGCTAATGGCGACGAGATCTTTAATAGATTAGATTTAGATTAGATTTCTTTATATCATAATATAAAAATACAATATAATGATATAAAAATACAATATAATAATTTATAAATTATAATTTATAATTTATAATTGACCCAGGGTAATCCCTGGGTCAATTTATACGGCTATATTATGATAGTCAAATAAATACTAGAATTAAAATATAAAATTACAAATTATACACGCAATAGAAAGGTGCACCTTTATTGTGCAATGCAAGAAAAAAATAAACAATATTCGCAATTTAGAGCCCCTTGAGAGCACCGCATGAGATACTCTTTTTCCATGGAGATGATCATGTGTTGCGATCCTGATATGATCTAGGCAGTAAGTAAGGTAGCTTTCTTGAGGAAGCGCTGTGCAGAAAGTGACGGATTTGTCTCTTATGTCTATCGACACAACGAACCCTCAATTCAACAAAGGGTCGGCAACGCGCCTGTGACTTTTTTGGAGCCGCTAGTATCCATATCATAGTGTCTACTTATCATCAGGCAGGCCGTATGCTTGTTTGGCTCCGTCGAGGTATTAGAAACAACTTGTGATATAAAGATTTTCTCCTTCAAGATAACTGGGAATTCTGGTTATCTTCCTAGCCACTCGAAGGTTCCACCAGTTATTAAAATTTCGCTTTCTCTGCAACTATTTAATTTAAAGAGTGTTGTTATCTACTTATGACATTGATACTTGAGAAAAATAAGGCGCCTGTATCATTTCCTTTTTCTTTAATTATTTGATACTATAGCCGGCGGCTAGTAGCCGCCCTCGTGGCTCCGCCCCCCTACTACAAATAACGCAAGCGAAATCGCAGGGTAAAATATCTAGCAATAACCCTTTAGCTTAAGCTATAATAGCCTTTATCCACCCTGAAGGTCACTGTGTATAGGGCAGGTGAAAGAATTTTAAAAATCGGTTCAGTAGATTACGTACTATATAAAAAATTACAAACCTTTCCTTTTTATAATACTAACTAGTACTTAGACTAGCTGCTTGCGCTTTTCACTCTAGGATTGCAAAGAACGTAGGCGAACCCGCAAGATTAAATATAGCCCAAGTTCATGCAAAAAGTGAAACAGGTGAAACTACTTTTGTAATCGGTTTAGTAGTTTTGGACCTACATACAAACTTACAAAACTTATCTCTTAATAATACTCATATAAATACATAAAAAACTCACCCTCAGGTTTCTTCCCAAGGGCTATTAGAGCGTTGCCAAATATCGGAACTGCCATCGGTCCAGGCAGTTTATTGCCCATTTTGAAGAGCCGAGAGCTCTGCTGCCATCGGTACAAAAGCCAGAGACCAGAAGCCAGCACTAACAGGGGATAAAACAACACATTGGTGTTGTATTGTATCTCTGGCAACTCTCCCACCGTTGGCGACATTTTTCTACAAAATACAATATTAATTTATATCAGTATAGTAATACTTAACACCATGACATGAGGAATAAAACAAGAGAAGTCTAAATCCGCAGTTGGATATGTCAGAAACTTTTTCTCCAACATGCGGGAAAAAAAAGTTATTCGTTTCTTTTCTTAATAATAGACCGCGAAATTCTTTTTCTCGTGCCTATTAAAAAATTTATTCGAAATTCAAATTAAAAAGTCCGAGTCATCTTTTCCAAGTATAGCGGAGGAGACTCCGTAAAGAGTCCACTGAAGTTTTAAAATACTTACTATATACGGGTGCATATAATGGGGCTACACCCGTATTGCATCGATTTAATTGAGTTTTCAATATGACACAATAAAAAGTAATAGTAAAAAGAGTCTGTTTACATTACACGGTAGGTAACTATAGTTGTGTAGAATTTACGATCTTGAATGGCAACCCTGGTAAGCTCAGCCAAACAGAAACCTCATAGAATTGGTATTTATTTTTCATGACGTTATCATGCCAATTCTTAGAACTTATTGAACATCTCGCAAGCGGAAAATATTTCTATCAACTTTTTATGAGTATTTTCATTATTTACTGAAAAAAATACAATAATCCAAATTATTTGTAAATAAAAGTATAGGAGCATGGCCATGGCTCAGGGTTTTATGGCCCAAAATCACAAACTATGGTCCAACTTAAAAACACTTCGGCCCACTGCTGCTAACACTATCGTTTTTGTTTTGATGTTCATAATGAAATTACCTTCACGACACTTATTAACAGGGATTCAAGATTCGTATGCAATCTCCGGCAATAGGTTGATTTTAACACTAAGATTCCAGGCTTGAATAGTTGTAATTGTAATTTAATAATATTTATTTTTTGGCACAGGGAAGCATAGCGTAGGAAAATCCAAGGGTTTACGGTAAATACTATATAAGTACTTAATATACCTACATCAAAATACGATTTTTTACAGCCTTGTAAGTGAATGCTGTGGATACGTTTTTCTATTAACATGTTATCAGTTATTCATCGTATGTCATAAACATGTATATCAATCTGAGTAATTTGTAAGTAAAAGTAAAGTAAGTACTTACTAATTTTTGTGAATATAGATGGAAAACCCATGTATCAATATTATCTGCCTATGACGTAGTACTCACCTTCCTAGTAGCGTTGGCAAAAATAAATTTATAAGGGTGCTATATGTGACACACACGATCCGTCTGGCGGTCGGCTGTAAAGTGATTCCCATTTTTTGCATAGCACCATTTTATATGATGACTCTTTGACATTGCATGCCAATGGACAATGAAATAAGGGCACGTCTGTACATTTGCGGTAATTGAACGCTTAGTAGGTTAACCAAATACATAATTTTGGCTTGTTATTATCATAAATAATTGCCACACGGGTATGATGGTCGTGGTTATGCCGTATACAGGGTGTCCCGGAACTCAACGATAACCTGGTACCGGGTGAGAGGCCAAGGTATACCAGTAATGAAAAAAAATTTATTAAGGATTTTTTTTCTTAATTTTTTCATAACTGGTATACCTTGGCCTCTCACCGTGTACCAGGTTATGGTTGAGTTCCGGGACACCCTGTATATATAGATTGATTAAAACATCATCTTGATCTGTAATGATGTGGGACTGTTGTCCTGGGCCAGTATGCAATCGGTGATGTTTGAAAGCATCAGGGGACGTCCCTCTTTCATGTAGCTCTCGTCTTTTATTACCAGAATGATAGAGACATGAAATTAAGGTATTTCCTCTTTCTAAAATATCACAGATAGATTACCGAACCTTGTGGAGAGAAAGGGTGCCAGAGCACTCGTGGGTGTTGTTGTTTATTGCTGTTGAAAGTAAGGGACCTAAAAAAACTTACACGAAACCCTTTTCCCCTCTTTTTAACCGACTTCAAAAAAAGGAGGGTTCTCAATTCAGTTGTATTTTTTTAAACAAGCTTTTTTTCAATGTTTGTTACCTTAGAACTCCATCATTTATGAGCCGATTCGTATTTTTTTGTTTGTTTATATATATTATGCTTCCAGGTTGGTCCCATTTTTGTAGAGAATTACTTACGAAAATCGTTAAGAAATTGAGTTTACCTACTTCTTAAGGTCATAAAACCTTTTTGAGGCTTTTAAAATAAGCTAATTGGGAAAGCGATAAAAAAACCGGCCAAGTGCGAGTCGGACTCGCGCACAAAGGGTTCCGTACCATTATCCGTTGAGTGAAAGGTAAATTGCGGTTTACGATTTATGACGTACTAGCTTCTGCCCGCGACTTCGTACGCGTATAAATTATTATTTAAGTACATGATATTTATTATTATGTTTAACCATACAACTGACAAATTTGAAAATAAAGATTTCATTTACGCACACCGCACAGCAAGTTCACTTCGAATCTAAATAAACACCCTCATAAACTTGTTCTTCAATATATTATATAGATGCCCAAAGTATCATTCTAGAGAGCGCTTCCCTATGCGAGCCACAGGTACAAAGGCCCTAGGGCGAGCGGAACGGACGCTCACTATCCTCAGGTGTCTTGCAAGCGAGACCTGAGGCCTAAGTCCGGAAGGTGAGCGTGATTGGAATGAAAGGCCTAAAGCAATCCATCAGAGAGCGGCGTCAATGCGAGCCCGAGGGCCTAAGGCCCGAGGCCGACCCCCCACGGATACTCGTTATCTCTGAGTAACTTGCAAGCGAAACCTGATGAGGGCGGAATTCCTGAAGGAATACGGGGAAGCACATTTTAAATTTAAAAATAACCACGCAAGAAAAAAGTTAACATAAATTATGACCTCGCTGGGGATAGAACCCACGTCTAAAGATTGATCATTGAGCGCTTCCCGACTACGCCACCCGGTCAGTTACGGAACTTGATGAAATTAGCCGAAGCGACACTGGCTATAATTTATACGCGTACGAAGTCGCGGGCAGAAGCTATATTTATTTTATCTAAATTTCAGCCAATTCAGCTCAGTATTTGTTTTACCTATTATTCAATATTATATGTATAGATCAGTATGAGTATAACTACCAGTTTATGCGATACAAGTTATACTACACGTGACTCAAATTGACATAACTTTTTTGTTTATTAACCGATTTGAATAAAATAAACACTAAATGTTAAGGGAAGTCTAGCATAATATATTACTAAAAACCGCATCCAAATCGGTTAAGCAGTTTCTGAGATTAGCGTGCACAAACGCACAGACAAACAGATAAACAGACAAAAAATTCAAAAATAATTTTTTTGGGCTCTATTGCGTTTATGAAGGCCCCCATAAAAGTTTTTTTTAAATATATTTGCCATGTACAGACAGCGATCAGTTATGATTTTATTATATGTATTGATAAAAAAAACTACTCTCTAGATCTCGTACCAACCAATTTTCGGTGGAAGTTTGCATGGTATGTTCATCATATATTTATTTTAGTTTTATCATTCTCTTATTTTAGAAGTTACAGGGACACATTTTACCACTTTGGAAGTGTCTCTCGCGCAAACTAATCAGTTTAGAAAAAAAAATATTAGAATCCTCAATATCGGTTTGATGAAAAAAAATAGTTTGAGTTTCAGTTCTAAGTATTAAGTAACTTAGTTCTAAGTATTAAGTAACTTAGTTCTAAGTAAGTACCCCCAAAATTTATCGTTTTTTTTCCATTTTTGCGGGAAACAGAATACATCTACTTACCAAGTTACAACAGTATAGTTCTTATAGTTTCGGAAAAAAGTGGCTGTGACATACGGACGGACAGACAAACAGACATGACGAATCCACAGGAATCCGTTTTTTGCCGTTTGGCTACGGAACCCTTAAAACATAATATATATTTTACATGAATAGCAATGCATAATGCATATTTAGCATGGTAGCAAATGCCGTGTGTATTTATCGTTTTGCAATAAGTTCTTATTCCTTGTAAAAATATGAGGTTTGTAATTATAACATAATTATTCCGAAATAAACACCATTTTTTAAAATCTGTTCGCGAATCCACATTTGCCTCAGCCATATTATTATTGGGTGGTCATTGAAATATCAACCTTATTTAGTTAATCACTAGTTCGATATTAATGTGTTAAGTACAGTTACGTGCTAATGGATGCGAGAAACAAGGAACTACTACGGTTGGAATTCCTGGGAGGATTGAACTAAATGTACTTATGTAACAAGAACATTTGATTACAGAATCGTGGACGTGATCATAAACGAGCAATTCCTAAAAAAAAATGCCACGATTATTAATTGTACTTCTAGGAATTTTATGTTAACTATTTCCACTAAGTATCAGGAGCGCTTTCGACCCTGGTAGAACAAAAAACTGTCCCAGATATTTTTCCTATTTTTCCTATTCTGTTACCATTTACCTTATACTTTATACTAATACCTTATACTTTACTATTGGTAACACAATAGGAAAGTTCAAAAATGTATAGACATTTTGGGACACTTTTTTCTAATATTGGGATGGAAAGATCGTGATTTTCAGTAGAAATAACATAAAAGTTGCAGAAAACCTCCGAAAAAATGTTGTTGCATTTTTTTTGATTAACGCTCAAACCAAAAATAAAATAGTGATTAAATATAAAATAACATATTATCGATTTACAAGTTATAGCATCTGCCCGCGACTCCGTCCGCGTGACACTCGTTTATATCGTAGCTCCATACAAACTTCATCTAATTCGGTTCAGCAGTTTATGAAGAGGTAGACAGACGGACAGACAGACACAGAGAGACACAGACAGAAAACGATATCTATTTATAGCACCCAAATAAACCATTTTATTAAAAAGCCCGATTCATATTTATTTGACGTGATGGTCTCTGATGCGCTCTGACGCCCTACACAAAAAGAGCTGGCACGTCAGAGTGCGTCAGGTGAGTGTGAATGTAACTTTACTAAATGTATGAAACAGGCATCATCCTGTCACGTCCATGTCACAAGACACGTGAGGTAATCCTGCTGAGCTCGGCAAGAATGGGGGATGATGGAAATATTTTTTTAACGTTTCGTACGTATTATTGACAGCTATGCTGGCAGCGGACACGGCGTGGAGGGCCATGGTTTCCTTGTGTGAGAACGTCCTGATCCAGAAGGATACTGCCGAACGGGAACTGAGGAGAGCGGGTCTCTATTGTTTTTCATAAAATTTGAGATCCGATTTTTTCAGTCCATAACGTTTTCCACCATAATTTTTTCTAGTCATATTGTCAAAAGTCATAAAATTTAACCATATAAATTGGAGTTCCGATTTTTGCAGGTCATCATAATTGTTAGTCATAAAATTGGTTAGCCATAACATGCAATGCCCCGGTGGTATGCAATTACATAATGTTAAAGGCAATAATCTAGTTTATAATAATTGTTGTAAGTAAGGTCTTTTTTCGCAAGTCATAATGATTGGTTAGTCTGATTCGTTAGTCATATCATTCAATGTCATGGTGGTGTCACACTTCACAATGTTAAAGCCTATAAACACACTCCTCAATAGCACGCTTGATACTTTCTTCTCTAAAATCATAAATGGCCGAGATATTTGACCCGAAAGTTGGGAAAAATCAGTACTTGTAAAAATTTCAATGTATGTTGTGTCAGTATTGGTTCTGGGTCGTAATTTTAATCTTCGAAGATATAAGGGTGGACCGCTTCCTGCACAACAGGTGTACCTTCATTGGAAATTTATATTTCACTACCTCAATTTCGTCCTCGTCGTCTTCAAGATCTGAATATTTTGTTAGATTACTGTAACAACATACAGGTTTAAGTAAACATTAGAACTGAAAAGGGAATTAAAAAAATAACGTAATAATTTTGTGACAGCCCTGATGGTCGAAAATTTGTAATATTCAATCATTTCCGTATTCCAAGAGATAAGTGAGTGACAATTTTTCTGGGAGTAGTGTGTAGTAAGGGCTTTGAATTAATATAAAAATCAGATACTTATACGGCAGCATTCCGAAGAAAAAAATAAAATAGCAAACTTAGAAAAATCCCAACTAGCAAAAACGTACCAGATTTAGTTGTATATCAGTGATATAAGGAGTCCCATATCCGTGATAGAAACGTCTCTATCATTGGAAAGTGGCCCTAGTTTTACAGCTGTTTGATGTTATATCACGTGTATTTTGGTACCATTAATCACTTCTTTGATGTATATCCGTGATATTTCAATGGCATATATATCTGTTTGGTGTTACATCAATGATGCCTGGATCACTATATAACTAAATGATGATATAGTGGCAACGGCGACGCTGATTGATCAAGCTTTAAGTTTTATATTGTTGATAGAGATTCTGTTATATTGTGATACCGCCAGTGCTCTACTGCTAAAACGTGTACTTGAAGAAAAAGCGAAATGAAAAGTTTAAAAAGTATAACATATTGGTAAGTCTATAATCTCCAGGTTTTTATTTCGCAGTATTTAGTTGTTGTGCGTGCATTATAGTGGTTATTTTTATCTTGCGCTTCAAATTTTATTGATGAACTAATAGCATATTATTCATGTTTTTGCCATGCCCCCTTTGAATTTTGAATATATAGTTAAATATGAAAAATTTAAATAAACACATTAATTTACTGCTACCAATATGTATCTAATATATGTTATCGTTACCGATATATCACTGATTTACAGTTTTCCGCCGCCATTTTAAAACTAATGTTATTGTGATATATAAATGTTACAAGATCTCTTTTAGAGCATAAACTTGATATACAAGAGTTAGAGACAACTGTTATATTTTTATTTTGCACTATATAGGAGATAAAGTTGTTTATATGTCACTAGTGGTATAATGGTCATACAAAAGTGTATTTATAACTACTTAATGTTACTGTAGATCTCTATACACTTTTATGCTGCTAGCGTTAAGGGACGCTATTATACGATAAATTAGACATATATCAGCTGTGGTGTGCTTTAATATACCACGGGTTAGCTCCAATAGTGCTAGATATAACATCAGCGATATTGCAGCAACTTAGAAACTACAATACAGTAACATAGTTGTATATGAGCACCGTTTATATCGAATATACCATTAATGTGCTCTAAATCACTGTTGCGGACAGTGTTGTATTACTGAGTTATATTTACAGTATAAACTAGTCGAGTAAACGTTTCTATCATCATTTATCATCACCATTACGCTGTATAAGATTATACAGCTAAATGATGATATGAGACACCACTATACAACAAGCAGTCACCGCGTTGCTTATTTATAACTTTTATAACACTCTTTAGTGTTAATAGATTTTCTTTTAACACTACTTTGCTAGTTGGGATATCAATATATCAACTTTCTGAAGTTCTACACAATAACAAAAACATTCACGTGAAAGCGTTTTTGTAGCCCTATCAAATGATATTAAAGAAACTTCTGCATCTATAATACATTTGGAACTAGATATTTTTCAGATTTTTGGGCCAAAAAATTAAGGTTATTTTAAAAAATATTTTCTCTTTAATTAAAAATAATTGGCACACGGGAATTTTTGTCTTGCATTTCTTATCAAAGAAGCCGTTCGCTGGTCTGAAGATCGATGGATGTCAAATTTTGGGGTCTCATAACACACTGTGCGTTGGAATATATGCATTAGAATATTTATGAATAATTATCGATAGACCTTTGATCGTTATGGACATCCATTTTCTGCATTTTGTGATTATAATACTTAATATTAAATCTCATTAATGTTAGAACTATAAAGCGTTATACTTAACAATAATTATGACTATTGATGTTTATGTCTATAAATGATATGGATGTCAATTTCTGACTATCGAAATTCGGAACAATAAGTTTATGGGAAACAAAGGGACCCCAAGGAGGGCAGATCCCTCTCGTAGGTGACGACGCAGAGGGCACGGGCGTAATCGTCCTCCGTGAGCCCCAGGCGCAAACCGTATAGACTCGGGCCAGAATAGGTCTATGGTCTTCCCCGCCTGTCGTAAAAGGCGACTCAAGGGAGTCAACGGGGTCGCCAGAGGTTTTTGTGGCGGAGGCCACAGCACTGGTCCATGTACCCCAGAGAAGGCGAAGAAGATACCCAGAACGAGCCCGCAGAGCAACGCGCGAGGAAGGCTCTAGCGCGTTCAACCTGAGATCCTAGAGTCCTCCGAATTACTTAGCGCCGCAGATAGCGGCTGACGTGGAGTTTTTGGTATTTCTAACCAAATAATCCAGATTTTCCCCGAGAGCTGGTTACCTGGTAAAAAGGTATCCTTAGTGGCGTCAGTGGCATGGCCACAGATTAAGTAATGCATGGCATTAAGAGTAGAGTAAAGTATAATCTCGGAAACTTAATGTTATTTTAGATAAATAAATGATATTTTTACACAAACTGGGCTTTCTTTAAATCGCTCCAAAAAGAAAACATGACATTGACATTATTGACAGACGTCATAGATTATATAAAAACAATATAAGGTGGATTCACAAACACCTAATGACAGAAAAGACAGTCTATCCACCCCTGAAAATAAATAGTATATTATACGTAGAGTTGGCTTTAGAAAAACGTAACCCCCCTGCAGGGTGGATCACATTTCCTTGCAGCTGACTATACACTTCGAAAACAACTAACACAGTACAGTACTGAAAACATTTCCTTGACCGACGACCGTGCAAAGGTCATTGTTTGTTAATTAATCACTGAAACGTCCGAGGGCTCTATTAGGCTTTACGTGTAAATTGGAATCTGTTTGATAATTACCCAACGCGCTCGCTTGTACCACTGCACGGCTAGCATGCGACGGCCACGACATACTCTCGATTTTTATCGCACTATATCTCTTGTTCTAAGTGTTCTAATAGGAAAGAGACGGATAGTGCGAGAAAAATCGAGAGAGCTCGCACGCCGTCGCATGCTAGCCGTGCTGTTTATGATTACCTACTTGTTTATTATGCCATGACGACGACCACTAGCACAACCTGTGGGCGTAGCATGGTTGCTATTTTATCACTTATCGTTGTGGATAAGACATCTGCCACTCCCGCACCCGCAAACTTGTCAACGAACGTGAAGGATTTTATCCACAGCGACAAGTGATAAAATGGCAACCATGCGCCCGCTGCCAGCACGGCTAGCATGCGACAGCGCGCGAGCTCTCTCGATTTTTCTCGCAGTATCCGTCTCTTTCTTATTAGAACACTTAGAAAAAGAGATATAATGCGATAAAAATCGAGAGTATGTCGCGGCCGTCGCGTGCTAGACGTGCTGGTGGTAAGTAGACACCGTAGACACCAACACGTCGTTTATGAGAGATGACATTCGGCTGTAAAAAAAGTCCGTGTTAATAGGCTCCTTTTTCCGCAATAACGCAAGAGTCAAACCATTGCCCCGCATTTTGCTTGTACTGATACGTTTAGTTAAGATTGTCGCGCGTGAGATATGCCAAACCGTTTCCAATTCAATACGTTTGTTTTCATATGTCTGTTTGTCTGTCTGCTTGTTACTATTTCACGCTTGAACCGATTCTGATATCATTTGGAAGGTACATAGTTTAAAGGACATGGGATACTTTTTTTAAACTATTCTGAAATAACTTCGGGGGAAATCGGCTCGGGCGAAGCTATAGGCTGTTTATACCTTTGTCTCTGTAGCTTGAGGATCCCATAGATGGAGTCCATGCGAATCCCCGAAAAAGGGATGAAGGTAATCAACCTGACTAAATTGAAATGTATAAAAAGACGAATACATCCTTGATGTCTCATATTCCATATAGATGACGTCAGTTTTAATTGATTTCGGACATGTCTGGTGACAAACAAAAAAAAACCCTATACGCCGAAAGCTGACGCTGACGAAAGGGAGATACGACGTTGTATCTCGTTCCCACTTGTGGTATTGTCTATGCTTACACCTTTGTCACTCATGTGTATGTGTGTGACTGCCTCTATACTTATCATTTCAGTATGTGTGTCCCGCTTATTAAAATTTTCTTACCAATGAGTGAAGAAGATAATATCATTGTTACGATATGTTTCTAACGGCTTGAGCGATAAGTTCTTTTTTTATTACCTATCTAAGAGAAACATTTAATTTTGTGACAAGTAACTCAAATATCAACATTACGGCCCAAGAATTCCAATTGAATTTCATAAAATCTTTACCTACCGTCTTTGCACAAAGCACGTAGAACCAATGACCGTTGGGGCGGAAAGTTTCTCGAGTGGCGACCACGTACCGGAAGGCGTGGTGTGGGTAGGCCCCCCACCGTAGGACCGGCCACTTTAACACTCTTTGGGGGAGGCCTATGTCCAGCATTGGATGTCTTTCGGCTGATATTATGATAATGACTGTCTGCAAGTTTTCGTCACATTCAACTAATTTCGACCATAACCGCATTCCTTGTTTTTATAAGAGTTTTTCTGTAGAGAGATGAGACTTACGTATGAGGAAATATCATGTAGCTCCAGAGCAGCAAAACTGGGAAATTACCGGCATCTAAGATTCCATCTTACAGAAGACCGCCGCCATAATAACACCGCAATTGGCCCAACTTGTTCTATAGTTATGGAAGTCATTATCCTAGTGATAGGTCACCAGAGCTCTTAACGATGTGGCGTTGCATTGAAAGTTGGGCATTAGGAACCTGTATTTGTCTCTTGCTGTTAAGTTAACACATCGAATCCAGCCAGCTACGCGCACGTGATTCCACTGTAGATGCAAGTAACGATAAGATTGTTTACGATTCTCTTTTACCATCAGGCAGGTCATACGGTTGTTCGCCACCATTGTTTCGCAATTGATTTTCATCTGGTACCTAACGGTCCTACAAATTTTCTTGTCTCATGTATTCCCATAGGATGGGTCCAGATTTTCATTTTTATATGCTTTAAGGATATATGTCAAACTACTTTAAAAAGCAGATGGTTCCTAACAAATTCCAACAAATACAAAGTGTTAGCACTTTGCTTAACGAAATGCAGTAGGCGTTAGCCATTTATGAAAGTAGTATGTTGCTTTCTGTCTCTGAATACTCAGATAGTAAGATTTGTATACTTACAATACATGTAAGTAGGACACATTTACATGAAGGCATGATCTACCATAATTTGGCATGCAATATATAAATTCTAATTTAAAACGTCATACATTATACCTTAATCTAAATATTAAACTAAAAATGAAATAATCTATTCGGTGATACAATTTGTTCTAAGGATGAACATGGATAAGACAAAGATCATGTCAAACGTCCATGTAGTACCAACTCCCATTTCAATCGGACACTTTACGCTCGAAGTTGTAGCCGATTATCTATTACCTAGGACTAGGACAGACTGTCCAGTTAGGTAGGTGGGCCATTTTACGGAGTTATACACTCGACTTTTTTTAATTTTGATATAATAAGGTTTTTTCTACTCAGAATAGAGAGCACTTTCAAACCTAATAAGAGAAAAAAACTGTCCCAAGATATTTTATTCCATTCCGTTACCGTTTCCATACTAAACTTAACGGTGGTAACGGAACGGAAAACCGAAAATTATATGTAACATTTTGGACAGTTTTTTTCTCCCATTAGGTTTGAAAGTGCTCTCGATTCTGAGTAGAAAATACCCGATTATATCAAAATAAAATAAAAAGTCGAGTGTATTACAACTTTCCGTAAAATGGCCCAGGTCCAACTTGGAGAAAGAGGTCAATCGTCGAATCCGACTCGGCTGGGCAGCATGCGGGACGCTACGGCATATCTTCCAATCCTCCTCAAGACAAGTCTTTGACCAGTGTGTGTTGCCAGTGATGACGTATGGCACGGAAACGTGGTCGCTTGAAAGAGTTGAAAGGCTCAAAGTCACCCAAACGGCAATGGAAAGGGCTATGTTGAGAGTTTCTCTGCGCGATCGCATCAGAACCAAGGTAACCGATATAGCCCTCCGAATCGCTAAACTTAAGTCGCAGTGGGCGGGGCACATTGCACGCAGAACCGATGGCCGTTGAGGCGGAAAGGTTCTCGAGTGGCGACCATGTACCGGAAAGCGCAGCGTGCGTAGTATGACCTGGTAAAGGTCGCGGGAGTCCGCTGGGTGTGGGTTGCGCAGGACCAGTCATTGTGGCACTCTTTGGGGGAGGCCTATATATATCCAGCAGTGGACGTCTTTCGGCTGATATGATGATGATGATGAATACAATTTGTCAAAATATTCAATTAAGCTATAAAATGTTATCAAGTAGAATTAAATATATCTTTAAAATTCACTATCATTATTGCATTGCTTTTGTCGTCTTTTAAAACATTATATATTTTTATACCATTATTATTCAATACTTCTTATGGAGCTTAAGCTACTAAAATCTAATAATTATGTAGATTTTAGTAGCTTAATGTCAAAATTGGCTCTGGTCTATTACTCTTTTCTTTGTTGTCTGTTACTGTTACATGCAAAACTGGACTTATTTTTATAAACAAATACTTATGCATACTTACAAAATATATGTAAAGCGATATCAGTATTCTCTGTTTTTCAAATAAGTAGTGGACGGCAGTTGGCAGTTTCTGTTGTTAGACTGCCGACGTATTTAATGCAGGTATTCCATTGGATATAACTTCTTAATAATTAAAAAACTAATTTGACCTTTTAGAGTGTAAATAAAATCCGCAGTCTCTATAGAAATTTAAGTATAAATATTGTTGTTCACCGGGCTATCGTAGAATTCACTCGACGTAATAACAACTTCATGAATAATTAATGGTATTAATTTAACATCTATTATATTATTATGACCTATATTACTTCCATATTCTATAGACTAATCATTACCATAAACGGTATTTTTGGTAACGGAGGTACATTACAAACATCGTTATCAAAGAAATGACTGGTTCCCGAAAGTTAACAAATCAAGTGACGTGTACTTTCCCACTGTGATTGGTCGGCCTAGCGTAAACAATCGCACAACACCGCCTGACATGTAAATATTTAATAAGAGCAACTTCATTTACAACACGGCCAAGAACGATTTGCACCTACTTACCTTCTGTTTTATGTATTGTATACAGAGGCTCTAGTATAAGTTTTACCGAAACAAAACGTCACGACCGCGTTTGCGTTTAGTTGTCAAATCCCATACAAATTGAGGGTAAAACGCAAACGCGATCGTAAAGTTTTGTTACGGTAAAGCTTATACTAGAGCCTCAGAAGTTTTTTTTTTATTCAGTTGGTAATCCTCAGGAAAAACATGACTGAATGTGAATGTTGGTTAGATATCTTATACTGTTCTGTTTTTAATGTCAAGGCCTTTAAGTGATCTAGGAGCAAATAATTAGGAAGATAGAGCGCTACGAACTACAAAATGAAGCCACTTTTGTAAAGATGTGTGGGTAAGATTGTTGCCAGTAGGTACAAGGAAAATATGCCTATTATATGGGTAATTTGTTCAAGGTCTCTTTATGATGTCTTCTTAAATATTAAATCGAATATTGCTGAAATGTTTAAACTATAATGTGGGACATATAGGGCATAATAATAACAAGAAAGGCTAGTGATGGTGATAAACTATTAACCATTATTGCATTAGACACCAAACTTGATGGGAATACCACCTGATGTATTATGTTTGTATATTTGATTGAATTTGTTATGTATATTTCTATTTACCAGTTATAACTACATAGGTAAATTTAAAAATAACCCTCTACAAAATAATGAAGAATCATCTCGACAACAAGGATTTCGATAAAAAAACTGCAATACAATTTGTTCATCCGTTTGGGAGCTACGATGCCAACCACGCGCACATACATACACTACACACTACACATATACATGCTTAATATATAATATAATACCCCTCTGGTTCGTCAGGGATTTTAAAAATACGACACGACGTGCTTCGATATCGACTGGCGTTGGTCTGTAATGAAGGAAATGAAAAGGCCATGTAGAAATATTATTAATAATATAAAACCCATAGAATCAACAAACAATAAGATGTGTCAAACCCATGTCCCACCCATTTTTGTTACTACAGCAAATCATACATGATCCGTGATTGTTTGTCCGTTTGGGGTAAGTAAAAATCATACTCTGGTATCACTACTGTTGCTCTAAATGAACGTTTTTCAAAAAAGTGTTTAGATTTTTTGCAGAATTTTGGGTTTTACTTACTCAGAATCGTTATACTATCGATCCTTATACAAGAAAAAGATTGTCCTAGATGTTACCATGTATTTTTTTTCTTCTAGTGCATCACGCGACTGTATACATTGCAACGTGTTACATAATTCTCCATGAAAAAGAAAATATCTATTTAACCGAAAAAAAGTACCAACCCTAATACCCTGTCACGCCAATCAAACTGTTAGATATTTTAACAGAAGACTAACGTTTATAATTTGTACCAAGTTTAATAATAATTAAACCATTTAGCTCTAAAAAGGTTTGCAATCGCAATAAAAGGAAATCAACGCGCATGGGCATGGTTTTGTTCGGATTCATTAGACAACTCGTAATGCTTTGTCTGTATTTTTTATTTACTCTGAGCTAGTGATATCGCCGTCACAAAACGATATGTTCCCTTCATCGTCTTCTTCAATATTTACCATACCTACTTCACAGCTTCAAGACGTATAAAAGTGTTAAATTCCTTATTAAATTACCTATATTGGTACACGTACTTACATGCTTTTCTGTTACGGACAGGAAGATAATGAACTTAAGTAATAGGAAATTCTACATCGTTATAAAATGAGTCAAAAACCTATATTAGTGTTGTCTTGATCACAATCGATAATGCTTTATATAATCGTCAAAATCAAGTAGGTAATTACTGGCCTAAACAAACAATCATTCAGCCTTACTTACTTAATTACTAAGTTTACTTTCTTATTGATATTTGATCGAGCCCGACAAGTTTGCTTTAGTTGTGATAAGATAGTATCATATCTATTAAGAGTTTCGTTGAACATAAAATTTTGTTTCGAGCGTGATACAGTGTTGACCAGGCGCCTCATCATGGCGCACGGAAATGATGTGATCTCGTCCGAGCTGGAGAAAATTCATAAGCAAAAATTGGAAAAGGACAGTGAAGTCAAACATGTGTATTACAATACGAAAGCGCCGTACCGAAGACAGGTGTGTTTATATAGGTATCGTAGTGTGCATTATGTGGGGAATGTGTAGGCTGTGTAGGAATGTGTAGTTGAAATGTGTGGTAAATTTTAGCCAATAGGCACTCATTTATCACGAGTATTCGACAGATGGGATAGTTCTTGGCAGATTTTTTTTGCATTGATACTAGTTATTTTTTTTTGGTTTGATATTATGTATGTATTAATCATAAAACTTAAAAGACCTCCAGTCAATTAACTTAAATATGTTTTGACTCATTAACCAAAAACTTCGAAGTGATATAAGTAGGTTATAGACAAACGAATTTTAACGGCATTTTAGCCAAAATAGGATTGACGGGAGTTTATGAAAAAGGGCAATTCTTTATTTTACAGTCGTAATCATTCAATAAAAAAAGGTCTTCAGCTTATTTATTACTATACTAGTGGCGGATAATTTTATTTAAAATTAAGATAAAAGTGTTTGTGAAGGATTTAATTATTGTTCTAACACAACACCGGCGATATATCACGATCCGTACATTACAATGTCATGAAAAGGGCCCCAGCCAGCAATTAAATAGCCCCAAAGAGTTCCAATTTTAAATTAATGTCTCGCGCACTCATTCTGACATCTTAGATTGCCGCGCGGAAGCGAGTATGGATCGGTAATGAAAAAATATATAGGGTAAGTATTTAAAGTCCGCTCGAACAACAAAATTCAAAAATAATTTGAGTAAGCTTAATAAGCATAGAAGTAAAGCATTTTATTGTATGTATATAACCCAAAAAGGAATTAAAGAAAAGATCTGAACAAAGGCGAGCTTATCTGTATTACGAATCTTTAAATATATTAAGTCAGAACTGCGGTGTGATTTATGGGAAATTATACCGTTTATAAGATTTATTTGAATGTTTAATAATAAAAGATCCAACTATTTGCCACTCATGCTATAGGTATTTAAAATACCACTTATAAATCCACGGTTAAACTCACGTCTTAAATGTCACGGCAAGCGACATGTTTCGAACTCTTCGGTGTGTCACAACACTGATCTGGTACTTAAAAAGTAAATTCAGCACAATAAAAAACAGTATTATCTTTTAAAATATTATGACGAAGTATATTTGTAAAAATGAGGATTTACGTCACCAAATATAAGTTGATTTATCTAGTTTATTGTATTAGGCAGTCTTTTTCTTCTATCAGTCACAAATAATAATCTCCTGGTGAAAATCCTTCTTGTAACGGCAACACCATTGTTTAACCATAATCACAACTTCGAAAAAATATAAACATTTTTTTTTCTTTCAACTATTATAAAATTAAAAAGATAATATTAATAAAGATTGCAACACAGTTATTCATTTTCTAAAAATACTTCTGTCTTAAGGATTTATCTATTTGGAAACGTTAATTAAAAATGTTCTGCCAAAACCACCAACACTTACCACAAATACATCGATCTATGGCATCAATTGACATCTTCAGTCTTTCAAAATCAGAATCACAGAGATCACAGCGGGGATAATCTCAAATATCTCGAATGGAATTCCGGCCCTAATCAAAGCTCTTTACGAAACTACAGGGTCTTAGTGTAATTTGCATGTCACTGTCATTGAGCCCTTGAACTCTTACCCGTGCATTTATTAAGGGCCTGTATTCACTATGATTAGTGATTAGTGCGTGCCCATACAAAAGCTACTCGCACTCGCAGCAAATGTATGAACTCGCACTAATCACTAATCAAAGTGAATACAGGCCGTAACCTAAAGTAGTCGTTAATAGGTATTGAATTACGATTAGCCGGCGGCCGACCGGACTTCCTTGACATTCCTCGTTTGCATCGCAATTAATAATTGTACCCAACTGTACTGCTGTAAATTGAACTATTAACGGTTTTCCAGTTATAACGAGTTGACGCCAATTAAATAGTATATGTAATTATGGATGATAATGGCTTACTTACTTACTATACCAGTTGAAATACCTATTGATACACATTCTAGATTGATATTTAGTGTCAAATATTTATAAATAACTTAAAAAGGCTAGACATAGAAATACACAATCGAGACCAATTACAAGCAAAAAAAAAAACAAAACTGTTGCGTTCGTTTTATTAGCACAGAAAGATACACAGCAAAGTTCAAAACTTTTAAACAACTTCGCGCTGCATCGAGAGCTACAGTTAACATGTCACGCCTTGTATCTAAGTTGACAGTGACAGTGGCAATGTAGTTAAATTAAAAATAAATAAATAAATTAACGTAAAAAAATCCTAATAAGCCTAAGTTCACCAAACTACTACAGATAATGAAACTGCAAGTTTAGAAATTCTTAATTGATATCTCCTACACGTGCCGACGCGTCGTGGGCTTATACAATGTATGGTTTTTGATATGATTAAATAACGTAAATATAATTAAGTATCCGTTAATATTATAATTCTAATACACATATGATTTAGTCACATCCTTGTTACTGTAATACATTTATATGTAAGAGTAAAGTAACAATCTTTTTTTTTTTTTAAATAACCGATGACGGGTAATTCTTGAAATTTTTTTTCCTACAATTATTACCTACCTTGAAAGGTGGAATGTCCGTTCTTTTGCAAAAATTATATTGTTAACTGGCATCTCGACTGTAAGAAATCATCAACTTTATTTCATTCTATTATTTCTGTTTTTATAATTGGATTTTTTTAAATATCTAGAATAAAGAAGTATTAATTGTCTTTATTGAAAAAGTTTGAGCCTAATGAATAGTCCATTTTAGACGGAAACCACGAGGTATCAACTAAACTCTTCAAATAATTATAATGTTTTGAATTTTTTATTGTAAATATTAAATTTATTGACCTAAATTAATATTTATGAATTTTTATGGTTTTTTTGTATGATTTATATGACTATCTCTACCGACATATTAGCATTTCCTACTGTTTTCTATTTTTATAACCAATACTGAATAAATAATATGAATATGAATATATATGAATATTAAGTATAGGCACACGTTATTCTAGGGAAAAGTATATTTATACCCGGATCAATATAATCTGTGCCCGGATAAAAACATGCCCGGATCTAACTGGATGGATGGGAAATGGTGGTCAAATACCATGGTATTGCATCATTTAACCGTATTCGTCATTGACGGAATACAATCGTATCGCCAAAGCCGACGGATGCCCCTTCAGGCTTCAGACGATACCTTACTATCTCGTATACTATAGTAGTATAAAAATTTGGTACAAGCAAAGAAAGCAACAATTTAGGTACCAATTTGTCTTACTCGATAGTGTAGCATAAAAAAAAAATATACATGCTAAAATAAAGTCGGGGGCTATTTACGCTTAGGTATACATACCTATACTCATATTCTACTCCATAGCCATCAGAAATTAAGTTAGTGCCCTTAATTCTCGAGTACAGTGGATCTGTCTCCCGTACTCGAGAACACTTTTAATTACCGTACCTAAATGACTCTAAAACATATTATTGGCAGGCGCTGGCGGCGCTTGGGACGGTGATTCTCAACTGCGGAGTTGGCGCCACGGCAGGGTTCTCCGCCGTCCTCATACCCCAGCTCAAGCACGGGCACAACAAACTCGACCACAAGCTCAACACCGAGATGGAGTCTTGGGTAGGTATGTGTATCTGCATTGAAGTGACACCATTTAATGTAGCCAATTAATAAAATAATATTAGCTTGTATACGTTACCGTCAGATTATGAACGCCCTCAGTTTATAATCTTACTCGCTATATTATAAACTGTCGAAAAATGGTGAACTGTTAAAACCGTTCACAATTTAACGCATTATTTTTCGTTAGTTTAGCAATGCCAAATCGTCAAATTGTGAACTGCAATAAAATAGGACATACATACATACTACGGAACGCACCACGTGCGCTAATTGGTTGAACATCTTACTTACGTCAGGTCTCACTTACATCAGAATAAGATTGTTTTTAGTAACTGAACATCTTATTAAATTTATTGAGTCACTTGCCAGTGTCAGCGGAGCCCCGCTGTGCGGGGTTCTTATTCTTGGGCGGTTTTCCCTTCGGACAACTGAAGCTACCTAACTAACCTAACCTAATCTTTGATATGCATTTCGTAGCATGCAAATATTATCTTAGTTCACAATTTGACTTTGACAGATTATAAACTAACGAAAAATAATGCGTTAAACAGTTTTGGGAGTTCACAATTTTTCGAAAGTTTCTGATATCGCATGTGAGGTTATAAACTGACGGTGTTCACAATCTTACGGTAACTTATACACCGCATGCAGACGCAAATTTTGGGGGTCATAATTGGAAGGTGTTGATTTTCATTCAGTCATAAATAACATAGCAATTTTCATACATGTTAGGTTTTCTGATGTCGTTATTCCATTTCATATATTTACGTATTTTCTGTTTAAGCTGCTGCTGCCTCATTTGCCCTCATATTTGGCAACCTGGTATCGGGATATTTGATGGAAAGTTACGGCCGACGAAGCTCTCAGATCATGCTATCAATACCGTACATAGCCGGATGGGCCATCATTGGATTCGCTAACAATATATACGTGGTACTACTGGGAAGATTCATCACTGGGTTTTGCCAAGGCTGGCTTGGCCCTTTGGGCTCGGTGTTTGTTGGAGAAATCAGCAGCCCGTTGAACAGATCGCTGTTCTTAGCCGGTTTGTCTCTGGCGATAGCTTTTGGTGTATTCATGTCCCATTTATTTGGCACGTTAATGCATTGGAAATACGCAGCTCTCCTGTGCGGATTATTTCCACTGATTGGAGGCGTATTGACTTACTGTGTTAAAGAATCTCCCACTTGGCTGGCTTCTAAAAACCGAATCGATGACTGCATAGAGTCATTCCAGTGGTATCGCGGAACAAACCCTGAAATGAAGTCAGAACTTGACAAAATTATATTTGAACAATCTCAAAGAGATCAATCGAAAAGTAAGCTGAAGACGTTACTGGCAAATATAAAGAAGCCTGAGTTTTGGAAACCACTGTGCATAATGATCGTGTTCTTTATTTTAACGCAGCTAACTGGAGTAAATGTAATTTGCGCGTACACCACAGAAATGATGAAAGAACTTATTGGGAACCATGGTAACAAAAATACATCAAGCGCTGCCATGCTGAGTGTGGACATTCTGAGATGTGTGTCCCTGGTTGTAGCCTGTTTCTTGCTTAGAAGACTTGGCCGGCGACCAATGGCTTTATTCAGTGGAACGGCTACATGTATCACGCTAATAGCACTATCCGGGTATTTGAATCTAGTCAGCAACCATGTTATTAGACATATTTCACCATTCATTTCACTAGGCCTCATAGCTATTTATATTATCGTTTCTAACTTCGGTGTTGTACCTTTACCATGGAACATGGTAGGTGAATTATTTGCCACTGAGACCAAGGGTTTAGGTTCAGGTTTTAGTGTCATGACCACCTCAGTGGCTTACTTTGGAACGATCAAAACAGCGCCTGCAATGTTCGAAAGCATGGGACACCACGGAACTTACTTGTTTTACGGGATATCGACATTACTAGGAACTATATTTTTATTCTTCTACTTACCTGAAACGAGAGGGAAAACTTTGATAGAAATAGAAGAGTATTTTAGGAACGGTAATAAAATAAAAACGAAACCGATTCCTGATAATGAAACTGTATAATCTTAATTATCTCTTAGGTGATAAAATTGAAGATCTCTGACTGTAAATAGCTTATTTAAGCTGTCGAAATAGTAACCTACCATCAACTATGCTTATCAAGGACATGTTAAAAAGTAGTTAGTTTATTTATTATTTGTCATAACGTAGTTAAAGTAATATAGAAACGGTATTTGAAATCATTTGCCAATATTACTAATTAAATTACGTAATAAATTAAAGTATGATGCAGTCAATATTAAAGAGATAATAATATATGTCAGTGATAAGAAACAAACGTGCCATTGTTAGGTACACAGTCCTACGACCCAAAGATTTTAGGTTATGATTAAAAGTGTTCATTAATTAAAAGATAGCTACTGTAGCAGCTATATAAGAGCTATACTCGTATGCTTAGTAATGTTTATGTGGTTGAGTCTACTTCTTGACGTCAGCGTCAGTCGGTTCATGCGAGTATATACATTTTAATATGATTATTACTCGCGTCTACGCAATAGCGTACTAAGTGAGGTATATTAGATCGAAAATATTTTGATGTCATTGGCAATGTCTCCCCATTGCTCCTTCAAAAACTTATTAGCTTTATTATTTATGAAAATTAGATGTAAGACAGTGATTTTGTTGACATAGTTTATTTCATGATTCAATGATGTTGAGATGAATTAAAGATATAGATAAAATGTAGGTAGAAATTCGTTAAAATGTAAATATAATGTTTGTCAAATACATAAACCGTTTTTATTTCTTTTACCGTTTTTTTTAGATATTTATTACTAAACATTATGATGTTTAGTAATAAATATCTTTGTTTTAAATAACCCATTGCACCTACGTATACCTTCCAGAATAATGGCATTGCCACAAAAGGTGTGTTTGTCAATTAATAGAAGTGTATCTGGTTTTCGATTCTCAGCTCTATACATTTTGGCAACATATATATTTCATATATTTTCAGATCAGAACAGTACCTACGGTCATTTTAACATGACTACCTACCAATAAACAATACTATATTTGCCATCTATTTTAAATACATAGAGATCAAAATGGAGGCTGTTTGATGAATGATGACATAAAATCGTGTAAGCGTTAGACGTTTCATAAAAAAATGCTTACTTGACTATCAGTCGACATGCCTATTTGATCAACATTGTGGCGAAGTGTGGCATGTTGGAATAACCACAAAGCTTTGACTATTATTATACAGCGCCATAATGACACATTTTGCAAATACATTTTGTCGGCACAGGAGGCTGGATTTCTTATCGATCTATACTACTTAATTAACAATAAATAGGTAAACTTTGGAAAATGTAAGTTTGTAGCTTTGTATATTGTTATGTAGTAATCTCAGGAGTTTCACCAGTATATAGAATAGACTTTGGGGATGGTCTTAGGCTTCAATTTTTACACGACTGTCCAACGAAAAGGAGTGTAATGTTTTGTCCCGTGGCTCCACCTTTATTATTTATAATAAGGAGGCAGCTGGTGGAGAAAATTTTAACATTACTTATATATATTTATAATGCAATGGTGCAGTAAAATTTACCAGCAATCTAATCATCATACCGGACCCAGGGCATAAAGTTCAAGTCAGGTCAAAAAAAAAACACTTACACGACTTTGAGTCACAACATAGACTGCTCAGGCCGATGCTGCCCGGAAACCCCACAAGTATTGTGACACGTGGCCGATTCTTTCTAGTACCATCTGGGGCTTACAAAGTTCCCACGTTCGACGTGGTACGCGACTAGTTTTTATCGGCGCGCGACAAAAAGCCACCAGGAACACATCTGGAGAGTGGATTTGGTTATTTTTGCAGTAACTTCGGTGAGTGTTTATGAAGTAAAGTGTGCGGATGTTATTAATGAATGGTTGACAATGTGACATACATTAACGGTTCGAAAGTTGTACAGGAAAACGTAGTTCAGTCATTTAATTTTACTTCAACTTGATTGAAAATAAAATATATTTTTGTCTTTCTAATTGTGTTTTCGGTAAACTTCCATCGTCGTGTAGTAGTTTTCAGTTTTTTCTTTCCTTTAACCAGAAGTTTCTTAACAATAGCATGGGTCGTGTTCTAGATATTCCACATAAGGGTGCACATCTTTCATCTTATTAAGTAGATATGCTGTAAGTGACTCCTTGTTTCCTTCTCTGGTGAATACGCAGATTAATAATGATCCGACTAAGTTTCCGTCTAGAAACATGTTCTCCTTTAGGTGATTTCCGCTATTCTCAAAGTTGTTTGAATTGTATAAACCGGTATATTGCGATCATAACCAGTATTGGGTCAGTTAATTGAATGTTGATTTTAATCAGAACAATGTCCTTGTGTGTTTTCTTCAACGCAGCTAAAAGACTGTTGTCTATGTGATTTTGATCGATTTTGCTGGATTGTATCACAGCAATAATAAAAAATGTAATTACTTTTCAACAACTATATTTGTTACCAATGTCTTGTCTTGATGTCTTATTGATATTCTTTAGAAGTTGCATTGGTGAGTGGAGGTAGGCCCTGTCCGTTTTGTAGATTTCGTACCGTGTGAACATCATCGTGTAGTCATTAGGTAATTTATTCCCTATTCGGAACTCCAATTAGTGAAACTACCTGATTAAACATTAAGTTCGCGCAATAGTAAATGGAACCTTAAATTCCACAAATTTCATTACAGGCCTTCAGCGCTTTTGATTGATTACGGAAATGAGTGACTCAAATAAATGCATATCTGAATGTAACGATAACAAAGACCCGGTGACTAACATTGCTCTATGGTAACATACCAAGTTCTAATTACTAAACGGGCAATGACATTGGTAGAAGATAAGAACAGTCTTGCTACAAAGTGCATATATCTCTGAGAGGTTAGTCATAAACGCATGTTTATGTTTAAAGAGAGTCAGAACTCTTGATACCTATACGATTTCTCATTGCTACTTGATGTGTCGATAAGGTCTCAATAGCCCACTTTACACGGTGATTATCATTACAACACTAGGATGTTCAATATTGTGTGTACCATGTGATAATAACCACTATGTAAAAGTGGTCATTGAATATTAGCTCAATGTTTCCAGTATATGAAATAAACGAGCCTAATTTTATTTCATGAAGATGTGTTTAGGAGGATTTAAAAAACCAAAGTCCCATCAGTTGTGTAACGCCGAACCAGTCATAGCTACCTAAAATTACAATTAGTATATAGGGCAAATCAATAACAAAACAATGTCGTGTTGGCCCTCACACAGATCTTGATTGCCCATTACATTAGCATACTATAGCAGACATTGACGGAGGCGTAGACAATGATAAAAATCAGATTGCCTTTATTTTCATGTCAACCCGTGTACCCTCTAGTATTTATGATATCAATTGATAGTACGCAGTGGCCAGGAACGAGCGGAACGAATATTTTAATATCTGAATGCGCATGCGCCACGTGGCTGAACGGAAACACTGCACGTGCTCCCAATTAGAAATGGAAAAGGTAAAAAAATACTTGACTAGATCGCTCGAAGCGCGCCCCCGGTGGGAGTCGCTATCAATGATAGAAAGCGAATAACTCGCCCTTTTATTGCATTCTTATCCTTAGGCGTTGATATTTATTACTTTCAGTTTTTAATTTGAGGATGAGCGTTTTTTTATGTATAAATATTAGATTTAATAACTATACGGTTGTTTAGAAAAGTCTAAAACAATTACAATTTAGGATAAGATCATTTCAAGAATATCTACTAGTATTATCAACCTATCCTTTATTGTTTATTTACAGCGAAAGAATCATGCCAATTATTACAGGACTGCGATGACTTCAAATAGAATTGGCCGTGCCCAATGGACAATGTAGCTTTAATTTAATTATTGTAATTTCAATTTATGAAATTTATAGGTTTATGAATAATTTAAGTGAACGCTACGTTTGGCTGGAGGTCTCGAGGAAGCAGGGTTGAATTGGGACCGATCTGCGGAACTGGCATGTGCTCGAACATTATACCATGCATCCGGCTTTACCGGGGGGTGAAAGTACTAAAAATGTATTACTACTTGCATTGATATTGAACAAGTTTAATTCTGCACGAGTGTACGAAAGGTTTATCTGTATGACAAACCATTTTGTTTTTATACAAAACTAGGGGTAGATAGGTAAAAAAGCTAACTTAAAATTGAGTAATTCAATTAGGAATAACTGTAAGACACAAAGTTCTTTCATCCATGGCTCTGGCTCCGCTGATAGTAATAAAGTGACACAAAGCTGACTCATCCCAAGGCATCATTAATTAACAACATGATCAATTTAAATTCTATATTGATGAAAGACATGAATGTAAATAACTGAATTTCTTGAAACAACTAAGGTTTTGTGAAATAAATCGTGTAGGAGAGCCGGCCGGCATTACTGTTCGTGAAATCAAAGTACTTAATTTTGTAATATGCTATAAGTGAAAGCTTAAGTGATATTATAGTATAAAATATAAATTAAACGGTTTTACACTAATGTGTGTTACTTAGGCTAGTTCACAAAGCTTAGGGATCGTTTTATAGTAGGAAAGCATATCAGCCTCCTATAAAACGATCGCTAAATATAATATTTACAGATATAGTGAAAAAATATTTACCACAGGCCAGACGACAGTCAATCCTATGACAATCTCATAAAGATTATGATTTTATTTGCAATTATACGTACAAATAAAATGTGTAAGAGTTGGGGTCAAATATACACGACACAAACTCATGATATAGTTGAGTCACAGACAGGACGTTTTGTGAATTCATAGGTATATTCTATACAGACGGATTGTTTGCAGTATCGTTGTTGACAATGTGTCTAATAATCATAAAGTTACTATATAGACTTAGAGCATACATCTTTAGACAACTCTGAGAGATTAAGATAGCATTTTGAGTCATTCCTTAATTCGCTTTGCTTAGTATATAAGGAAGTTCTGTTTATTTTCTTAATCAGAACATGTTTATGGCATATTTTATGCTACAGCTTTGTGAGACATTAGCCGGGTAAAACAAGGTAAACGTCCCAATGGTGGCAAACTTAATTCCTGACAACTATTGTTGACATGAAAGTGCAGCATTGGACTAGTTTAATTATTGCTGTCATTTTTATTTTATAGTATTGAATTGTGTGTGCTACTCGTACGAAAGTATAATGATCCAAATTGGTCTTTGAATGAATAAATAAATAATTTATTATTATAAACATTAAAACGAAATTATTCATATTCTTAAAGCGTAAACTCTGCGTCTGTTACTCGTATATGAAGGAGGAATTCCTGACAATGTTATTTAAAAAAAAAATTATGACATATTATGAAAACAAAATGGTATGCTGGTTAGTTAGTTTTAGATGTTATTGATATAATGCTTGACTACTACTAGTACTTTGATTTCACGGACAGTAATGCCGGCCGACTCTCCTACGCGACATATTTCACTAAACCTTGGTTGTTTCAAGAAATTCAGTTATTTACATTCGTGTCTTTCATCAATATAGAATTTAAATTGATCATGTTGTTATTTAAGAAGATACATTAGTACCTTTCCTAAGTTAAAATTCAGGAAACGTAAAAACTATAAATTTGCTAGTTTTATTATATCTACTTCTTAAGTAAAAAACAAACTACAAATCGAAATCAAATCTGGCGAGTTAGCTTCATACATAAATGAGTGCCAGTAGCTGAATCCGTGCTGCAACAAAATAAATATGTAGGTAATAAATAAGGCGCGATAGTAGATACCAATTGATTCAATAAAGTTGATTCTTAGTGGCTGCAACAAATGTCTTGCGAGTAACTATGTGGTGAACTATATTGTCTGAGAACATAACTCGACATTATATCTTTATGACACCAAGTAATACCCAAACATTGTAAAGAACTAACTAAATAAATGTCTATAACTCATAATTGTGTCATTGTCTTCGTCTGCTATGGCATATCAAGGAACGAAAAAAATAGTTCTTTCTTTATTAGAATTTGAAGCAATTCAAATATAGATATAGCTAATTGAATGCATAAATTCTTACTTGCAACCGATGTACCGATATAGATAATTAGATTTATGATTGGCTTCACACAAAAATCATTATTTCTAGTGGCAAGTTATGTGAACAAACAATGTTTCTAGTGGCAAGTTTTTTTTTGTACTTAAGTACTGTAAAGAATATATAAAAATAGGTACAGCTGTTAAGAATAACGAATGTTAGGTAGTATTCACCCACAATTTATATGCTTTACCTAAGGTTGACAGGTATAGAGAGTACTTTATATAGGTATGACTCATGCCTTCTTTTGTTGTGCAATAATGATTAAATAAATGTGGTAAATGTCTGTTGTGAATAAATATATTTCAGAATAGGAAGAAACGCTAGAGCATAATTTGTTATTAACACAAGATAAAAATATTTTCTTCATGTTTGAAATTATAGCGTCCCTTTACTTATGTTTTTGTCATGTGCAGCGTGTCGGGGTTTTTCAGACAGTTATTATACCGCGTAAGGCTATACGCCATATGACACACTTCCCGCAACTATTCTATTTTGGTTTTATAATTGGGTCTTGCATGCATGAGGGGCGACACCGGCTGTCGCGACAAGTTGGAAATTTAGTCTCATGCAACTTGCTATTACATGATCTATCTATACGCAGGGAAGTTTTCTGCCCTTTCCTAAAATGTATTTATGGGATAACAAAATGCAGAATCCACATAGGATCGGAGGTTGATTGGCTAAAAATTGGCGAAGCTCCTCAAATGTTTTCAGCACTAGGTATGCACACGATCGATCGGATCGATACATCAATTAACACTTAGTATGCATTTTAAATTGTAGAATGAAGACATATGTATAATATCCTACTAATATTATAAGTGCGAAAGTTGGGATGTTTGTTACTTAATAACGCTTAAACGGCTCAACCGATTTTGATGATACTTTGCATAAAGATAGTTAATAGTGTACGGGGTAGGATTGTACACCTTGTTTAATTGAAACTGCAATGATTACCGAAATACTGATTTATTATAAAACTGAATAGAATGCACTCCGCCGCAGTCGGTTATGCACTGGCCTGGCGGACCGCGGTTTACGTGATGTATGAATTATGAAATGATGAGTACGCTTTTGTCGCTTTGTGCGGTTTGAGACCGTACAAATAGCCTAGATTAAAATATAGGGTAGTTTATATCTCGGGCCACGCAGACGAAGTCGCGGGCGGAAGCTAGTTATTAATAAATGACTTATGCCTTAATAATTGGTCTTACAATCTTAAGTTCAGTTTTATTATCTTAAGTAATTGCCAATTTATTCAGAACTTCTAAAGGCTAGAGCATTTTAAAGACGTCTAATAATGTCACATGTTACAACGTTTGTTGTTTTTTTTTTTATAAACGATTGTCCCCGGTGCCAATTAATCTTGATTGGACCAACTCAGTGGAACTTTAGACTATATTAATTACCATAAAAACCAAAGGTTTGCTCCCTCAGAAATACTCGCATCATGTTAATGCCTGTAAGAACCACTTTTCTTTGTTCACATTTTATTCTTTTTTTTTTGTATAAGAGCTAAGCTCTTGTCGGTGTAGCTGTAGCTCAAAGTAGGCCCTCCATCTACTCCAATCCCACGCAACCTCTTTGACACCTCGATACGACCTAACATCAACTCTCTTTTTGAGTTGCTCTATGTAGGTTATTTGTTTTACATTTATATTACATTTTATTAGATAAGTAATTTTATTTTAGATACAGCTGAACTCGGGTTCACAGTATATAGTATGATAGCTCAAAAACGAAATTTGCTTCATCTTTTAAATCAAACTTTTGTTTTTATGTAGGGCCTCCAGCAAGTGATAACGGAGCTGATAACTTAGTGTACGTATGTCCGAATTTAAATATGTCACCGTGACTTTTCAACTTTTGCCGTGTTATTTAGCTCATTTCATTTCATTTATGTGTGTGGTGTAGAGAATCTGGCGGGAACAGATGGGCCGCACGCATGCCGTATGGTGGGAACAGACTTCGTTGGGATTCGATGCAATTTCACTGTCTACTATCTCGAGCAATCTGTCTCGGATGTAGGGAATAGTTTAAAAATACGTTCCCAGTTGTTTTGCAGATGTTCTTATAAGAAAGTCAAAGGTTATCTTGAACGAATATTCCCGCGCAAATACGATACGAAGATTTAGAATAAAATGTTAACTGAAGCATTAATACTGAATTAGCATCCTTGGGTTTATTGCGTGCAAAAATCTGATCAAAAAGTGTGCGTTAATTTGATAAGACAAAAATTTGTACTTGTGTGGGCATAATCATTGCTTAAATTATGTTATACTAGCTTCCGCCCGCGACTTCGTCCGCGTTGACTCGGGATAAAAACTATCCTATATTTTAATCCAGGCTATAAACTATCTTCGTGCAAAATTTCATTCAAATCGGTTCAGCCGTTTAAGCGTGATTGAGTAACAAACATCCAAACATCTAAACTTTCGCATTTATAATATTATGTTATGTTATTATATGTTATATAAGTACATTGATCATATAACTTTACTTTGTATGTTGTTCGTCATCAACTGAGAACGAAACTACCTAGAATTTGGATATTTTTGAAACAACAATGATATGATACCTACCTGTATTTGATAAATCACTTAGTCATAGGTCCCTAAACTAACAGCCAAAGGCCCCGCATATGACGTGGAGATTATAAACGAAATTTTTAATCTTCGAACACGTGGTTCGTACGTTTTATGCGAGCGATGCGTTGAAAAAGTGCGTATTCAGTTTTGTTCGGCGTTCCCTAAAGGCAACGCGGTTTTTTGCCCGTTCCCATGAACCCTGGACAAAGGAGCGACCTCGCTGAAAGACCGTCGAGATCCACGCAAGAATAAATATTGTACAACAATAGGGTAGCTTCTTTGACTTTACCATGCTTTTGTTGGTAGACTGCAGTGTCTTGATACTTGCTCGCCTAAAGAACGTTATTTGCACGGATTAATGTATATATGTAAATACTTTATAGTACAGTCAGCGTCATATAGTTAGTAGCAGCCCAGGGTAGCCAAATATTTCGGTACACGTCTTTATTACTGTAAGAATAAGGGTGTGTTACGAAATATTTGGCTACTCTGGCTGCTACTAATTATATGACGCTGACTGTACAAGAGATTGGTAAACATACCTACAGTCGAAATAGGTTAAGTTTAATAGTTCGGATTAATTTTGTTTCAGGTTGTCTGTTTCCCTGTTTACTGATAACCTACTTGTTTTTTTCTTGTATTGCAACTAGGAATAACCAAAAAAGTTAATTTACCTTCAGTTGCTATGAATTTCTGATTTGTTTCTATGCTCTCAGTAAACACAGTCATTCTTAGTAAGTAATACATTTTTGTAATTTGCTTATTGGCATTAAGTTTCTGAATTTAGACAGCTCACGAGAAATTCTGATCGCAATTTCACTTTTAGGGTAAGTATACTCATACTCATAAATTCATAATATTATATAAATATTGCATGTCACATATACCTATTTACCCTTTTCTCTTGCCCTATACTTACCACAAGAAAGGGATGGTTAATGCTAGACGAAGTAACGCTCGTTTGCAAAGAATCAAGTACCAAGACCACTTTATCCTAAGGCTGGAGTCAACAAAAGCCGTATCGTGCCGTAACGGACTTTTTCGGAGTCGATCAGAAGCTCTTCCTCGTTGCATCGGGAATCTTTGTTATGCTAAAGCGAGTTCTTTTCCCACGCATCTAAATATATTTGAGCTGATTTGAATAGCTACTTACTAAATTGCCTAAATTGTGTTTATAATCAGACATACAGTTGTACACAAATTTATGAAAATCTTACAGCATTAAATTTGCCCCTCTATTTGGAGGTGTTTAATTCAAATTTGTTTTATTATAATCATTTGCAAATTTGGATATATTTATTTAAGTAATATTGTAACTCACTTTGAGGTTCGACATGATCCAGTCAAACTGGTCTAGCTTACAAACACGTGAGACGACTAATTAAAGAAAATATAGTGATTATCTCATATATAAATAATAGCTTACGAAACCTTAAGAATCCCCATGAAGCCAGACACAAGTCGGCTACCCATACAAATATAGTTAGAAAGCACTAGTAGAAAAGAAGTTTAGTATGAAACACTTCTTCTGTCTCTATATATTATAATTTCTAGCAGCCGATGCTAGTTTCCGACCTAGATATGCGGATCCCGTTGTGTATACAAAGGTTAATGTTATTCCAGAATGCCGTTTTAAAATGAGAACCAAACTGCGTTTGTATGGAGAGTAGAGCTTCCTGGGGGCTCTTAAAATATTTCGCACACAATAATAATATCGTAATATATAATATCCTACCAATATTACAAATCTCTCTCTACTCTATTAATGAATTGTTGTTTGAATGTTTGTTTAGGTATAGCCTGGATTAAATAAAATATGATATTTTTATCCCGGGTCTACTCATCTACATTACAATAAATGGCCATAAATACCCCACAGACTCCAGTTGTTATGTCTCGAGTAGGTACAGCAATAATCTGCAAGCGATAGAAGCAACAGCGGCAAGGCTAACCCTAAAGATAACAACGCTGGAGAGGACCCTTGTTGTAATTATGAAGGATAATAACCATTTGCTACTGGAGCTGCGTCCTTAAGTGGAACCCTGAACTGTCTACTATCAGCAACGTAGTAAGCCATCGGTTTTTAGGGTTCCGTAGTCAACAAAGGAACGAAAGGTTTAGTTTCGCCCTGTCCGTCTGTCCGTCTGCGGCTTAGCTCAGTGACCCTTACTAGAAAGCTGGGATACCTATATACCTAAATCAATCACGTCGACAAGACGGTAGAAAAAAACTGTTTTTTTAGGGTAGGTATTTTTTTCTCGTTAAACCCTAAGTATAGTTGGATAGCTTGTTCAAAATATTATGGGTTTTTAAAAGCCATTTTTCAATTCAGTGATCCGTTTGCGTGTTATTGGGCTTTAAAGCCGTGTCAGTACTACATATTGTATAATGGATTTAAAAGGAAAACTGTCACAGCTAAGTAGGCATAACTAGTTACCGAGTAATAGTCGACCAACTTAATGTGTACTTGGAAAGGCCAACTTTTGTACGGCCGCACCATTTAGTAGGCGCGCGCGTGTCGATGTAACAAACACAGACATGCAACTACGGAACCCTACACTGCGCGTGGCCCGACACTTTAATTTCTTTAATGCCACGTTGTTGCGAAGCTAGCACACGACCAGCCACCATGGGCCGCTTACGATTAATATGCATCATTAAGGGGATGCCTTGATTCGAGTCGAACACGCCCCCTAGACAAAGTCACGCTTATGCCTCCCGCGCACGAGAAAAAGAGGTGGAACACTCTTCGGCAATGGCTTTTTTGGACCAATTTCGATAAATACCTAACTTAAAGAAGTTTTATTTAAATTTCATAAAGTGAGATTTTAGATAAGATAAAATACTATAATACTAACTTGATTGTGTCGTAAAATAATGTATCGTTTGAGTAGGCTGAGTAAAAAAAGGAAAATACAGACCCAACTTTGGAATTTTTTTCTATCGAGGAAATTTTAAGCAATCATGTATCGGTAAAATCAGAAAAACAATCAACAATAGTCAAGAATGATATATCCGAAAATCAGACCTTTTTGTTTCTTAATCTAGTCAGAACGGCGTTTCAAAGCACGCTATAATTTCCAATGCACCGCCTTAAGTACGGACGCTTGCATTGGAAGTCACATGCTCAGAAAATACTCATAAATATAAATAAATAATAGATGTTTTTAAAGTTCTAGTTAACTAAATATCAAATTAGATTTTAGTACCTACATTAAATTTCCTAACTAAAGTACCTTGGAAAACTGTATTGTATCCTTTGATCTCCTGATCGTACTTACCTATCTGATCATACAATCGATCATATATTCTAATATCATCCAAATTGTGCGCTCATGTACCTATATCAAAATCTATAATCACCAAAAACAGCCCCTGACGAATGAACCGGAAAATATTTAAATGGAAGCCAAAATAGCGTGCAGGGCGTTTACTCCGTAAAATATGGCGATATTCTGATAGAAAAAATGAGAAGAAATTAAAATTCCTGCGCCCGGAAATAAGGAGCGTGCGGAACGAAGCAAGAAATAACCGCTATGTTTTTGTTTGTAAACTATGAAATTGTTTGCGTTCCTATTATGAGTAAATATGAAGCAGCCCTAAAAGAAGAATGTCACATGTCCTGTTACATTCAAATCTTATAAGACATTGAGACGGCAAAGTTACAATTCGCTTCAGACTTTTCATTTAGGAGTGATCGCGCAGAAAACTGATTGTTTGTTTAAGAAACTTGGGGTTTCGATGTAGCCCCAACTTAACTGAGCTACTGGATAATCCATAGAGGTCTGTGCCCAGCACAGGACCGTTTCGAATGATGACGATGACACCGTGCCTTGCACTGAGTCTTCCTCCGCTGCGCCAGCGCAACCATGACAGTCTGATGCTTGGAAGTAAGTCATATAAATTATGTTTTTTTAGTAATGTTGATAAGATAGAGGAATAGCGAGGAAGAGGAAGACCTAGAATAAACTATATAGAGCAGCTCAAAAAGAGAGTTGATGTTATATTGATTTAAACTTTCACGATTCTCACACATTATTTATACTAAACGGGACTTAATCGCGTATAATTAAATTATTTATTTACCTCACTGAGGTCTACGCGATTAAGTCCCGTTTGTATAAATAGAGTTGATGTTAGGTCGTATCGAAATGTTAAAGAGGTTGCCTGGGATCGGAGTAGATGGAGGGCCTACTTTGAGCTACACCGACAAGAGCTTAGCTCTTAAATTAAGAAGAAGAAGTAATGTTCTGTCTCTTAAGAGTCCGCAGTAAGCTCGGCCGAATTTCACCTTCCCATACAAAGGTAGTTACGCTCTCATTTTAAAACTACGTGTTGGATTGTGACGAAGCTTTGCATATACAATGACATGAACTACTCGTATATCTATGTCTGTAATTAGTTTATATGGTTCCAGTTTATAAAACAAACGAAATATAGCAAAACAAGTTTTGTATAAAAAACTTAAGTTCGCTGTATTTTTTTTACTAATTTATCTGAAGCTATATAAACTAATTACAGACATAGCTATACCTCATGTTATTATACATGCAAAGTTTCGTTACAATCCAATATGCAGTTTTAAAATGAGAGCGTAACTACGTTTGTATGGAGAATCGAGCTTACTGCGGACTCTTAATATGTACAATTATGCAACAGTGGGAGATTTTATTAAAGCAGTAACGTAGTAGGTAGGTGCGTACGAATCAAGCTCCTATGAATAAGATTTAAAAAAACCTCACATAAGGGTATGGACGGTATAAAATCAGATGAAACTTAACCCGAATTTGTAATCAGTCCGTTCTGGGCTCTACCAAAACATTAAAAAAGGGAGTTAGGGTTCCGTATGCCTTGGAAACTAGTCAACTGTAAATAGTGCGTCTAAATAATTTCTATGAGCAAATTCATCAACGTCTATCAATTATAGTTAGGATATTACCTACCTGGCCTATCCGACTTGCATTTCGGCACGAAATAACTCTTTTTTGGTAACCTCCGCATTGTAGCACTGTAGATCGAAATTGTCAGGGTTGTAGCCGCACGGATCGCACACTGCCATTTTGCTGAAATGCTGAAAGAACTGAAATAGGTAAATGAAATAGGTAATATTTACTTTTTTTGTACTTTAAATAACACTTTTCAAGATTTATATGGTTACTAAGTATTTTGAAATTTACGTAAGAACTAAAATAATAAATAGATAGAGAGATAATATTTTATTTGATCTGTCGACAATCCTCTTGCGCCATCTCAATCTCGTATTATTTATGGCGTAACATTTCTCTATTCGCTAAGTGAGTGGATCTTCTGTAGGTAGGTACCTTAAATACTACATGTGTCAGTCCCTTGACTCCAAATCCCTTGAGTCCCTTGAGTCCCTTGATTCTCCAATCCGCTACTTAGCGGCTTGGAAAATCAACATAAGGAATCCCTGCCCCTCCCTAACTAGTGGAAAATTGTTATAGAGTTCATCATATCAGCCGAAAGACGTCCACTGCTGGACATAGGCCTCCCCCAAAGAGTGCCAAAGTGACCGCTCCTGCGCCACCCGCATCCAGCGGACTCCAGCAACCTTTACCAGGTCATCAGTCCACCTACCCACCCCGCGCCTTCCGGTACGTGGTCGCCGCTCGAGAACCTTTCTGCCCCAACGGCCATCGGTTTTACGTGCTATGTGCCCCGCCCACTGCCACTTAAGTTAGCGATTCCGAAAGCTATATCGGTTACCTTGGTTCTGCTGCGGATAGCCTCATTTCTGATGCGATCACGCAGAGAAACTCCCGACATAGCCCTCTCCATAGCCCTTTGGGTGACTTTATAGAGTTATGATCGAAATAATATCAATTATCCTCGTTCATTTAAAATGAAGACGGTACTTCTGGGACCAATTGTGTTGTCGTAGTAACCGTTCTCAATGGAACCCTCCGTGCATCCCAAATGCCCGAATCTCACACAAGTTTTTTTTTGGGGTAACGGCGGCGCATTATAATCACAATAGCCCTATCGGCTTACCGTTAACGGTCCCCAGCCCGGAGAAAACGAAACATAACCGGGACTTAAGCCCGCTAACCAACGTTTAAGTTGTAAAGATAAAATGTTTGTTTGAGCGCTTGATGGTGCTGGAGAGTCGTGTTTAGGTAGGTGTGGTATTTATTACGTTTTATTAGGTACTTATCAATCAGTCGTGAACTGGTAGTGCGCGTAATCGTGTGCATTATAAATATGAGTACATGCGACCTAAAAGACATTGTTGAATGAAATATTTTGGATTTTTTTTCAGTTTATTATTCTACGATTTCTTAAATTTTATAGTTCTAGTTGAGGAAATATTTCCTTTGCAGAGGCTTGTGCATTGCTCAAAAATAATGTACATTTACTAGAATGAAACATTTGATAATACGATATTAGTTACTATTAAAAAGATAACCGTAATGACTATTATTTATCAATGTAATAATTAACTATAGATTTACGCTGTTCCACCAGCCCTTGCGGCTTTTATCCAACGGCAAAGCGCCAAAGTGGGTCATTTAATGTCAAAAATTTGGTTGAATTAGCATAAGGGATGCTGCCGTTAATGGGGAGGCTTTAGAGAAAGCAACTTCAATAGGCTCATTTAACTAACGACGAATTAAAATAGGTAATCAAGTGCTTAAAAATAATTTGATAAAGAATGAAAACATTTTATTGACATAAAATTACTAAAGACTAACATCACATTATTATCTCTAAGGCACTAAATTAAGTAAGTACACTAATAATAATTTGTATTATGATTAGGTGCCCTTGTAAACAATATTTACAGATAAAATCAAAGGTTAAGACTTTTATAAATACCATGAGTACTATTTTATCATTTAAACGTAGCCTTGAAATAATCCCGTTAAATGATTTAAAATTACTGATACTAGGTAATCAAAGGTCGTTATCTGGTTTGGAAGGTTCAAGAGTACATTTCAAAGCAGGTAACGACAAAATTCTTAAAATTAAACCACATATTCAAAATAAATAAACGAAATTACTGACTTAAATATAAACAAAAAGATAATACATAGACATTTTGACTATAAATTAATCCTATTTAAGAATTTTACTAAGTAGATTAGGTATAAAAGAAAGTACCTAGATAAAGATTGGAAGAAGCTTACAATGCAAATGGTTATTATTTAGAGCAATAAATATCCAATGATGTCACCAATAAATGCAATAACTTAGTCTATATCTACGTATACAAAACGGCTATAAAAGTCAGTCAGTCAACGTGTGTCAAGTCTTTGTTTAACTAACCTGAGCAAATAGTTTTATTCGTTGGCTATTAAGACTAACATAAAGATAAAGAAACGCGCGTGTGTGCTGGCTTCATTAAACTAACTGACCGTTACCGCGCACCTTGTGCCGGCATCGACTTTGGCACCGACAGCTGTATGTTATCCATTACTTATACGTTCATAACAATAAATATCTACTACTCTATTAAATCATCGATCTACACCACTTTTCTATTCAATTCTTACTACTTGGTCGTGCCTGTCTTGTTTTCTCCTGCCACCACTTTAAAGTCTCCTCAAATTGCTCTCTGTCTTCAGGCGTCACGTGGATGTCTGGGAGTTCCTTTTTCAGCTCAATGTCACTGTACTGCGTATTTTCCAAAAAAGTATCATCTTTGAACTTATATTGCTCATGAGCCATGATCAAATCGGGGTTGATGGCTTCGAGAGGCAGGTCGTTCTCGTCGTTAAAACTTCTATGCATGTGATGGTGAATAGACTCGGCATATTTGATCTCAAAATCACTTTCGTTCAATGGCACGTCGGGTTCACTACAAAAGTTTTGTTCCGGGATCACTGTGAATTGTTCAGCCGAATTAGGAAATGGGAAGTGGCCGTCGAGTAGATGTGGATTGACATCTTCTTGAGCGATCAAATCAGATGACGGTGTCAAAGGTTGCCCGGCACCGTCTTCTTCTTCGTATAAATGCGGAGTGGAAACTAACTGGAAGTTTTCTGTAGCCGGTAGTTCCATATACTGAGGATGAGGTAACTGATGCAGCGTTCCATCTAACTCATCTTCTTCAAGACAATCGTCATCTAAAGCAGGGGAGTTGAGAGCGAAATAACTTCTTTCCTGACTGTTGTCACGCGGTGATGAAGATGCTGGCGAAGGAAATGACTCCATTGACATACAAGATGCGTTTTCCTTGTCAGCGTGACCTATATTTAGCAAGCTTTCTAGGTTTCTTATATATTCCACAGCCATGCGTAAGGTTTCTACTTTGCTTAGCTTCTTGTTTGGTCCTCTGTTTGAGTTTGTATTTTCGAACTCAGCAGCCACTTCTTCGGGTATGTGTTTTCGAAGAGCAGCAAAGCCATCGTTGACTTGTCTGACTCTGTTCCGTTCCCTCGCATTACGCCGTGCCACTGCGAGCGGTGTCGGCGACCGGGCTATCTCTTCAGGCTCATTTTCACGAACTCGCGGTCTTTTACCAGGCGCACTCGAAACCGAAGGATCAGAAGCACGCACTAGAGAAGTCACTGATACCGTCTGTGGAGACTGGATTTTCTGTTTCTTTCTCACTATGATGATTTCTCTTCTGACTCCGTGATTGTTATTGTTTATGTTGACTGCATTGCTGATGGATTCTTGGAGTACTTGCGCTTTGCCGTGCGGTGAATTCCGGAAGACTACGACACCGATTGAGCTCATGTTGGTTGAGTCACATTCCGAGTATCCTGGTAAGGGATTGGCAGGCAGTTGGTTTAGATGGCGTCAGGGCGCCGGCCGCGGCGGGAGTGGCGCGTGCCGCGGCCGCGGCCGCACCTGGGGCCGGCGGGGGGATCAACAGGGGTACTTACGTTTACTAGTTGCACACATGCCCTTTCAAAGGGCGGAATGGGGTAGCGCTGCCGTTCACAATATTTTTAACAGGAACACGGCTGATATATAACTTCGCACAGTTTTTTAGTGATGACATGTTATGTAGTTAGAAGTATTTATTTATTATCTTATGTTGCGTTTTGTTGACTACGTATTAAAAAAACTGACGCGTACTATACGTATGTCGTTCACAACCTTGTTATGTCAACCAAACAATATTTGAAATTAAACTGAACGGTATTTTGGGCAATTGCGCGTAACAAATTAAGTTGCAATATCTATCTAGATTCATAAATTCAAACTCAATCAATGCAAGAAAATGAATTCACATCGTTAGTGAAACACTTACTCCAGTCAGTAAACTTAACACAACATCAGACAAATCTGAACGATAACGCTACCCATAACGTGAGTAGCACCGAGGACAATAATTTCGAGGGGTGTCCCAGCTGTCAATGTGCGAGTGTTATAACGCACACACGCTCGTAATATACCTTTATAGACACACGATTATACACACATGTATAAGGTAAAACCGTTCGCGTGCTTCAATGGCATTTCGAACAACGAATGCGCCCGGCGCAGGGGGTTGTTCTGGAACTGTGCGCCGGATCGAAATAGTTTGAAGAAGTTTGATTTTGATCTACGTATCGAATGCTATATTAGTAGATTTTCTAAGATTTAAAATGTAAACAACATTTTATTTATTTATAATTATGTATTCAGTCGTAATAAAAATGCCAACTGCCTAAGAGTGCAACACACAGGAGCTGACTGCGTTGGTATATGTTTTTATTAATTAATTGTATATGCGTATGTGTATGTGAACTCGGCCATATTTAAGTGACTGTGAGCTGTATTTAGAACTCGCGAGACTGACTTTAATAGAACAAAATTAAAATTTCGAGAAACTTAGTCGACACAAAAATATATATATATTTGAACCTGCTCACAAAATTTGACTAAAATTGGTTGGGAAATACGATCCGTAGAGGAGAACAGGCGGATATACCAAAGATTTTTTCCGAGCTGAAACGGAGAACTTCGTTCGCTTCGAATATATAAAATGTTCGTAGGAATGCAGGTAGCATAACATTTTAATAAATTTGACAGTTATAAGTTTGCCACACAGAGACAATCTCCATAAGTATACCTAGGCTATTGATTCGATATCCATTGTCACGATAATTATTTCAGCGAACAATCAACTAAATAGCTAAACCAAAAGTCACCTATGGAAAACGGTGCTAAATATTATAGCAGGCAACGCGAGGTTCTAATTACCGTCGCCCTAACCACGAGTAACTTGGTCGTAAAATTGGCTACTTCAAATGAGAACAAAATGTCGTGACTTCGTATTTACTTTCGCGAAGTTGCGCAGGGTCGGCGCAGTGCTCCGACTCCACGCATAGCGCGAATTGCAACGGTGTTCGGATTCCTTCAGAATTGTAGGCATTTTAAGTATTACCTTATATAATTCACGTTTATCATTAATTAAATATGTAATTCTATTTTTTATTGGCGAAACTGTACTTTCAACAATAAAAAATACAATTACATGCGTGACCCACTGAAAATATTTACATATTTTATTTTGAATGTAGAAATGAGATTTTCTCTCACTGCATTTATAGCGCTCGATTCTTATGTTAATGGTATAATCGAAAGTACATCAAAAATTGTACATACATTTTAAACATTCAGTAACGACAATCTCATCTTTTCCTCTACGTACATATGTTGTTTGGATAGGAAATAATAGATTAATAGATCAAAGTTGACTGTATCAACCAAAACAATCGTGGTTTACTGCGTATATATTATTGCAGTTCTATTATCTCCAGAGTGTACTTATTAAAGTTTTTGTTACATGAACAGTAAGGTTCAGTTTTGATTGATCCACGTGTATAGTATAAATTAGTTGGTAGCCGCCCACGCCAGCTGCCCCTTCGCTTTTGTGTTCTGGCACGTGCCCTGTTGACCCATTCCACACTGATCCCGGCTTGGATATAATGATTTCATTACCTAACCAGTTACTCTCATATCTGGACCAATTTTAACTAAGAATAAAATTTGCTGGCGTTTGGACATTTACTTGGTTTTCAAAGTCTTGTCTCGTAATATTGTAATATACCCTCTAGGCCTACCTAGAGGGTATATTACAATATTACAATATTATCCATATATAAATTGAAGTGAGACAGATGACCTTATATTTAGATTAAGTATATATTAATATTAATATGTTATTTCAGTATGCGACTTGCCTTGCCAAACGATTAAATAAATAAATATTAACATTAAGATGGGCCTGGGGTGGGTACGGGTTTGGCCGGCTAGCCGACTAGCCGACTAGCCGGCCGCCTAGAAGGCCGACTAGTCGGCTAGGTAGGCCGATCGTGAACTTCGGCTAAGTTCGGGTGCAATCGGGAAACTTCGTTTCGCTTTGCCGTCTCTCTGTCATGCGTTTAAAGTACCAAATGTGATAAAAAATCTATATTTGAGTAAAATATAAAACAAATGGTAAACAATGGCAGTTTACTTATTTTATGTCTCGTTTTCCTGTGATTCATAAAGTACCGACTAATCGGCACATTTTGCCCATATTAATTACCTTACAGAGTACATACATACGTACATACATGGTACACAATGTCGAATAAATGAACCACGCAGTTAGTTAATCGTTATCTACGAATGGTGAGAGCAGCATGGAACAAACCTTTTTTTGTCTAAGAAACCTCATTGGAATGAAGTCCATTTTAACATTTTACATAAATAATCATAACTAAATTAGTATACTAGTGAAATATGTATTACTAGCTTCCGTCCGCGACTTCGTCCGCGTGGACCCGGGATAAAAACTATCCTATATTTTAACCCAGGCTATAAACTATCTTCGTGCAAAATTTCATTCAAATCGGTTCAGCCGTTTAAGCGTGATTGAGTAACAAACATCCAAACATCCAAACATCTAAACTTTCGCATTTATAATATTAGTAGGATAGACCTACTTCTTGAACTCAATATTTGCACGAAGATTTTCTACCTTCCCGAAATTCGTTCAAGTTGTGTTGCAGGTCTTGCAGGCCTGATGCAGGTGCCAGAAGGTGGCTAAAGCAGCGGCTTTAGCCACCTTCTGGCACCTGCATGACGACGCGATTATCTTGTGTAGTTTAGGAGCGCCTAAACTACACAAGATAATCGCGTCGTCTTTGGGTTTACCTTGTGTAGTAGGTACGAGCACAGAATAGATAATAGTACAACGAGTATAGAAGTCATTAGAATCCGCTCAAATAGTGTTGCTGACTGAGTAAAAAAGTGACATTCATTATAAATGAATTTTTGAACACAAACTTATCATCAGTAGGTACATCTGCGTAAATTCATCCTCGCCCGTTTTAATAGTTTAAAAAAGAACAATGGACAACGCCTACAAATAATTGATAGCAATGCTGGCCAATTCATTTTAAGGCACAGCCTTCCGAAGGCGTTGACTTTATCTCGCAGGCCGTAGAAACATGGACCTATAGGAGAAGCTATGGTAATAATAATACCACGTCCGAGCGAGATGGTAGCATAAAAATCTCAATAAGTGTGACAGAAAGGGATATATATCATTCGTTGTCGTAGTTATAGTTCCACTTTTTAGGGTTCCGTAGTCAACAAGGAACCCTAATAGTTTCGCCATGTCCGTCTGTCCGTCTGCGGCTTAGCTCACTGACTGTTACTACTAGAAAGCTGTAATTCGGCGTAGTTATATAAATAAATCACATTGACAAAACGGTAGAATAAAATCTTGAAAATAGTATACAAGGGTGCAGTTGTATTTTACCCGCGATTGTGGAATTGAAACACGAGCAAGCGAAAGGATGCTATAGTTGAACCACGAGCGAAGTGAGTGGTTCTAAAATAGAATCCTGAGCGTAGCGAGTGTTTCAACACACGAGAAGTAAAATACATTTGCACCCGTGTGTAACACAAAACTTTTCTCCTCACTGTTGCTAGGAAAGTGCAACATGCAAGTGTTTTGCATTTTTTTTTAACAGTAATAACGTTAAGTAATATCAAGCAGAATTTTGGTAAAGTGCGATTCGGATTTTAGTTTTCCCATACATTTTGAGACCCAGCGCCTGATGAAGGCAACAAGCAATTTTTTAAAAATTCTTAAATATTTATTTTATTCTGTTTTTTAGTACTTGTCGTTATAAATAGCGGCAACAGAAATACATCATCTGTGATTTTTTTTGTATTATGAGCGTTTTACGTTTTGTTATCTGTCAAAAGCTACTTAAACACACTCCAAGGTCAAAATACTTTCCCCACTAGTGGATAAAATGCGTTTTTGCCCACTGGTTTTAAAGGATAAAAGACGGCTTTCCGAGGCAGTGGGGGGAAACATTTTTTTTTGGTGTAGCTCCCGTGTACGTAGTGGTGATGTATTTTTTTTTCTTTAAACCCATAGTGTGGGGTGTCCTTAGATAGCTTGTTCAAGAATATTATGGGTTTCTAAAAACCGGCCAAATGCAAATCGGACTCGCGCAAGAAGGGTTCCGTACCATTATCTATAAAAAAAAACCGGCCAAGTCCGAGTCGAACTCGCGGACAAAGGGTTCCGTACCATTATCCGTTGAATGAAAGGTGAATTGCAGTTTACGATTTATGACGTATTAAAAAAAACTAGTTACTATTAGGTCTCGTTCAAACCAAATTTCGGTGGAAGTTTGATATCATACTTATATTTTTTTTAGTTTTAACATTCTCTTATTTTAGAAGTTACACATTTTACCACTTTGGAAGTGTCTCTCGTGCGAACAATCAGTTTAGAAAAGAAAAATTTGAAACCTCAATATCATTTCTGAAGACCTTATCCATAGAGTTTCAGTTCTAAGTATGGTAACCCCCAAAATTTATTAATTTTTTATATATTTTTGTGTGAAAATCTTAATGCGGTTCACAGAATACATCGATAGTATCTATCTACAGTATAGTTCTTGGTATAGTTTCGGAAAAAAGTGGCTGTGAGATACGGACGGACAGACAGACAGATAGACATGACGAATCCATAAGGGTTTCGTTTTTTGCCATTTGGCTATGGAACCCTAAAAGCGGCAAAAAAATCACGTTGGTTGTATGGGAGCCCTTTTAAAAATGTATTTTCTGTTTTTTAGTATTTGTTGTTATAGCGACAACAGAAATCCTTATATCATCTGTGAAAATTTCAAATTAACTATCACGGTTCATTAGATACAGCCTGGTGACAGACGGACCCCCCCTCCTGCCGGCTAAATGGCTACTATTGGAAATGTGAAAAAATTCGTCGCAGTAGTATAAATAATATACTGTTCAAAACAAAATAACGGCCACTTTCATATTTCAATTTTATTGTTAATTATTGGACATAATCTAATTGATAAGTGGCTAATTAATGATTTACAGCATCCTTCAGAATACAACGTCTTTCATGCTGCTGTTTAAGTCTAATGACTGGAAATAACATTATATAATACTGTTGAATATAATTTTCACGTAACGATCACCATACTGCCGTCATTCTTAAAAAGGCAGTTGTCTACAAGTAAATTGTATGAAGAAGACTGCCTTTTTAAAAAGTACGGCAGAATACTTGTGGCCCCTATTTTCTTTTGAGTTTATATATAAGGAGTTTAAAATTAAAACTATTACGGCTAAGTAGGCATATCTAGTTACCGAGTAATAGTCGACCAACTTAATTTGTATTTAACTATTTACTTGGAAAGGCCAACTTTCGAACAAATTCCGTGGCAACCGCGCCATCAAGTTGGCGCGCGCGTGTCGATGTAACAAAGACAGACAGGTAACTACGGAACCCTATAGTGCGCGTGGCCCGACACGCACTTGGCCGGCTTTTTTTTTGTTTGACGCAACTGATTTAGTATTAGGTTGCGGCAAATAAACCGTAATGGCCTGCGCAAACCGGCGCAGATCACTTTAAATTTATCAATGTATATTCTTTTGTATTTTAATTACAGTAAGGCTGCAGAGAGTCAACGTGTATTCATACTGCAAAAGCGTGCCGTGCGTATTATCTCATTTGTCCCTCCACGCACTCCAGCTCAAAATCTCTTTAGAGACAACAATATACTCACCCTGCCCTCGCAGTACATATATGACGTTGCCAAATACGTTGTAGAGAACATCGACACTTTTCCCCATAAAAAGATAACTCGCACAAGGCAGGGGCCCATGAACCAACTCCTCACACACACCACTCGACTGACCAAGTCAACTAAAATCATCTCTCATGTGGGGCCAAAAGTATTCAACAAACTACCCGCGAACATAAAATGTGCGGATAGTATCTCATCTTTCTTAAGAAAATTAAAATCGTGGCTTCTCACCCACTCTTTTTATTACATCAAAGATTTTTACAAGTTACCACAATAATAATGAATATCCATAAACGTGTACAACTTAATTTAAGAATGATGACATGTAATATTTTGAATATTATTAATAAATTACTTATGACTTATCAATTTGAATGCTCTGAGAAATCCCCCGAGATGCTCCGAGGTCGGTCTCAGAGCATTCAAATTTATAACTTAATGTAATTAAAATAGCTTAATGTAAATAATATACAATGATAAATTTAAAGTGATCTGCGCCGGTTTGCGCAGGCCATTACCCGCCCAAATCTACTCAATCTACTTAAGATTTTTTCATGGCTGATGGCTATCTGCCATTTTAAGATCAGTTCTTAATTTAGCTGCATAGGAGCCTTTCCGTCCCTCATGCAACACGTAGCTTGTCCCTATTATAGGTCCATGCGTAGAAATGATGACAGAAAGCACTTTATCGACAATTTAACATGATTCCATTATGCAAGGAAACGTTATAGGGTACAATTCATTTAAATAAATGGGTAACTTTCGCTTTGGTGTACCTACAATAGTCAGCAGACATGCAATTCTAATGCAACTTTGGTTATGATTACGGCTTTTTATTACACTAAATCTAGCAATTCATGTTTATAAATAAAAAATATAAAGTAGTACCTACCCAATACTTAGATATCTATCGTGTAAGTCTTGTATAATGTATAGGTACATGTGAATTTGCTTCAAAAGTTAAACCTTGTACAAAACTTGCATTGACATTATATTTTTGATACAGGCCCACTTTTAGCGTTAATATTTCCACACACCTACTGAAATCAATTAAGCGTAAAATAAATTTGATTCTTTTAAATACGTACTTAGCCTAAATCTTGCGAAAGTTCACGATTAAGGGGAACCGAACACTGTTCGAGGATTAGTCTCCGTGCCTTCTTCAGTAATCTGCCATCGTAAAACGGAGTAACAATGTATGGAGCATATACATAGTAACGCCTTTTCTTGAGGATTTCGTTCCTAACTTTACCGTGGCATCCTGTAACTTAAGATGTGATTTTTTCCCGCCAATCCGCTCAGGGCGACATCTTGAGACCATGTGGCACCGTATGTGATATAATGCGCTCGAGTTCTGAGCTAAATTTAGATAAACCATTAACCTAATGACGCCTGGGTAACAAAATCTGGAGATTTTAGTTTACCTCTTTGCATATGATGCATTAATGTAACAGTTCCTGATCCGTTATGTGGAAATAAAGTGAAGCTCGAGCTTTTTGGGGCACATTTTATAAAATGCGACAGTTTTTGCGATATGCCTACCTAAACTATACGGTCCATTCAAACCTGCTAAATATTTACAAACCTCTCTCTTGTTAGTTGTGCTCTCTTGAGTGGTCGTGCTCATGTTGGGGTGGATTTTGGCCCCACCGCAGCTCTTGTAATGCGTCGCCATGTGGCTCTGTTTTTGGCGGAGAGAGAGCAACCTTTGATTGTGTCTTCTGTCCCGGGTTTTATGAGGTATGTCCATCGCGTTGGGGAGCACCCACGAGATCTTTTGCCCTCGACTAAAATATTTACTAACCACTCACTTGCTTTCGGATTTTAAAAAAGGTAGCCTAAATTGCTTTCAATTTTTCTTTATCAAAGAAGTCCATACTTCACTTGGCAACCACAGTTGCCACCATCAGTTTAGGGGTGCGCGAAATTGGCAACTCTGGTTGCCACAAGCAAGTGAGTGGCTAATGTAGATTGTAGTAAGCTTCAAACGTTAGGAAAATTTGTTGATTTTTGCATTTATTAGACTGATAAAACCTAGGTTATTAGACTGATAAAAGTACTATCCATAAAAGCTGGAGGTCAGCCTTATTTTCATTATTCTGCGCTGTGGTTAACAGAGGTGAAATTTTGAAGGAACTAGCCGACAATCTCAGGACCTGGAATTTGCCCTTTAATGTATATATTAGGAAACCCGTTTATTATCCTCTTAATATTACATTCGTTTCGATAAAAATCTTTTAGAGTTAGTTACTTTCATTAATGAATGAACTATGAGGTAGAACAATGAAAGAAGTCGATATGTTTGTAAACATATATCGCTTCTTTAACCTTTGCACGATTTAAATTGAGTGTATTAGCATTTCACACGTTTGTTATTGTTTTCAATGTAACTGATTGAATTAGAAAACTAGAACGGTATTAAAACAATAAAAAATCAACCTAATTTCCGTATAAAATGGAGCACATCATAATGTATTTTATGCGCACAATGAGGCGCGTCAAATCTCCGAGCACGCATGAAAGCGTTATGCAGGATATTAATACCCTTAGAATTCCCCTTTGCAATGGAATGAATGGATCATGCCTAGTCGTCTAGATGCAGTCTAAGCCCCGCCGCCCGCGGCCTGTGCCTTTGTGCTTTGACCTTAACTTACATCAAGTTGAAGGTTCCCTTTTGTGCGGCATCTAAGATGAAATAATGGCGTCTGGGGAAACCCTGAATAGCCTAGCTATTTCAAGGCGACCTGTATTGAGATAGGTTATAGCATTTGAAGGTAACTAGGCCAGCTATTCATTCAGGCACACAGCTGTGTCGGCGATTGCAGGTTAGTTTGTCGCGTTCATTTGTGTAGTCTAGACGCGGTATAGGCCTACGCTTAGCAGTGTTATTTAGATGATTACAGACTGAAAATGATTAATTTGCAGGTCAATCTAAGAGTGTTCTCTTAGATTGAACACCTTTAGCGTTACATTTTAATTTCAATGCGTTATTTTTATCAAATTGAAATGTAAGTGTAACTTCTCAGATTGACCCATCAGTTTAAGGTAGCGTTATGACAAGCTAAATAAGTAAGTTGTAGTCTTAGCTTAATGTACTTGTATATATTTTCTGGGTTATTTAAAATATTGATTGCAAAACCGTCATTTCCATTACCATCCGTCATACATTTCAACAGCAGTGTAGTCATGGCATTATGTAGCATAATAAAGCTCCGGTTGATTGCTACGAACTAGGTGTCACTTGGAATAAACACTTTTTGGTAGATCAGCAGCCAGAATATCACTCATTAGAGCCACCCGGCACCCGACTCGCACCGCCTCGCCTCGAACGGTTAGTATTCTTTATATTATGGATTTGTAAGGGCATGCGCTTGCTACATCAACTCCGTAGTTAGCACAGTTCCGAGGCAAGGCGGTGCGGGTCGGGTGCCGGGCAGGGCTTGGAACCGGTACAGAAAATACCGGTAACTTACCGGTATTTATAGGTTCTCTTCGGTTTGGTTCCAGAAAACGTATTAGTACCGAAAAATACCGGTTCTTCATAAAGGTTCCTACTCGTGTATGCGACGTTGCCGTTTCGTGCGAGTGCGAGGTGCAGCGTACGGGTGTATGGCGGCGTTGCCAGCCGAGCCGGCGGCGCGCGAGATGAGATTTAGTTCCATGATTATTACTAAACTCATGTTCGACTCGCGCGCATGCGATGCGAATTAAGATGGGGCGAAAAAAAGTAGGTAAATCGGGTTTACGAGTATTTTGAGTTATAGTGAGGGTGTTTAGCGATATAAAATGGCCAAACCTTACTTTTTTTGATACAAATATGAAACTTGCCACCGTTATTCCTTGTGTCAAAAGAAGCGGATTAAGATCGGTAGCCCTCGGAAGCCCCCCCTCTGGCAACGGGGAGGGGGAGCTAAAATACCGCTCCGCCGCAGGTCAAATTTAGTATTAATTTCGGATAAAACAATAACGTAGAATTTCTTTCTCGTATAAAAAATAAATTATTATTCAAGCAATTTATAAAAAAATGCATAAAAATCTAATTTTACAATTTAAATTTTTCATTTTGTGCCTTCGTAAATATTGAACGGCCAGCTATTTCTGTATACAAAAAATATTAAAATAATTTAAATTTAATAAAGATTTGAAAAAATAAAACTGAACTACCTTTGCTAACAAAAAATTGTGTGATTTTTTTTAATGTAGCGCTCGCTAGAATATACCGCGCCGCCCGACTTCATTCAAAAAATTCTAACCGTCCTCCATTTTTTAGGTAATAGGTCAAATTTTAGTATCAATTTCGGATAAATCAGTAACGTAGAATTAATTTCTGGAATGTAATTTGTCAAGCAATTAACAAAAAAATCTAATTATACAATTTTTATTTTGATTCGTCGTAAATATTGAACGACCAGCTATTTCTATATAACAAAAAGTTAAAATAATTCCAATTTAATACAATTTTGAAAAAATATAACATCTACTTTTGCTAATAATAAATAGTTTTGTATGTATAGTTTTTAGTATAGTTTTGTAAAAACCTAGCCTAAGACGGAAAATGAATAAAGAGAATAGTGTTAAATATTTTTTAATCACAACCGAAGAAGTGCACAGTCTGGACACCGAGTGTCTGTACTATATTCATTCTTGTGATCATAAAAATGAAAGGTTTAAAAATATTTTTAATATAATTTTAATTTGCACAGTTAAGTAGTGGCGTTCCCTTAGAGATCGGACCTTAGAATTATTGGTCCTTTCCTTACGTCGCAGAGCCTCGCGTTTCTCTCCAGAATGTGCACTTCTTCAGTTGTTGGCGGTAAAGATTGAGTTTACACTATTTATTATTAGCAAGTAGTTAAAAGTTATATTTGTCATACCTATCTACAATAAATTGGCTTTTTTAAAAGTATTTTTGCATATGAAAAAAAAAGTTTTTTGTTATTTCTTTATAGAATACATATTTTTATACCAGAAATTAATTTAACGTTATTTATTTAAGTATCCGAAATTGATAACAAACACCACCTATTAGCTAACCATGGACGATAGGAATTTTTAGAATGAAGTCGGGCGGAACGGTATTTTCTACCGCGCGCTACATGTTTTTTTTTCACACTACATATTTATTCTTTGCAAAGGTAGTTAAAAGTTATATTTTTTCAAATCTTTATTGAATTGGCATTATTTTAGTATTGTTTGTATAGAAACATATCTGGCCGTTCAATATTTACGGCTCAAATAAAAAAAAATTAATTATGTTTTTTTTTTATAAATTTCCTGATAAATCTCATTTTATTTATACCTGAAATGAATTCGTCGATTCGACGTTATTGATTTATCCGAAATTGATACCAAATTTGGTTTATTAGCTAACTATGGGCAGTTAGAAACTTTAGAATGTACCCAGGCGGAGCGGTATTTTAACTCCCCTCCCCAGTGCCAGAGAGGGGGCCCCCGAGAACTACCGATCTTAATCAGCTTATTTTGACACGGAACAACTGTGCCAAGTTTTATACTTGTATCAAAAAAAGTAAGGTTTTTCACTAAACGCCCGCACTATTAAAGTCGTGATAAAGTTATAAACGTGAGTTCTTGTTATGTATTTATTTATAAGTTTAAGCTGATGCAGTTATGTATATCTGCAAAATTAATACACAACACGTCAGGCCAGTCAATAGCGGAAAGCTATCACTAGCACACACTGGCTTCACTACTAATTCTTACACCTTACATCACAATTACGTACGACTTACCTACCACAAATCAGATCGTCCCAATTACCGACCCCCGACATGAATACGGCTGCATCCAGAAACTTCTAAGAGAAGAATATAATTCATTCATCCAACGCTTGCTTGCGCGCGCAACCGGAACTCGCGATGTGAGTAGATCATTTATTGTGTTCTCTTTCTCTCTCATTCACTACACTCGCACTTTCGAATTTTAACTGCTCCAAACCGGTAAATTTCATCAATTTACCGGTACACAAGGTATCGGTATCACGTAGGATACCGGTTTTAGCAATATCGGTACCTCGGTATCGGTACCAAGTCGAATACCGGTTCCTAGTTGAAGGTCATGATACCGGTTCCGGAAAATACCGGTATTTCAAGCCCTGGTGCCGGGTGGCTCTAATGAGCTGTGACCTTTATTGTGTCGTGCTGTCGATGTCGGTCTATTATAAAATTGCAATCTATAATTATGGAAATGTCAACATAATTGAGGTTAGCTCGGATTATTTATAAAATAATTCCTACAGCAAAATCAGACCGCAATGGCAATGTGCACTGAATAATAAAGCTGATCCAGACCTTACTTTGTGGTTTTCGCACAATAAGCTTTTCATTCATTGTTTCACTCCAGACGCAAACCTGCCCCTTCTTTCCGGAGCTGTGCTGCATTCGTTTTCAATAAACTCTTGGCTAACTTGAACACACCTATTGCTCCGTACTGTTCCCAATATCAAACGTATTGCAATATCAGCCGTACTATATCGCTATAAGGCACTATTGAAAACTGTTTGTTGCTAAGATGAAGTTTGTAATGGAGTATCAAGTCGTTTTGGTGGTAGTTGTTCTGTTCAATTATTCGAGTACATTCAAGGCATTGAAGTTACAGCTGAATGGCACGCTACATGTGAATTTGAGCATTCATTTCTTAAATGATTCAACGCACAATCCGTATTTCAATTACTTATGTACCTGTGTGTACAACATAATATTTACTTTAAACCACCGTTACATTGCATTAATACTTGCTATTTGTTGTGGCGTACAAATACGTACGCTTTTGCACAAATTTGTTCAATACAAGAGACTCACTCGTTCAATACAGTACGTAAACTTATATTTTTGTATAAAGGAATATTTATCCTCGAATACTTTCCTCGAGAATGGAACTCAAGCACATGTTAATATACCCATACCACACTAATAAGCCCAAGGTTACCAGAAGCACTGAGAAGCTTAAAACAGCTATTTGGGTGAATTGCAAAAAATTGTACGTAACACAATGGAATATTCACAAAAACCAAGAAAGTTACACAAAGGAAATTATAAAGCCACTTTCATATTAGTAGAAAAAAAGTCCTTATTTCAAAAAATAATAAATGAATACTACCACTATTTTGAAACCATAGGTTCGCGTCGCTTTCATATATACTAGTTTTTTTAATTAAGTCCAAGAAATTAAATATTCCATATAAAAAAGAGGCAGTCTTGAAACTCTTCCATAGTAAAAAGTTTTTTTTTAATACAACGACGGTGGCAAACAAGCGTACGGCCCGCCTGATGGCAAGTGGACACCGCAGCCTATAAATGCATGCAATTCCAAAGGAGTAACATGGGCATTGCCAACCCTTGATATGTTTGAGGATTCGCTGTGTTGACAGCTGAAGGAACAAATTCCCTCGCTCTCAACACAACGCTCTCGGGAGCTCTGGCGACCTTGCTCACCTCCAGGAACACAACACTACTATAGAGCATTATGGCTGTGGTCTTCTGCAAGGCGGAGGTACTTCCCCAATTGGGCTGCTCCACATTCGAGCGGGATGACATTGACATTGAGTTGTGAGATATTTCGTAGTACCAAGTCTCAGGTATTCTTGTTAACCTTTATTTGCTAGCTTAATAAAATTCTGCAACTATTTATGGATTTTTGCATATCTAACACTATATGTGGCATTGTGTGATTGCCAAGTCTTAAAATTTTATTTAGCTAGCAAATAAAGACGAATAAGAATGCCTGAGACTTGGCTCTACGAAGTATCTCACAACTTTTTACGGTGGAAGAATTTCGAGACTTGGCCTTTTTTTAAATGGACCGTTTTTTGATGGGATCTCACTTCTTTTTGAAGGTTATTGTGTTATCAATACATATAAATTATGAATGCAGTCCCATTCTTGCTTTTTCATTTTTTTGGCCCATTCACTACAAATGTAACTTTGTAATCCTATATATTTGTATGAGATTACAAAGTTATGTATGTAGTTGGTGTATCTAGAAGAATGGACTGAAATTGCAAAATATTTCAGTTTTCCCTTGATTTATATGCTAAACACTAATTGTATATTCTAAATTTGAAGCTTCTACGTCTGCTAGAAGTGCCTTAGAGTTTTGATGATCGGTCAGTCAGTGAGTGAGTGAGTGACAAAATTAAGAAACTTTGACTAGTTATAATTCTTAAACTACTGGTTCAAATTGAATGAAATTTGAAATATAGCCTGTTTATACAATGCCTGCTTGGTTACTGAAAATTCAGGCTTCTAGTTTTATCCACAACGAAGTTATAGGGGGATCGAAAATGGCCTGAACTGCTTCGAGAAAAGGATTCGACTTGGCCTTATTTTATATTGGGTAACGTAAGGATTCTAACGATACCTCACATACCTAAATCGGTTGAGGCGTTTAGTTGGTCCGGTGGCATAAAGAAACTCGCACACATACTAAGAACCCTGAAAACATAGCACTTATTTTTTGGGGCAGTCGTGCAATAAGCCTTACTTTTGTGTAGGTTTCTTTTGTGTGTCTTAGTGCGTATTTCGCTACCGAGAAACATACAAAAATATGTATAATTTAGTATTATAGATATCTAAACAAAACACTATCCTGAGTTAGACCCTAAAATTGGGACGATTAGGTTTCTTTTGTGTGTCTTAGTCTGTACTTTATTATTTACTTATTCTAAATAAATTAATACAAAAAAATGTGCATTTTAATGTTACGGACACATTATAAAATATTGTACTAATGTACCAATATGAACGAACCCTAATGTTGGTTTTGGTGTGTATCGTTACACAATGTTACACAAACGAAGCCAAAATCAATGCCGTACACTGTTTCAACACGTGTAGAAGAAACAATTAAAGGAATTCAAGTACTCCCAAATGCCAAACCGTTTACCCACTATTTTAGTAATTAAACTAAGTAAATATATAAGTAGAAGACGATTCATTTACCTGTTTTAAGCATAACACAATATGTCTTGAAATTTGCGAAAAAATCCTCCGAAGAACTGTTTAGTATCACTGCACAGAAACTAATATGCCTACCGGCGCGTACGATTCCTTTGGCAGTTCGCTTTGAGTTGCTAGTCTTAAAAACATTGCGGATGCGTTCATTGCTACGTCAAAATGCGAAATATCGCCTTAGACAGCTGACGTCACACAAAAGAATGAAATCTTTCCCCGAACTTTGATATAAGATATTGATATAAAATATTTGTTCTAGAGACCTGAAAAACAACTCCCTTGATGTTTTGCATGGTATTAAACAGACCACAAGCAAATTTCTTGGCCAGAGCTGTGTAAATCAAAGTTATGATTTTTTGTTTACTGTGTGTTACACAAAAGACAGATAAATTTTGTATGGGAGCAGAAATCAACTTTTTTCGTTAATGCATAGGTATAATATAAAACGGTGTAAATCCTATTAAAGTATGAACAAGACCACGTATCGTATCTGGAATACATGTTACTTGAATACTTATTTTTTTATAGAATTTTGAAGTAAGAGGACATTTTCCAATTTTGGAATGTACATTTTTTTTGCAATTCACCCATTTACAGACTATTAAAGCAAAAAATTCGTTTTTGTGAAATTATATAAAACTCAATAATGTCCAAACACATTACCGAACTTGATGACTAAATTAAAAAAAACACGTTCTTAAAACAAACACTTGTTTCTGAAGCATACTTGACAGTAACAGCATTCTGCACGAGTCTTCTATCGCGAACATATATTTGCGGACAATCTTACACAAATCGACAAAGTCCTAAACTAAGCAAAGCTTCCACTATGGGTACTAGACGACGATAAACATCCTACTAATCCTACTAATATTATAAATGCGAAAGTTTAGATGTTTGGATGTTTGGATGTTTGTTACTCAATCACGCTTAAACAGCTGAACCGATTTGGATGAAATTTTGCACGAAGATAGTTTATAGCCTGGATTCAAATATAGGATAGTTTTTATCCCGGGTCCACGCGGACGAAATCGCGGGCGGAAACTAGTATTATAAATGCGAAAGTTTAGATGTTTGGATGTTTGGATGTTTGTTACTCAATCACGCTTAAACAGCTGAACCGATTTGGATGAAATTTTGCACAAAGATAGTTTATAGCCTGGATTAAAAAAAATGGATAATTTTTATCCCGGGTCCACGCGGACGAAGTCGCGGGCGGAAGCTAGTACTTATATATATAAAATAAATACTTAAATACCTACATAGAAAACATTCATGACTCATGATAAGCAAATATTCGTGCTCACCACACAAATAAATGCTCTTACCGGGATTCGAACCCAGAGAAGCGGAGGTTTTATTTGCGAACCCGTGGTAGTATTCATAGATGCATGCCTAAATTGAAGAATAAATAGACTGATACCATAATCAGTGTAGTAAGTTCCTACTCAGGAATAGCAAACGTGCAAATATGCACGGCTGGTCTTTACTTTGTAACAGTCACAAAACATTCATCATACTGTACCTATATGTAGTAACTTGACTAGCAATACGACCGGTGTCACCCACTCAGTCTAATCATGTGAGTTTTTTTGTATCAACATTATAAGGCAAGCACTAAAAGAACAAATCCCCTGGATATATACACGTATTGTTTGTTGTATCTGCGGATTTACCTCAAACTGTGGGATTCAAAATAATTATACACTGATTCGAAATTGCATTGGTATTATTATTCGGTTTTAAAGGCAACAACAACAGACGAAAAAAATATCAGAGCCTGGCAGATGTCCGTGACGCCCGCGTCTTCACGCACACTATTCCAAGCAGCCGTCTCATTCTAGCTTAACCTTTTCGGTATCAAAGGAAAGAGAGGTACGTAGATCGAATAGGGGTTGCACCGAGGGATTTGCCACGTGACCTCTTCCATGCGCCTGCACACAGACAACTGACGGAGTATCAATCAACCTCATCGATCTTTCGAAATGATCATTAGCTCAGTGCATTAGATTCAAATTATATTGAGTTAATGTGCTGAGTATTGATGCCATCAACGCAACGGATACGTCGTTGGATATTATAGGAGGGGTACAGTCACCATCAGATATAACGGATCTGATCACGACTCACTATTGTCAAGACGATAGGTTAGATACAGTGTGTTCAGCTGTTTTTGAGCACCCTGAAGTTCTAGTAATAAGGAGCATATTAATATAAACAATACAACTGTAATGCATGAAAGCTCATACTTTTATGGACATTCAGAGGCAGAGTAGCCAATATTTCGTAACACACTTATTCTTCCAGTGATAAAGACGTGTATACCGAAATATTTGGCTACCTTGGCTGCTACTAACTATATGACGCTGACTGTACCTACTTACGATTTATTGTTTTCAAAAACATCTGTTACTTTACTGATTTCGAATCTCAGTAGGTATTTATGTTGTAAATAGATGAGAAAATACACGAAACACCATTAGGTATATTTTAGTTGTAAATAATACCTGGCCAAATAGTTAACACAGGAATTATCTTCTAAAGATGCACTAAAACATGATTACATGCAGAATTTTAAACAAAGAGTCCGTGTCCTCGCGACTGGTCAGTAGATATATATGACATAAAGGTACCGACTAGCGGCTTGTTAAGTTAGTTGCACAAATTTAAGACCCTCTCATTAAACTTGGGCACAAAAACCAACATTACAGTTAAGTGGCTATAAAGGTTCGCTTCCGTAAACAAAGGCCACCGACTAAATCCCATAAACTTAGATGGGGCGGTCCTCAGCAAAATAATATCATCAACTCATTGGCTTCCGACAATTTGGAGAGCGTAAAGAAAAACAAACTCCTGGACTTATATCAAGTTACGCTACTTAAACTGTCGTCAGGCCGCCACCCACGCTCCTTTTACGTTTTTTACAAATCTTTTTAGTTTTTACAGTCACGTAAATAGGTTTCCTGTTAGAAAAACAAACAGAGACGTTTATTGACTCGGAAATACCAGTTTTTATTATCTAGTTGCGAATGAATGATGGATTTCGAATGACTCGAACTCACGGAGTAGCTTCCGACTTTGATGGGTCCAAATTACATTACCGCCGCATACCAGTCATAAACAAAATAGCTATAATAAAAAATAAAAAAGTAACTTTGTGGCCAACTATAATAGTTAACAATATAAGCATGTACTTACTAATTCAATCTTTATTTCAAATGTATAAAAAAATATATTAAAACCAAGGTAAAAATTTAGATATAAAGGCATTATACTGTACTGTCCTGTCCAGTACGGGTACCTTAGTTTTGTTCTTGTGTGTGGTAGAGATATGTTATTTCATTTTCTCAAACATGCAATGAAATATTGACGTTGTGTTATTCATAATGGACTTTGAAGTGTCACGTTTCGGGCGCAGCGAGAAGAGAGACTCGTAATGGCATTTCATACAAAATTGGAGGCCTAGGCCTGCAAGATGGCCTTTTTTAATCTCCATCCCACAATTCGTGGCTCAGGATCACGGCGTTCAGCCATGAAAATGAAAGTTTGATTTCTTGGAGTTTTTTTAATTTATTTCATTGCGTTGTGCAAAGTTTGAGAAAAGTACTATACATCCCTCGGCGTGAAAAGGGGTTGCCAGCTTCATAACTATCCGACCTCGCTACGCTCGGCCGTCTTTATGTACTCGGCCGGCAACCCCTTACTTCCCGGCGGCCTCGGTAGTAATGTACTATTTAACAAAAATGCATGGCATTTTCTAAGCACGACTTAAAAACTCGTTTTTGTATATACCTGTGGCTGTGACCTTTGTTTTTGTTGAAAATCACTAATAATAGTTGTAAAGTTCAGACGTTCGTTACTCAAACCCAATAAAATGGCTGAAAAGATGTAGATGATATTTGTCGCCGGCAAAAGTATTCTTTAGCCATTAAAATTAAAATTAAGTCATACAATGCGTATAAAATCTGTAGATAAGTACTTATACTCGTACTGTTAACTACTTAACCACCTGGAAAAATGTCTCTGACCAAAAGTCATAAATTCGGCCAAATATCACAGGTAACAAGCGTAGAATTTAAAGAATCCCGCTAATAAAACTACCGAAGGTTAAGTTTCCACTATCAGTTGATCAGTAGCGTTTGTGGTAAATATATCAGGTTTTAAACCCGAGAAGCGGAAGATCGGGCTGACGGGGCATGAGCAGCCATCCTAATCGATCGAGCTGCTCCAAACGTTTTCACGATTCGCTGGTGACGTTACTATTACGCTAAAAAACCCTTTTATAACCATTGTGTGGTTATAAATCTTATTTTTTACATAACAACGAGTTATTGACACGTTTAGTTACATAAACTATCATTAAAATGTTTATTTTTTTATTTTTATACTTTTTTACTCTTCTTATCCTTACTTAACGTGATTAAAAAAAAATTCTAATTTGTTTATTCCTCCAACTTTTTTTTATTAGACTTGTAATAGCTACATTTAATAAAAACAATTTCTTCAAAATACATAGTTATATACTTTAAACAAATAGAAAGTAGTTGCAATTACTTATTATTTATTCAAAAGAACTACTAAGTAGTTAGTCGTGATTTTCAAAATACCTTAAGGCCTGGAACATATTTAAGGTTAATAAAGACTTGGCCACATCAGAATACTTGCCTGATATCAAGTCAAACAAAAAACCAAGGCTACCACACGACTACCGTGGCGTGGACACCGCTTTGATTTACGACAAATAAAAATTTGGGCTCGTTTTAGCGGCGCAATTAAAATATTTAACGAACGTCCCTCAGTGGGTGGTGGGCGACAGTTCTCACGAGGCTATTAAAAATATAATTTCTAAGCATTTTTTCAAAGTTTGCTTGTTTTTTATAAAATTTATTGGTCTAGTGACGTACTTGCGTTGTTGCGGGAATTTCTGCCGGTGCTTCTGTCGTCGACCTTTCGTGTTTATGATGATAAACAGTCCAATCTTGAGATATCGTAGTTTATGTTCAAACAAGTATCTTGGACATGTTTAATTTGGATACAGTTAGATTTACGTTGTTGTATGTTCCCTGCAGGTCGATCACGTAACACATTGTACGCGCGTGAGGTAGATCTAAACGCCACTCTTAGCTTAGTATGGAATTCTTAAAGGCCAAAAAATCTACTTACCTTTTCCATAATCCTATAGACCCATCCCATTAGATTCTTTATCGCAAGCAGTTTAAATAAAAGTATCATGCCGATTAATTGCCTTTTATTCATAGAATCAACCCTTCAACCCGATTGTTCCTCCATAACGGCACGATACTATCAGCATGCGCATATTATTTTCATTATAAACGACTTGTGATATGCCTTGTCAGCATGACGCGAGACGCGCTAAGTGAAATCGAGTTTTTTGTATTTGGGTATAATAGTTTGTCCTCTGGACAATATTGTGATGAAATGTCTTAAAGGATTCCCAGCATGTGGTGGCCTACTGGCTGGAAGCCACCGCCCGTCCCTTAATGTTTGAGAATTGAAATATTAATAATCATAACCAACCCCTTTGTCGTATGGAAATTTGACAGTTGTTGACATTATGATCAAGATATTCATAAGTCTAGAGAAGAAGCCCACTGTTCACAATTGTAAACGGTATTAAAGGGTTAGTTATGGGTATTATGAACTGAGACGATGTAGGTACCTATTCCTTTTCCTGTGTCTTACCTACTTAGCGCAGTTCTTCTCAGACGATGTACGCACGTCGTCAAGCTGTCGATGAGCTTTAACCTCCAAACAGATTAACTTCGCCTATAAAACGAACTACATGTCGTATTAAAACCCCGGTACAGTTACTTGCAAGAGGGGTATTATGTTATCTATTAAAGCTTGGCGAGTAAATCGCGCCGCCCGTGCCGCCATAACTCCCGAGGCGTTAAAAGATCCTGGCGCGAAACGAGAACAATTTAATTGAATAAAATTAGCCAATAAAGTGCGTTCGAAGCCTGCCACAATGGCATACCGCTTTCACGGTGTAGTGCTCGTAAAGATACTTTATTTACGGGACACTTCGAGAATCCACGGTTAAGTGGCCAATATACTTTTGTGCACTAACGTGTGTTCATTGAAACATGCTACAACTTAGCCATTCTTCAACTGTCTGTGACATCCATACCATACCACCAACCCATACCATGTCACCGAAATTCTACCTAAAAATAAACAGATCATTTTTTTTATCCTACAATGCATGCTGAAATATGTGTCATATCAAATATGGTTTGCAAAATCCTGCCGAGTATTCAATGCCACAAATCGGTCAAATTTACATGTGCCCTAATTTACACACGTTACAATTTTACCTACCATACAATTCTGACAATATCAATATTGTGCAATGGTTGGGTCCCAAAAGATAGATTATGGTAAACTTTATTATAATGAATGAGGCGGTAAGGCCCAACTACACCAAGGCCCGAGGCGGAATGAGCGACAAAGCAAAACACAAAGATGATTATTTTTGTTTCTTGAACCCTACTAATACTTATTATTTCATGCGTCTCTGTTTTGCCAGAGTGCATTCACTATAAGCGAGTTTAATGACAAATTTCAACAATTTGGTACGATGAGCGTAATTACGCACACGCGCCGCCCTCGGGCCGAACAAGCATATGTTTAATAACAGGGCCAATCATTACGAGACGTCAGCCAATGAATGACTCAAGATTATTGAGCTGTTTGCTGAAGATGATGTCAAATAATGACTTCAATTATTTTACTGTGAGTTGGGGGATCTAGCCAAATCCAAGCTGATGAAACATAACTTATATTTTATTACTCACGTAATAAACAACTATTCAAATAAGTATTTACCAAAGATATTTTAAACGCATCGTATATGTACATACCTAACCCTAACATTCTAAAACAAAAACTCACTAAAAATATGAATATACTCCTTATGTGTATGATACATTTGGAGAAGTTATATAATAAAAGACTTATCTACCTTATGACATACTAGCTTCTGCCCGCGACTCCGTCCGCGTGGAACTCGTTTATATCGTAGCTCCATACAAAATTTCATCCCCCATTTCACCCCCTCAGGAGATGATTTTCGGGATAAAAACTATCCTATGTCCTTCCCCGGGATTCAAACTATCTCCATACCAAATTTCATCAATCGGTTCAGCGGTTTAAGCGTGAAGAGGTAACAGACAGACAGACAGACACAATTTCGCATTTATAATATTAGTATGGATGTCTTTAAAAGAATCAATCAAAATCATATCAGTATTGTCACAAAGGATCTCAGCTTCCCATGAACGGAAAAACATGAAGCAAGGTACAATTTTTTTTCTGTTCACGCCATTTTACATAAATATTTGTAACCTTCACTACTGTTATTTGTCATCACGAGTTTTATTCATTTATTATCAATCAGTGATCTCCTGTAGAGAAGAAGGTCAATATAAAGATTTAATGCTGCAGAAGATAATCAGCCAAAATGTATGGGCCTACTTAATCTTTGATATCTATTGCCACAAACATCTACTAAACTTTTGACTACCTACTTAATGGGTTAAATAAGAACTGCATGTTGTGTCCTCATATGTCCAAATGAAGAAAAACGTTTATTCCCACCACCGTCCCAGACAAACGAAGTCGCAGGTACAGCTAGTTCGCACTAGCGTAACTATAATTCTAATATCCATACTAATATTATAAATGCGAAAGTGTGTCTGTCTGTCTGTCTGTTACCTCTTCAGGCTTAAAGCGCTGAACCGATTTAGGTGAAATTTAGTATAGAGATAGTTTAAGTCTCGGGGAAGGATATAGGATAGTTTTTATCCTGGAAATCATCCCCTAAGGGGGAAATGGGGGTGAGAGTTTGTATGGAGCTATACGATACAAACGAGTTTCACCCGTACTGTAGCTCGTGTCTGTAGCTGTAGTCTATATGTACTCAAGAACTTGTACCTAAAATATAAGTATATTTTTGTATTGGCTAAATATTGGCTAAATTTTGAACCACTTTGCTTTCCCTGAAGTAAAAATACAGGTGGCAATTTGCAGCACTGTTTAATAATGGCAATATCGAAATGGGGGCGCTGGGCCATTACCAGTCTTTAAAAGGACCACTCCTTGTGGAACCATGTTTGCGAAGATCTCAGTAAGTGTTCTTTTTGACCGACTACGACAGAACCGAAAAGGTGGGATATGTTTTTAGCAGTGTATGTTTGTACTAACGTGTGTTACTGAACCGATTTTGATAAATGAGGTGTCAATCGTTTCGAATGTATGGTCCTAGTGGCTAGCTACCTTTTGTAAGTTTTTTTTCAGTTTCCCCTTGACGGGTGACAGTTTTTTGGTCTGTTTATAGTGCTTATGCTTGTTTATTTTTCTTAATCAAGCGTCTGTAAAAAGTACAGAAGTACGAGACGTCTTTTACGTAGAACTCCTATTACCTATGCCTAATCTACATAAACTAAGTTCTACCCTCTATTATAGGGGATGATAACCAGGGAAAACGTATTGTAAATCCTGTCGAGGCTTAAATTACAACCATGCCCCATTTCATCACAAACGACTAGTCGCTCGCAATAGAGCGTCACGTTCCAAATTCAAAAACCCTTTCGATGCTAGCGGATATATTTAACTTTAGGGCGCAGATTTTGAGTGATAAAGTAAGCCTTAGGTACCGAGCTGGTGAGGTGAACACAAATATACAGACGCTCTAGTCATGGATTAAGAAAAGTTTCTTAAGCCGTTGCAAATGAAGAATTATTACATAGGTGTTTGTTCATTCTCGCTAAGTATATGAAAAAAAATCCAGAAATATTATGCATAAGTAATTGTGATGCAGTGACACATTTATTAGCTGGCATGTCAAAGGTGAGTTCGACTAAATATGTATGAGTAAAATGGCCTTGCGGCTCCAATTCTGTCAATAGTAACCACTGAATACAAAATTGCTTTTATGACAGTTTATTTCCTTCAATCGAGGTTCAATCAAAGTCATGAATAGGTACAGTGGGCGTAGCATGGTTGCCATTTTATCACTTATCGTTGTGGTAAAGACGCCCATCACGCTCTGACAAGTATGCGAGTGCGAGTGACGGATGCCTTATCCACAACGATAAGTGATAAAATGGCAACTGTGCTACGCCCGCAGGTCTTTTCCAACGTGACAAAAATGTACGTACGCTCTTACGCCCTCGTCATTACGGTCATGTGCACAAATATTTTTTTTAGTGACTGTGATATACAATGAAAGTGACTATTAAAGTTATAAAAAACTTGTTTTATTTTGGTTCATATTTGGGTCATATTTTAGGAATTGGTTGGTTTCCAATCTTTAACATAAAGTTTTATATTTTCATTACTTATAGGTAAACAAACCAAACTTAAACACACCAGTCTTTCAACAATACATCATCTTGACACAAATTTTGTGTAATTATAGGAAAGAGACAACTCCTTTTTTTAACAAAGGCTAGTCAGGTTTTGACGAGGTTGGCGGTTAATGTTTATCCAAAAAAAATGCTCAATAGGACGTAAGGATAAAATAAATAAAATCAGAATGTAAAGCAATAAGCCAACACGAACCCATACTGTTATAAACCCAACTCGGCAATTACAGTGACGTGGTCAAACATTATCGTTGCAATTGATTCAACTAATTATTGTTCAATTAATTATTTCACCTCATCTCACCTCACCGGTAGAAAAATACCTTTAGGCGGGTCACAAGAGGAGCCCTCGGAGAATAATGAGCACGGAAGCACACTCGTTTGGTGGTGTCGAAGAGTGTGCTCACAGAATGTTAAACAGCTGAGTGGTAAAGCAGTGCGGTGCCAAAATACTTACTTTACGTGCGAAGAAAATATCTGTTACAATTACAAATAATTCAGAATATTTAAATTATTTGTTCCAATTATGGGAAAGGCAGTCACTTTACTTTCGGGCCCCATTTAGTACGTTAGTCAGTGTTTGAAGATTTTTTTATAAATGTTTCTTGCATTCATCTCTGATGGATTTCATACGTAGGTATTTAGTATGCATTTGGAACATTCGATTTAGTTCGCTGGACTAAATTAGTTTATAGTATTATAGTCTTATCATTGTAGCTCAAAACCACATCACTACACCAGTTTTATTTCAAAACACTTAAACATTGAGTAAGTACCTAAGTGTCCAAATACTAGTTATTCTAACCACTATTATTATTACGACCTTGTACCTAAATTCCCACCATTTCTTTGCAATTGATAGACGTCTCAACTTAATAAGCGAATTCCTGACACCACTTTGTAGTGGGAAGCGGGGACGAAGTGTCATTTTTACCACCTGTGATTGTTACTTCAAGTCGATTTTATCTTTATTTGCTAAATAAAAAATTTCAATACAATTGCTCGTAACGTACCTCTTATTATGTCGCTTTTAGGCTCATAATCCTGGATATTAAACACGCGTCTTTTATAACATTACAACACTTGTGTGTTATAGTTATATCCCGATTAAGTCACGTTGGCACCTTGCAGCAAGATGTTTGCATGCACACGGTGCATTCTTAAATTAACCGGGTTGTACAGAATGAACAGCTTTTTTTTTAATTCTCGGCAAATGGATTCTTACTCGACTAAACAAATTAAATCGTTTTTGTTAATTAATTGACTGTTTCTTTTTGGATATAATATGGAAACGTTTAATTTAGTAAAACTATTCACTTTTGATAACATTTTACATGAATTAATAAAGATAACATTTTAAAACAAAAATATTTCTTTTATTTTGTATTGGCTGTTTAGAGATTTCATCTAAGTCTGGCTGAACACATGCGCGCGCACTGCGCAAGCTTCACGAACAAAAACTGTTGCGCGCCATTATAGGTTATTTCACAGCACGTTTCATAGATATTTGTAAACATTGCTAATGCGTGTTTGGTTATTAACAAAAATATTAACTCGTGGCGACTAGAAAAGTGATAAAAAGAATGGACGCCACTGGAAATTCTTGGCGATGTATACAAAATGTGAGTAAAAAGCTGTTGCCATTAATAAGTAAAGAAAATAACTTGGCAGGCTTATAAAATTTTCATCTTAAGAAAAGGATTTTTTCCTCGCAAAATGTGTTGAAAAACGTCGTATGAAACGCGTGAGCTTTGATAATTACATCCTCGGCTCTCTTATCACGCTCACCTGCGGCTCGCGTGATAATTCCGCCTCTGATGTAATTATCAACATACCTCACTTGTATCACAATGTACTATCGTAACTTGGCAATCACACAATAGTTACTACATAGTTTTAGGTATGCAAAAATCCATAAATGCAGTAAAGTTGTGTGATTGCCAAGTTGCAGAATTTTATTTAGCTAGCAAATAAAGAAGAATAAGAATGCCTGAGACTTGGTACTACTAAATATCTCACAACTTTTTACGGTGGACGAGTTTCGAGACTTGGCCTCTGTTTTACATGGAATGTTTTTTATGGGATTCATTATTCATCGACGCACTTGGTCGCGCTAGTTTGCCCTTTGTTGGGTATTGTGGGCTGTGGCCAAGATAAAATAAATATATTGTATGTAGGTGGTTACTAGTACAAAATAAGTAATGGCACTGAGTTCGCATCTTTTATGATAAGTACATTTGATATTTCTTATTTTATGCAATAAAGATTAAATAAATAAATAATACCTAAGTACTCTAGGAGTCTATAGGTATGACATAAATTAAGGTAGTAAATGAACGATGATAAACTGAAGTCGGTGATTAACGATGACCAAAATCACCAGCATTAGAAAATGTCTACAAAATAAAACCATAGGTAGTTAGGAATAGTTAGAAATACACTCTTTAGGCCCTACTTATCATCATCCTCCTAGCGTTATTCCCGGTTGTGCCCTAAAGAAGCCCGGGGTCCGCTTTGCCACCTAACCCCAAGATTTGGCTAATGCACTAGTTTCACGAAAGCGAGTGTCGAAATATCCGTTTTTTGCGGGATAAACGGCCGTATCTTGTTTTTACGAACTAACTTAGATGTTTTATTATTTTCACAGCTTCAAAGGGACTGTAGACCTGAGTATATGGTTCTACAGCAAAAAAAACAATGTTTAAATTTATGTGTGATGGGATATATTACTTAAGCGTTGTACCTACAGTCATTTTCAATTCTAACATACGTCTACATATTACATAATTATGTCTTGTAAATGTATTTCAAAAAATTCAACTATTACCTACGATAAAAAGCACAATTATACTTGTAAGCAATTAATCATGATTACCAGTGAGCAAAAAATTACAAACTTGTATCTCCTAATTATCAGCGCACGAGATGAGAGTAATCATCTGAAATAAGTTTAATTAATAAATAATATAGCTATTTGCAACTGTTCAGGTGACAAATATCTCCCGCTTTGTCGGCATCGTAATGAGACGCGTAAGGAGGAGACAAATTCGTACCATAAATATCTCGCGTTGATTCAGTCCAGTCGGTATTGGAGTCTAATTCATTGATGTCTTTATTGCATAATTTGTCGCATTTATCTTATTACTTATATTTATATAGCGCATTGGTGCTTTCAAACTTCAATGAAATAATTGCTCAGAGGGGTAAAAAATATAAAATTAAAGACCGATAAAGAGAACCCAGCCCAAGAAAAGAGGCTGTTGATAAAACTTTACCAAGTTAGGTAGGTTTTACGATATGGAAATCCTCAAAGTAGGACCTGAACCAATCTTTAACATAAAGTTTTATATTTTCATTACTTATAGGTAAACAAACCAAACTTGAAACACACCAGTCTTTCAACAATACATCATCTTGACACAAATTTTGTGTAATTATAGGAAAGAGACAACACCTTTTTTTAACAAAGGCTAGTCAGGTTTTGACGAGGTTGGCGGTTAATGTTTATCCAAAAAAATGCTCAATAGGACGTAACGATAAAATAAATAAAATCAGAATGTAAAGCCATAAGCCATCACGAACCCATACTGTTATAAACCCAACTCGGCAATTACAGTGACGTGGTTAAACATTATCGTTGCAATTGAAATCCAGCCGTAGCTTGCGGCAGTATTATCCAGAAAAGTTATAACATTATATGGAGCTAATACACTGTTAGTACTTTCTTCTTTTAGACGTTCCGTGGTAGTTGATCTTAACGATGTTCCTGAAACGCTGACATCTACAGAAGCTGCCCACACAAGCGGCAACCGGCAATCCTTTATGCAAATAACAATGATGTTATACCCCCCTTTAATACAGCGATCATGCGGCAGGTGGGCGGGGCTTGCCCACCGTAGTAGGCTTTAGATAAAGTTGTACTTGTTACGGGAATGTGTGAAAAGCTGTTTAATATCTATGTAATGTTTGAGGAGTGTAGCTGTAACTGACTTGTATTTTTTACAATGATATGCATCCCAAATTATAGAATACAAAGGCAAATAAATTATCTGTACCTACTCTTTTTTTCAACATGTTATGTACTGGTTACAAAATTTTGATGAAAATTTGGATGTGAATTTGCCAAACTCTTCAGAAATGAGAAATCAACATAAACTATAACAGCGGACTAATCTCTCCGTTTACACGCATCGTGGCAGAAAGTTAGCAACTTGTTAACATAAGACGGCCGCTCATTATTTGCTAAACAAACGGATAACACGACTAAACAAATCCCACTTTGCGACATCGGGTAAAAAAACATCGGCGTTTTTTATCATTCACCTGTTTTTGCGTGGATATCGCACGAGTTTCTACCACCCATATTCTAATAACCACTTATCAGTTCACCATCTTAGGGAGCAAAGAATTATGGTGTATTTAAACAATTTATTGCCACCGCAAAACAAGGGAAACTTTGATAAGCCTCTGGTTGAGAGATAAGGCTCTTTAAAATATTTGCCGAAACTGAGTATTTGATCGGATCTTTTTAACTTATTGGGACAACCTGCCACGCTGATGACTTGAAATACGGCTGAACTACACTCATTAGAGTATTATTATGACTTTCTGCCTTTACGTCCTCTTTAGAAACGGTATTGATATAAGTGACAATGCTTTGTGATGATTCAAAACAGTTCCGTAAATATCATACAAAGGAGCTCTGTTGAAATCAATTATTGGTGATGCGGTATTTGCCACGGTGTTATCGCATTTCATTTCTCTTGTCTTGTAACACAAGCACATAATACAAGTTTTAAAAGTAATTTTGCCTGAGATCTCAACATTTTTAAATTCTGCGTACGATGCGTGCGACGTGCGATGAGATGCGATCATATGATGACAGCGGAATCACGATATTTGCTATATTTTCACGGAGCTGTTACAATACTTAACTTTGTAAATACAGTCCCCTTGGATTCGTAACCATGAAATGTGCAATAAAATCCACCTCCTAATATAATAAATAAACATTTTATTGAGACTACCAAATCTATACTGTTTTATTCATATGATAAAAATCAATTATTTCGTTCTTAATCACTGGAACCAAAAATAAAAACTTTACCTAATTTTGTATTGAAATATTGATAAACCCATGCAAAATTGTATTGATATAATAAAGTCTTGGGTGTTGACTGGATTTCTGCTATTTTGAATATTTAACGAGAGATAATGAGTATCATTTCACAGCTAATCGGTGGTGATGATATTAGTTGCATACGTATCGTCGATTAACTTGATTGTTTCAATTCCAAGATGTGATTCCTTTTTCTTTTGTTCCGATTGGAACCAATGCATACTTTAAGAGGTATGGACGGTATTTCCTGTGTTGCAAATAGGAGTACAGTGTGCAGAAAAATACTTAACTAAGAATGTGCATCAGGCTCCGAAAAATCAGGACACCGGACCTTCGCACCTCAATGTAAGTGAAGCTTTAATGATTTACAGCTTGCATCGAAATGTAGCAGGTATTATTATTATTATTATTATTTATTTGTTCCACAATTATCCAATTCTTTTAGTTACAATTACATCAATATATAGCTTAAATTATCCAACTATGTTTCGATTTATGTGAAATAAATGAACAGTCAGCCGTGGAGAATTGTGACCCCCTTGCATACAAACTTCTGTGCAGGGGGGCCACGTTTCTCTGCAGATGACTGTACCTACCGCATTTAACTTGACAGTGGGCCAACTACGCTTGCTAAATAAAAAATAAGTAGAATAAGTAAGTAGTAATATTTTATTTCTAAATCACTAGTATGAGGATATGCATATGGCAGAGAAATATATAGTATCTACTATTTAAAAGTATTAAGGATGGGTTTTTGTTATAAATAAACAGTGCTACATTTAAGTAAAAATCATTTGAATATTAAAGCGAAGACAGCTGGTGGCTGGCTCACAGCTTTTTCTATTATCAAATTTAATAATCTCCTAAATACGAGGTTAGATTTTGATTCGTCCACTACTCCGTTCTAGTTGGTGTCAGTTACAATATTGAAATACGATCTTATTTGCCGACCTTAGCGCGCTTTGACGTCTTAATCGGATCTTTTTAATTAGTTATTAGATTACAAATTAGTTGTAAGATTATAAATTAAGTTATTCGATTACAAAAAGGCTCGTTGTAACTTAAATTATTGGTATATTGACATGAGCACATTAACATTCGACTAATTATGGTAGGTCGCGCGATGGATACAGGCCACTCGCAATTAATTGTAGCGATGAAAAAAGGTTGCCTTTTTTTAAATGAAATTTAAATGTTTTAATTAACCAAGTTGCGTTTCTAACCTAATACAACCCAAAAAGACGATGTTACAATTATGTGTCCATCGAGTTGATCATTCAACCGAAATGCCTGTAACACTTTAATCACGTTAAAATTGAAATGACCAATGCAATTAATTAAGCTATGAGTGAGTGTAACGTTCACACCTTGTTATGTAATTAATTAATTAATTAATGTTAGTGGAAAATCTCTCTTAAATCAAAGCCTTAAGCTCAATAAGGTGTACGTTATGGTTACTAGATGACAATTTATATTTAATATTTGCCCTTACTAGGATTTGGGCAAGATCAGTATACCCTCTAGGCTAAATCGGTTTTCCATGTTATTGCAACTATTCTTATCGATGGCGTTAAAATATAGTAAAGTAGCTAACGGTAGCCGCGAAGACACACGCAATATGTGTCAATGGTATTGTATGTTTACTCCCTTCGTCTCTGTGGTTTTTGTGTTGTGAATAAATGTCTTCTTTCTTTCTATAAAGAGCAAAATATAACGTTTGCTTTTCTAAAACACACTTTAATAAAATATTTTCTCGGAAAAAACAAAGATCTTCAAGACCAAGAAGGGTTCCTACTCTTATATTCGTGATTCAAGAATTACTTCCTTATTGACATAAACGTTTTGGAATAAAGAATTGCTACTTAAATAGTTTGTATCCATAAATTAATGGGAAAAATGTTTATTCGTTTTGTATAAGTACTCCTTTACCCATATAGCAGACCTCCAGCCAGAGAAAATTCAAAAGCATATCATAAAAATGCGTAGCGTCAAAGATCAAAAAGCAATGGGAAATGCCCATTAAAACCAATGACATACACTTTCTAAGGTATGGTTTTAGTGGTAAAAATTTGTTAAACTCATTGCATGGGATTGCTTCCATAGTTTAAAAACTATCCATACCGTAAATCACGTAATCGATCCTAGCTTTTTATAGTCCTAAAAGGCGCCAGTAATGGTAATAGTATACTTAATCAGACATTATAGTTACAGAACAAGACGTTTATAGTTATTTCACGGGTTTTTTCGACGGCCAATGGATATTTTTTATCCAAATAAAAATACATTTTATCGAAATGACCAGCGCCCGCCGTCTTCACCTCTATAAAGCTATTATTAATACATGTATTTTTACCAACTGGCTCATTATCTAACGCCAGAACCCTTTCAATCTATCCATCCTATTGTTTTTAGAGCACTTTTTATATTGATATCATTATTTTTTCGATGAGAGTAACGATAAAACAGTGATTTGTTCTGAACACATATCGATTGAACGAGATGCCTTAGGCTCTTGCGATGCGTTTATCATTCGGCGGCTTTTGTTTTGTAAATACTCCATTGTTAAAAAACGACCATGCGAGAGGGAAATTCAAGAGGAGTTTTGGTTTTGATATAAATGCTTCCAACAAGAAGAATATTCTTTAAAAGGATATTATAGCTACAATTTAAATCAACGGAGACGAGATACAGTCATTGTTCTATAACGCATATTCAAGTTTGCCAAATAAAAACTCCATCAATCAAGGTTTTTTTTTATTTTTGAGTGCACTTGTTTAAAATAATATATCATTCTGATTTAAGTTCACACATAATACGACAATTAGGGCGCGATTCGTGCAAATGTAATATTTAACTCATACAAAATTTCTTAATAATAACATTAATAACGACATAATAAATACTTACTGATTATATTGTAAATAACCAGAGATTTACTGATCCCCGTGGTAAAATTGTAAAGCTGTAATAGAAAGTCGATTCATCCGACTTATGACCTCTAAGTCGACATAAAACTTCTTAATGGAGCGTTTACTCCGATTCGCGACTTATTTAAGGCATTAGCTCTTTGCATGTGACAGGGACGCCGCAGTTGCAACAATATGTTATGTTAAGTTGGATTTCGTGTTAAGTAGAAAATAAAATTTATCATCGATTTTTACGAGCGCAGCTTACTGCAGTCGGTTATAGTAACCAGAAAAGCCACAAGTATTTTGTAGTTGGTAAGCTGTGTTGGTACACAGTGTAATGTAAATCTTAATACATGTTAATGAAATGTTTTTTTTTCTTAGTCCAATTCCACATTTGGGTATCAGAGTAAGCTGTCAGGTGTCTGTGTCAAAAGTCAGTCATTGACACGGGATGCGTGAAAGTGGGGCGGTAAGAACGTAGTACTGCATGCGTACCGCCCAGCTTCCGCGCAATATAATACTACTACGCTAATGTAATACTGACAGTATACCGACTAGTAAGAAAATCTGGGCGGCATTAGTAAGCTTCCGGCAAAGGAGCCGGTATCGGTATGCTTGCAACATACCCATACCGCCCCGCCTAATCCGGAAATGGCCCTGTTCAACAACAGGTACTTGCCGTATTAGAATCATTATCTAATAAGAATGTCTTTGTAGTTCTTCTTCTTCTGCTTATTTAAGAGCTAAGCTCTTGTCGGTGCTCCAATCCTAGGCAACCTCGTTAACATCTCGATACGACCTACCATCAACTCTTTTTTTGAGCTGCTCTATGTAGTTTATTCTAGGTCTTCCCCTTACTCGCGTCCCCTCTATCTTTCCTTCGATTATATTGTGTATGAACTCGTCATGTCTTATGAGGTGCCCTATCATCTTCCTTTGTAGTTTAGGTACCAATATTTTTAAATGGTTTTATTTAGCTTGACCCCGTATATTTGTTGAAATCTTCCTTAGGTATTTTTTTTTATTTGACTCGGGCGCTGCACGGAAAGAAGGAATTATAACTTTCCGTGCAGCAGATATGTTATCATCATCATCAGACTCCTAGCGTTGTCGCGGTTGTCCCGGGGCCTGCTTTGGTAGCTAATCCCTATTATAAATAAATAAAGGCACTACGTTTACGAAAGACAGTCGTCTGAACTTCCAACTCAGAGGGTTGTTCTAGAATTTAATTTTGAGTTTCAATACCTTGTGTTAATCGAGAGATTTTTGTTTCAATACTTATGTCAATTTAATACACAGGCGTTTGACAAGGGGCTGAAAATGATTGTTCCGAACGTTGCTGCTGCCTTATTTTCCTAGCTGTTGCCTTCTATTTCCATATTGAAATGCTTGAACATCAATATACGTTATCGATTAGCTTCACGGATTCATTTAAATATTTAAGCTTAAATAGGCTTAACTACTTATCGATATTTTCATATTAAACCCTTATTTGAATATTCGTCTAAATCGATTATTTTCGATGATTGATACGAATGTTTGTATAATATTAACCCGGAATCCTTAAAGGGTTCGATGGGAATTAATAGAGTTGTTTGTTTTACTCCATCGCCGCGGGCGCATAACGAATTCGGCCCTGTAATGAGGTGTCGGATTTAGTGCTTCACTTCTTATAAAGACGCCTGTACACTCACCGTAATCCTTATACTAAACTAGTTAACTTAAAGTTATTCATCATGAATCTTTTTTCGCAGTTCTTATCTACGTATGGGCATTTGGCGCTCACAAAATGGCCACAATGAAGACAATGTGATGTAAAAAATGCACTTGACATGATGATTGTTGAGCTTACGCATTGTATGAAAATGTATCGCCTTTTGAGGTAAACTCAACCGTTAAGACGAAAACAGTGTAAATGACAAGCCGTAAATCCTGATTCCTAAACCTGATGTTTCATTTCGGTAATCTGTGGGCCTCTACTATATCATTCGGAAATGGCATTAAAATCTACAGAAATTGCGACAGAAATTCGTTCACAAAAGCGGTGGCTTAGACGTTAAACTTCACTAGTCTTTGACTTACTACGTACGTACAAATGTAACTTAGGTTCAAAATTTAAAATAAAAGATGTAATCGGACCGGCTATTGTACAGTATGCTTAATATTTTACGCTTCTGAATTTGGTAACCGATCTTCCATCGATAAGTAAATATTTATGTTGCGTTAATGACAAAGAGTGTATTTGACTGAGATTTAATAGATAACTTGACTGCGCTAACGGCCGTAGCGTAGGTTAAAATATCCTATCTAATGATTTATTTATTAATGAATTTGTACAGGCCTCTGGTTTAGAAACGCTCCTCGTTCCTACTTGCTTTTATATTTGTTTTGTTATTTGTAAGTGTGCGCTCTCTTGCAAGCTTCTAGCTGTTTCACCGGCTTAGAAACCTCTCAGGATTCTTTATTTGCTCTTATTTAGTATAACGCAAGATATAACCATAATTAACTTAATTGGTCGGGCAAATAGTGATGTAAAATTACATACACACTTTCTAATAACGCTTGCCTGTACTAATAAATTAAGTATGTACCTATGTTTGCGTTAATGCCTACCATAAAATGTTAGCACCTAGTAATACAAAAATTTCCAGAGGCGTTGTTCTTCCTTCTTTTTTTAAGGTTGCATTTGCATTTACTCATCGAGCCCTATCCGGGGAGGCCAGGCGGCTATGACGGACTAACCGAAGCTGGACTACCGTTTAAAACCACCAACCAGGTCCAGCTCCGCCTTGAAAAGGGGGGGGGGGGGGCGTCGCAGGATACACAGGGATTATTAGCCACAGTCTTGGCATTCAACTGCATACGTCCCACAGTAGCAGGCCACAGACATTTCGAGGCGTCAGCTAGGCATCCATTCCTCCTACACCTTTGCTTACAGGGCTTGCCTTGACTCCCTGCCATGGTTCCACTGACGTTATTGTTCCTAGTCGGAAACTAAAATTAATACTTAGATACATCCGCCTATTGCAGTCCACTGCTAAATGTAGGCCTCCCCAAGGTACGTTATAGACCCGCTCTCCCGTTATCGCTATCCAGTTACTACCAGCTACCCTCCTCAAGTCATCTGCCCACCTGGTCTTAAATTAATATCACTGTTGCATAGGGTCGTAGTAGTGGGTCCCAGAACCACGACCCATCATAATCCGACCAAGGTATACATAGTTACCTGCTTTTCAGTTGCTAGACTCTCATTTCCCGCATTCATTGAATCAGTACGAAACTTGCAATTATCCATCCATTGAGATAAATCGATAACCCGACGTTGGTTACCTGCCGGTCTATCTGACTCGATGCATCGATATGATATTGGTATGACATTTGAAGCTAAATACAGATTTCCATTGCGCAGCCTGGTGCACAACTTATGTGACACCCTGACACCCATTTCGATGCAGATTAGTCTGGTTATCGTGTGGATGAAGCAAGTCTGAGATTTAATGGCTATATATAATAGCCCTGTCATGGCTGTCATATATCGATTGGGCACATTTTAACCCTTTGAACGCTCTGTAAAAGAAAGGTTGACAATCACACGTCACTTCAAGATGACATTTAGTGCTGAGTTAAACCCTATGTCAATGCGTGAAGGTTGCTATAGCACTGTACTCCTTGACGGATTAATCCGTCATTGGAGTTGAATCAGTGGTGCGGATATATCCTTGGCGATGTGGTAGCCAACTTATAACTATATTGTTAGGTTATATCGCTGATAATGATAAATCTGCCTGCTTTACCCAGAGGTTGACTGGTAGAGAATGCTTACGGCTTTAAGTCTGCCTTTTGTACGATAGGTTCTTCTTTTATGCAATAAATATTAAATAAATAAATCTCCTAGTGTCCTAAACCCACAACCCATAATAAATTGTACAAGTTATAATACCGTTTGGCCAAGAATTATGCCACAGCGAGTGCGTGGAACAAATGTCACACCAATATCACATCAATTCGTTAAAGCAAAATAAACCTCCTGCCTGACGCCGAACTATTATTCGAAAGACCACGTGCCATAGTAGTTAAATAAAGAGGCTGACCTAGGTGGTCAAAATAATTAATTTATTCACGAACACCACCCCGTTTGCCAGGCAGCCTTACCTTCGTCACGGCAAATTAATGAACGACAATTATGTAAGTGGCATTATATTTAAATCAAGAAGTACCTGTGAATACTGAAACTGTTTAAGTACGGAACCAGTTACATGTTAGCAAAAGTGCAAGAAAATAATACAAGCATTCATTTCTCGTTAGAATTAATCGCATTAATTGATAAACTAAATATAATCTATCTCGTGTTAGAACGTCCAAAGCAAACTGCTAATTATTTTCGCAAGTAAAACACTTAATGACAGTCACGAGCTAGATAATATACGAGGCCTTTTAAAATCCCCTTTACATTCCATTAAAATCACTATAACATACGGTGCAATTCTTCTAACTATAAATTAGTCTGAAAGCTCCAGTCCGAAAGCTATCTCGCATGCATCAACGCGATCTGCTAAAACCCTTAGCTGCCATGAAAAAAAACTGTAATAATTCCAATTAACCCTAATAATAGGCTCTGTGCACAGTGGAGAGGCAGTGCGATTAAAAAGACAAATTCCTTAACCACTAGACTACAATAGCAGGTTGCGAGCATTCCCGAGTTCGAAGCCCGCTTTTATTAATAGACCGGTAGCTCCACGGTCGCCTTACTGAGCGAAAGATATGATTAACACAAAGGCGATACATAATAAGCGATATTGGGACCAGTTCGGGGAGCTATGGACATAATACGAGTATGTGACCACAGCAGGTTTCCGATCACATCCATTATAGGCTAATGCTTGAAGTGGCGTAACGCGCGCGTTTGCGTCCACGGCCCTTCAAGTGTTGGTCCTGGGCAGATAGAAAACTCAAACGCCGCAGTTGTTGGTGTGCCGTTAAGTAATGGGGCATGCCGCTTGCAGGCTACGAGGCTTAATTAACGACGGCACAGTACAGCGCTGCCGGCTAGCACGTGACGACCATAGTCAATGCATTTACGGATTTTTTTTGTTTAATTTATAGCTTATATTGTGTTATGCTGTGTTTGCCATTTGTATCATTACTGTATTTTAAACGTTTAATCGCATTCTTAACATGGTTTCGTCGTAAGGATTGTAAATAAGTCAGTTTCAGCATTTTGTGTTCGTGCAGCTATTGTGTTCGGCCTGTGCACTTTGAGAAAAAATTAAAGATCGACGTCGGTATTGATGTGATAATGATAATCACTACAATTTAACAACACGGCGTTCTCGTTGTCCTTCCATTATTTTTAAAATTGAACTGGCTTGTTGAATAAACAAGACTGTAAATAACTTTGTAATGACAGGAGAAGTAATTGGTAATGTTTTGACATGGATCAGACGAGACTCGCAACAGAAAGAAGCCAGGGTACAGTCCTGGCTCTACAAAAAGCCCGAGACAGCTTGCGTGAAGCAAAAACCCATCTAGCCAGATAGAAAGACCGGAGATAAGAAACGGTCGCATAACGTTTTTGACAGACATTCTATTAGTAATAAGTATTAAGTCTCAGTGCGACATGTAGATAGAGCAGATAGGCAACTTAAATGGGAATACAACTTTTAATCGCGTCAAAATGGATTTAATAATAAATACTATATAGGGGAGTTGTAAAGTTCAAAGAAATTCTAATAAGACGCAACAGACATCAGTTAATTGCTGTGAAAAAGTATGCCTTTTAGTAAAGTAATCGCAATATGGAAAGTTAACCTCTTCTAAGTATGCTATCACAATTTGTTTCGAGATGGATCCATGCGCTCGTTATGCGAAAGATAAATGAGAATATTTATATGTAAATATATGTTTAATGAGGTAATTAATTGTAATGTAATTCGTAAGTCAGTGGGCCCATAACGTCCTTGGGCGTTATTCTTAGCTATTTCCTACGTGCTTCAATAAGCAAATAGGTGATCGTCGTCATAACAAAGTCTAACCACACAAAGCCACATCGCACATACCTAATGACGAGTATCCGCCAATTAAGCCTGGTGTAGGCTGGCCAGCACATGCGCGCGGCAAAAACTCGTCCGAGTGCGTTTCAGAGGCGCTACCGAACTTAATTGGCAGTGGTTATTGACTGGTGGTTATTGTCCAGCAATGGCGAACGGCAAATAGGTAATCGAAGGTCGCCCCGGGCTGGATTCTTCAAGCCTAGGCTTCTGCACATTCATCTGATCAAGTGACAGCAAAAAGTGCCGTGAAATTGCCCACACCAGAGGGCAAAAAGAGACCAACTCTAAAAATGGATTTTGAAACTTTAATAGGGCCGGTAGTTAGGGTGTAATTATGGACACGGAGGTAAAAGGTGATAGTTACTGGAAGATGGTATTCAACAAAACTGAATCAGCCATTGGCAAAATACTATTACATATAATAAAGCTATGCTTATAATTCAGCTACAGGTTTGATAAATGATTATAGTGTTGTGCGCTTGGCTGGAATCAAATGTATTCTAAGCAAAGTAAATTTCAATGTAAATTCCAAATATCAGGCCAGTCGTAACTTTTGTCCGATTTGAGGTGAGAAGTGTAAAGCAACGACGCATCGGCATACATACAGCCACGTTTGAAAATCCACGTCTAAAAATATTTACCAGACATTTCATTACTAGGTTCTAATTTATAAATATTCAAATACTTACTTCAACTTATTGTGTTTTATTGGTGTTTATTGTGACAGATTTTAAAACGTCACGTTTAATTTAAAATTTCTCTATAAAAGTGAAGTACTATAAGTGACATACAATTTAAGAAAAAACAATACACACAATAGGCTCACAACTCAGTATGACTGCGCTTTATCAGACCTGTACGAATAAGTGTGATGAAATAGTTGATTGTACAACAAGTGCATAAAAGGAGCCATTTTACCTGAGACGTTTATATAGGTTAAGTCGTGGGGTAAAAAATACTCTGCTTTTCAGTTCGATTGCGAGAAAATAACAAATATTTGCAAAATTTAGTAAAATAATAAATAGGTCATTCCCGCCACTTAACTTTTTATAGTTTGTATGTTTAACTTTCGACATGTGATTTTAGACTTAGGTACTTCATACTGCCAAGTCATATGAATGATTCCATACGTTTTGAAATAAATATTGACTTTTATTTTATTTGGTTTTATCAAATTTGTAATATAAAACATCGAAGTGAAATAGATTTCCAGCAAATTAAATAAAATAACAAGTTTCTTCTACGAATAATCATAGTCATTAAAAAAAAATACTTTGTGCACTACAGCATAAAAGTGGTATTATGTGTAGCTTACAGAGGGGAACTTCACAAGAGCATGAGAAGTGAAAATTATAATAATCGTCGATAACCAGATACAATAACTAAGAGCAATATCTGCTCATGTTACTGCTTTGCTCAGGTCGATTGTGTAAGTTTCAGTGTCACAGCAAGTAAATCAAATCATATCATTATCATGTGAAATATCATTACCATACCATGTAAGAGAGAGGTGCGGAGTGACTGAAGATATATTAAGATAAGGATGAAAAAAGATTAACAAAGAGGGTTCATGAAGGAAAAGCAGATGGTACGGTTGTTGTTCGTATGTCATGAAAGTAAATAAATCAAGAAAGGTTTGTTAAGCAAATACAAATACGTGATATCTGCCTACCCCTCCGGAAAACGGGTGTGATTATAAGTCTGTATGTATGAATTTGGTTTTTCGTTGCCCTCTTGCATTATATAATTCATTAATATTCCAAGTTACCTAACAATGAGCGATCTCCATAATAGTACGCTCGAAACGTTTTATGTCATAAGTGACAACTCTCACTTAACGTATAGTGACGTATACTAACATACACAAGGGTAATAAAAACTAGTTTGCGATATATGGAACCAAATTTTGCATTTATTTTTGTTGTGTTTTGTGAATTTTATTAAAAGTTAAACCTAAGAACAGAATAATTGAAACCGCCAGTTAGTACATAAAAGTAGTTATAACTATGTTGAAAGCTTAGTCTCACTACTATATATTACCAAGTTTACTTACTTACTTACATAGTTACCTGCTAACCTAATATGTTTTTTTTGGTCCAAAATAAATAATTTATATTTAAATGTCTAGACATAAAAGTTAATAAGTTTGGATTTTTGGATATTTATTACTCAACCAAACGAATTTAGATGAAATTTGCCGTAGAGAAAACCTGGACTCTAACATGCTACAAATGCCTGATGAAATTTGGGATAGAAGTTGATACGATGGAAGTTCACGCGGACGAAGTTGCGGGTATGTGCTTGTTAATACTAATATTATAAGGGGAAAAGTCTGCGAGCTGTAGCATTGTAATTTTGTAAGTTTGTATCTTTTGGGTAAACTTTGGAACCGCTTAACCGATTTCAAAAATTCATTCTACGGCGTGTAGAACGGACTTTTTGGATGGCTATATATATATTATAGGCTTTTTTTATGCGGGTTTTCCTGCGATCTTTGCAATACGCGCGCGCAGCTGCACGGGTAGCTAATAGGTAAAATATAAAACGGTGTGTAATTTTTCACTTTTGTTTAATATGTTTTATTTCCCGGGACTATTTTACATTGCATGCAAAGTACATCCCCGCTTTTGTGCCTGAATGCAGATTAGTACCAACTAATATATTTTTGTTCTATATCGAAAATAAATGAATTAGTAGTTCCTGCTATGCCGAAATGAAGAAAATAGCATTTTACTCTTTTTATTATACACCCTGTACGACGCGCCATATTCTACGGTTAGTAAAAAAAAGTTTTTATACTCGTCGACCTTAATGTTTGAATTAAGAGCGTGCAAACAAAAAGTTCGTATTTTAGCTAACGTAAGGCTTTTTCAAAGGCCATAGTTTCGTTCAAATGATTGCATTGTTAAAGTAAACTACTGTTTTGTATAGATAAACTCTTATTCTAGACCACACCATGTGCTATAATTCTATTTATATAAACGGTTATTTAAAACAACCAGGATTCCGTCGGAGTGTTTTGCAAAAATACGCGTCAGAGCTATCTTTCAGGTAGAATATTTCCATTTTAAACTTTCAAAAATGTATCGATGTTTGCCTTTTACAATGGAATATATACTCTTTAAGTACATACCAATCGCACTAGTTCTAAAATATTGGTTTTTCCTATTAAAAAATAGCACTACATAATGTCTAATTCGGTTAGTTTAACCATTTTTTTATTCATGTATTTGATGATGTTTTGGAAATCAAACACTTTATTATAAAACTACAGGACTTGTTTAATATTGTTACGTCCACGGGGTGGGTAACGTGATAGAAAATACACTAATTGATCACTAATTAAAAGGAATGCAAACTTTATTACAAAATTAATAATTAACAAGGCTTACTTAATAAATCAATTCACTATGACGCACTGTTCACTCACTTCGCTTTGAGATTCGCACTGTTCGCAGTTTAATTCCAAACTCTCCTCCGCTGCGTTGGCGCGCGGCTTATATAATCCAGAGCTCTTCGTACTAGACCATTTGGTGAAGTAATCCATCACGACAAGAATGTACTTGTTTCCGGAGTCAGATGTCGGGAACGGGCCTGCGACGTCTAGCGCAATTCTCTCCCAAGGTGCTCCAACATTGTACAGTTTGAGCGCTCCTCTACTACGGGTGTGCGGACCTTTAACTGCTGAACAGTTAACGCACCTCTTGCACCAGTTTTCGACATCTTCACGGCAGTGAATCCAATAAAACCGTTGTCGGATTTTCATTAAGGTTCTTTTCACTCCTAGGTGTCCACCAGAAGTACCGTCGTGGAAACTTCGCAAAACATCTTTCACTCTTTTCCTTGGAACGACTACTTGTAGATGAGCATCCTTCCCATTCGCCGATTCCCATTCCCTGCATAGTACGCCATTATGCACAACCAAGCTGTCCCATTGTGCCCAATAGCTTTTCGTTACCGAACTCATCGGAGCTACTTCACACCATCTTGGTTTGGGTATTCCTGCATTAATCCAGTCAAAAATCGGCTTTACGTCAGGATCCTCTTGCTGAGCTAGTTGCATGACTTCATCACTCCACTCTTCGCTGACTGTGTCAGTTCTCAGCATCCTTAAACATTCCTTGGCCTCGTCGTCGGGACTGATAACCGTCCGAGAAGCTCCGGTGTCGATGGTAAGGTGACATGGTACTCCACCAATTCCTCGTTTAACAACCAGACTATTCCCGTCACTAGCCTGTGAGATCATAACTGGGACATTCCGACCACCAGCCAGCACTCGTCCCTTAGTCTTGGCTTTTATCTGTTGCGGCCCGGATGCCACAGTACCTGTTGCCCTTGCCACTGGAGTCAGATCTCGTTTTCTCCTGCCCCTTTTCGGGCAGCTGGTCTGGATGTGGCCACGTTCTCCACAATGGTAACATCGTGGCCCAAACTCACGATGTGGAGCAATCGGTTCCCTTAGAGATACTTCACGTACCCTATAAAGCCTTGACGGGTCCTGGCGCACAGCTTCTACTTCCAGAGCATGAGCCACCGCATCCTTCAGGCTCCCATGGTGCCGTAATCGCACTGCAGCCCGTACCTCCAAATCCCGTATTCCGTCAACGAAGGCCTGCACTAACGTGGTGTCCACAAAGGAGGCGGATGTACGTTGGTACGCCTTTCTGACCAACTTCTCAATTTCTAGGACCCACTGCTGCAAGGTCTCGCTACGCCCCTGCGTCCTGTCCTTTAACTGAGCTCGGTACACGTGCTCCAGGTGCTTGTCACCGTAACGGGCCTCCAACGCCTCTAGAAGCCGGTCGTAAGTCTCCTCTTCTCCTAAGGCTTCTAATATGGTGAGAGCCTCGTCACGTAACGCTAAGGTTAGGGCTGTCCTGGCCTGCTCTTTACTCCAACCGTTAGCCTTGGAGACTGACTCGAATTGCCGCTTATAAGCTGTCCACGACGATGTACCATGGAATCGTCCACCTCCCGATACAGGCACCTCGACTGCACAGGTACTCGTACCACTGGCCACTTTTATTTCGAGCTTCTGGAGGCGATTCTTGTAGGTGTCGACTTCCTCCTTAACTGTCCCAATGGTTTCTCTAACACCATGAAGTCCAGTTTCAAATTTAATGTCCAAGTCAATCAGTTTCTCCTGGACCTCGCACATCTCGCGCTTCCATTCAGTCGCGGTCTCATGTACCTCTCGAAGCAGTCTCGATTGTTCTTCTTGCTTTTCTTCCTGTTTGCGCAGCCCCTCTACGATTTTTCGGACCTGTTCCTGTTGTTGACGAGCTTGCTCTTGTTGTTGACGAGCTTGCTCTTTTAAGAGAACTAAGATGGCATTGACGTCCAACTCTTGCTTATATGGGGTCGGTGAGTCTGATGGGCCAGTGCGCGACGCAGAGTCCTCACCTGCTGCAACTCGGCTCCGGGTCTGCACTCCCTTCTGCTCGTTCTCACGTGATGTAGTCGACATTTTCTATCCCACTTCTGACACCAAATGTTACGTCCACGGGGTGGGTCACGTGATAGAAAATACACTAATTGATCACTAATTAAAAGGAATGCAAACTTTATTACAAAATTAATAATTAACAAGGCTTACTTAATAAATCAATTCACTATGACGCACTTTTCACTCACTTCGCTTTGAGATTCGCACTATTCGCAGTTTAATTCCAAACTCTCCTCCGCTGCGTTGGCGCGCGGCTTATATATCCAGAGCCCTTCGTACTAGAACATTCCGGATAAAACGGCGACCCCTCGGTTCATGAATGTTCCAGAGCGTCTAGAGTGTTCGATGCTCGTTCGACCCAACGACTGGAACATTCCCGAATATGCTGTCCCTTTCTAGTTGTCTCTTTCACACACTTCTCGAACCTTCTCAATCTAGATGTCTCTAGAGAATAGTGCTGTCTCTTTCTAGTTGTGTCTTTCACACACTTCTCGAACCTTCTCAATCTAGATGTCTCTCTCTAATAGTGCTGTCTCTTTCATTCCTTCGAGAAATTTCGCCATATAATGAAGTGTACTTTAAGGATGCTGAGAACTGACACAGTCAGCGAAGAGTGGAGTGATGAAGTCATGCAACTAGCTCAGCAAGAGGATCCTGACGTAAAGCCGATTTTTGACTGGATTAATGCAGGAATACCCAAACCAAGATGGTGCGAAGTAGCTCCGATGAGTTCGGTAACGAAAAGCTATTGGGCACAATGGGACAGCTTGGTTGTGCATAATGGCGTACTATGCAGGAAATGGGAATCGGCGAATGGGAAGGATGCTCATCTACAAGTAGTCGTTCCAAGGAAAAGAGTGAAAGATGTTTTGCGAAGTTTCCACGACGGTACTTCTGGTGGACACCTAGGAGTGAAAAGAACCTTAATGAAAATCCGACAACGGTTTTATTGGATTCACTGCCGTGAAGATGTCGAAAACTGGTGCAAGAGGTGCGTTAACTGTTCAGCAGTTAAAGGTCCGCACACCCGTAGTAGAGGAGCGCTCAAACTGTACAATGTTGGAGCACCTTGGGAGAGAATTGCGCTAGACGTCGCAGGCCCGTTCCCGACATCTGACTCCGGAAACAAGTACATTCTTGTCGTGATGGATTACTTCACTAAATGGCCTGAAGAGTTTGCCATCCCTAATCAGGAAGCAGTCACTATAGCAGAGAAGTTAGTAAATGAAGTTTGTTGTACATTTGGAGTACCTCTGGAAATTCACAGTGATCAAGGCAGGAACTTTGAATCTGCGGTTTTTCAAGAGACTTGTCGAATCATGGGGATGCATAAGACGAGGACTACGGCATATCACCCACAATCGGATGGAATGGTGCCTACTTGCCTAGGGGTTACGTAACGATTGTATGAAATATTTTCGAGTTAGTAATCGTTTTATAAAATTCGTCATGATCATCATCATCTTAGCCTGCGGTGCACGCCGCGCCCAAACCTTTACACATAGAAAGCTGAAATTTGGCATAGAGGTTTCTTTTATGATTTGTACTAGGGGTAAGGCTAAATTTATAGGGGATGAGAAGGGGCGTGGAATTCTGAATTAAAAAACTTTGTTTTTTAAACTTCCTATCATATAACTGGGAAAATACTCTTCAAAAGATATAAAAAAACATATCACGTTTCGCTGTTTTTAATGCTGAAAAAGGGGTTGGAAGTTTGAGTGGGAAAACGTTATATTTAACCTACGTTATGAAACTTAGAAAATGTACTTTTCAAGGGAAATCAATGTTTTTGGTAATTACTTTTTGTGGTAAAGATGAACTTTATTTTCAGACAGAAAAAAATGAGAAAAACCGTCGAATATGGGTGAGGACCAAATTCTTCGCCAGGAGTCCGTCTTCGTCAGGAGGAGGACGTCTTTCGGCTGATATGATGATGATGATGATATGTGATACTGCAAAAACAAAGGATATTGCACAAGACAATCAAGGAACTCCAAAAAGAGCTCTTTTGGAATATATGTTGCCATATGTAATACCAGTTCGGTGTGGAGAAGAAGAGTTCCAGCTGTAAGACTGCAAAAATGAATAAAGATGACTGGTTTTGGAAGGAGAAGATGGAGCCAAAATTAATATTGAAAGAAATGAAATGGTTGATGGGAGGAAAGTAGGTCAATGTCAATTAGGGACATACTTACCTAGGAGAAACTTAAAATATAGATAGATTCATTTATTTATTTTAGAAAATAACATGATTATTTTATTTTACATCAAAAATAAAATACATTCACTAAAAGATCGTCTATAGGTATAATAATTTAAACATTTTAAACTATACGAGTGGCTCGGATTTACTCGGACCAATATTCGTACGGCTTGTGTTTGTAATTTAAACACTGTCAGAGTCAGACGAGTCTCCATACAAAACTATACCGTATGACGTAAGAAAATAAGTGCGTCATCATCATCCCCTAGCGTTATTCCCGGTTGTGCCCTAAAGGAGCTCAGGCTCCGCTTTGACACCTAATCCCAAGATTTGGCATAGGCACTAGTTTTATGGTAATTAAATAAGTGCGTAAGTTTAATAAAATAAAAACATTAAAAACTAAAACTAAAACTAAAACTGATTTTTATTTCCTACCTCACTATAAAGTGAAAGTATAACAATGATCAAGAAGGGTCGGTCCAACAGCACGGCAGCACTCGAACCGCACGCACACTGTAAGCATCGTAGTGTGGGTTGCTAATCATAGCCGCTCGCAGGCGATCGCGACTTTGTCGAGTTGTATCGAAATGTTTGCACGCTCTTAAGACTTCGTATACCAAACTTAAATCACATACTTTTTACTATGGGGCTCCCAACTCAACATTTCATAACTGTTGAGACAACTAAAATGAAATTGACCAATCACGAGGCGCCTTTAGAGAACTATAATGTATTTGACCGACCGGACGCCGTCATGAGAAAGTCAAAAGGGAATAGACATCAACGCACAAAAAAGAAAAAGCCGTTGGTTGCACTTCGTTTTCAATAGATACCAAGTTTGTTTAATTAGTTCAGTTGACTCGTAGAAAAAGTATTGTATACAATAGTTATATAATTATCTTTTTAAGTCTCGTACCTTAATTAGGCTACTCAGCAAGCTTCGTGGCCTAAACGTGGTACTCGACTGAAAAAGCATATATTATATAACGATTGCATAAAATACTATTTCAGGTGTAACTGAAAATCATAAGATGTAACTTCTTGCATACGACACCTGAGTGCCCTGCAACAGTAAGTAGCAATATTACTATTATCCTTATCCTCTGCTGTAAGAAGGCTTCCGAAAAATATTTACTGTTTAAAGTACATTTGTACCGCAAGCTTTATGCAATTGATCTTAACTTCATTTTTTTCATTTCTTTATATTCACTAATAATTACGCCATAATTCTAGTACTTAAGCTTGTTGATACTGCCCCAATAGATCGCACCATCAATCTTAAATCGTAGTAACAAAGATGACAAACGGGGTTGTCAATTATTGGAATTAAGGTTTCATCAACCATTGGTACGATTACCTTACCAATAATAAGGGTTAGGAAGGGCCTTCCTAACAAAAACACTCCAAGTACTACAAGACAATAGCACTATAGACCGACATCTTAAATGATGGAACCCTCACTGCGGGTCCCTAATAATGAACGTTTGACGACCTAGCAAGTAGCAACGCACACTGACGTTCAATGAAAACAATAAAGCTACATATTTAATTATACATCTTCATATTTAAATGTCTGGTGTTAGGCACACTTTTCTGTAGGTAAGGAATTTATTGGGTGTTCAAAAATGTGTTTCACTCTGAAATTGTTTACAGCGGTGGCAGGTATATCGAGTTATTCACCGCCAGCGACAGACTCGAAGTAGAGGGCACTTTAGGCTATAGCTACCTCCAATAATCCTACTAATGTTATAAATGCGAAAGTTTAGATGTTTGGATGTTTGGATGTTTGTTACCCAATCACGCTTAAACGGCTGAACGGATTTGAATTAAATTTTGCACGAAGATAGTGTATAGCCTGGATTAAAATATAGGATAGTTTTTATCCCGGGTCCACCCGGACGAAGTCGCGGGCGGAAGCTAGTTATAAATATGAAACAGTTTGGATGTTGAGATGTTTGTTACTCATCACGCTTAAACGGATAAACCACGGAATAAAGAATCCATTGGAAGTGGTGAGTGGGCGTTCCCGTGTCGCCGATCATGAGCAATAATAAGCATACTTCTTGCACAGATTATTGTCAGTCACCTAGCGACCGCACGCAGCGTATGACATGAGTGAATATTTGTTTATTGTAGGAAAATGCCGTATTGCGTTATTGAAAGCTGGTCCCATAATGGCACATAAAAAACTTGTCTCATGGAGGTATTTCTTATCATCGTTAAGGTATATTTTAGAATACGTATAAAAAATAAAAAAATTCTTATACAATTTGCGCCTGTAGTCAAGGAAATATCAATTCTATTTCTCTAACAATAAAGTTCATAATCCTGTGTATTATTTCGCTACTCAGAACGTGAATGCACGGCAAATTTCCCGAAGGTTCGCTACTCAAATGCTTGTGGCTAAGGTCAATACTTATTATCGATAAACCAAAATGAAAAAGATTATATTTTTATGAGTAATATTCTTGTTATTTTAATTTCAATTTATAATACTACAATACTTCCGATTATACAATAATACATATGTATAATCGGAAGTCGATAAACGAGAAGTCCCTATGACAGCTCAAAAGAATTCCGGGCTCTGGTAATATGTATCTGAATATTGTGTCATACACAATAAAATAACTATTATAATCTTATAGTTTTCCTAGACACAAATACAAAGGAAAAATGGATCGATAACACGGGGACGAAGGATTGGTTTCCGCAACGATTCAACACCATTTGTTCGAAAAAAATTTATGCAACTGGTATTTTTGAGTTGCGCCAAAAGGAAATCGCTTCATTCATGAAGATTCAATTCAAACCTAGAGTATTGTATGTAGCGTAATTACGAACAATTGATTCAATTCGCAATACGCACGGCGAACTACTGACATTTAGCTTCCTGTTATCCCGCACAACGAACAAATTTGACGGTAAATTCTCACTAGACACTCGCACAACGTCGGCAGTGTCGATTGCTGGTAAAATAATTCTATATAGTATTTGAGATGTGCTTGTATTAAATTAAACAAATTATATTCTTTGTTTATTAGAAATCTGTGTTTAATTGCTACAACATTTATAACAATAGTAATTTAGTATAAATGTTACCTACTACTAATTATATAACAAACAAGATTTTATTAGAAACAATTTGTAAATAAGTCTTAGCTTAATATTTACCGTATGAATATCATAAAAATATCGATAGTCAAACTCCTACCATACCCACAACCCTATTCCATTACAGCCTAGTCGTATCATCATTCACATTTTGCAGTACATGAGACTTTTTGGTTTCAAGCGGTCGCATCTTCATAGTTTTGAAAACACCGCCATCTTGCGTCGAGTAGCCGAACGACCACGCCTCTTGCAAGTCTTGCAACGCATATGGTAACGGACGTAAGAAATATTTACTTGACACTCTAAATGAGACCGTAAATAGTACTAGTTAAAGTAGATTTTGCATATAAAATTTGCTACGGTTAACAACATATTGTCACGGCACGTTTTAACAAATCGAAAGCGTATTGCAATTGTGTGTTCGTGTATTATTGAAGTGTGGTTGTGTGCGTGCGGCGACAGTGGTTCTCTATGAAAATCGGTTGAATGCCACTTCCAATGGATTCTTTATTCCGTGGGATAAACCGATTTAGATTTTTTGCACGATGATAGTTCATAGTCTCAGTTAAAGTATAGGATACTTTACATCCTGGGTCCATGCACACGAAGTCGCGGGCGGACGCTAGTATGGAAGAAATAAGATTAATAAATAAATATTAACAATCTTACACAAATCGAACTAGTCCCATTGTAAGCTCAGTAAGGCTTAGTTTATGGGTGCTAGACGACGATAAATGTAATAGATATAAATTCTTAAATACCTAGAAAACATCCAAGACTCAGAATCAAATATTCACCCTCATCAAAGAAATATGTCCCCTTACCGGAATCGAACCCAGGGATTTCAGCTTCGTAGGCAGCTTAACCAGGCTTACCGGTTATCACAAGAATGAATCTGGTATCCATACTTAATATTATAAAGGGGAAAGTGTATGTGTGTTTGTTTGTCCTTCTTTCACGGCAAAGGGAGCGACGAATTGACGTGATTTTTTAAGTGGAGATAGTTGAAGGGATGGATAGTGACATAGGCTACTTTTTGTCTCTTTCTAACCCCCCACTTCCCTAAAATGGAGGATGAAAGTTTGTATGGCGCTACGATATATAACCGAGTTCCACGCGGACGGAGTCGCGGGCAGAAGCTAGTGTCTTATAAAGTGGAATTCTCGGAGCGATTTCTTCGGAAAGGTCCCACAAAACTGAAGGCGGCTGTTCATCCTGCTCCTTGCAATAAATATAAATTTCCATGCCAACGCTAAATAAAGGTACTTCGTGCTAACATCCTACCCGCCAAGAGACCCAAGCTAGACAAAGACCTCCCCCAACGATCTCCCCAAGGACCAGTCTTGCACCGCTACATCCAAAGGCAAGCCGCGATTCTGATCAGGGCTATTATTCGCTACGCGCTAATGCGGCTAACCCCGCCGGACACCCGCCACGAAACTAGACCTCAGTTTCCACAGTACCCCTGGTTCCAGTTTATAAAACAAACAAAATACAGCAAAAACAAGTTGCGTATGAAAAACTTAAATTCGCTGTATTTTTTTAAAAACTAATTACAGACATAGATATACCTCATGTCATTGTCCTTTGTATGTGCAAAGTTTCTTTACAATCCAACAAGTAGTTTTAAAATGAGAGCGTAATAACTACGTTGGTATGGAGAATCGAGCTTACTGCGGACTCTTAAAACAAGTTACAGAATAGGGGGGCAGATCGTCGGTTCGCCTTGTTGGGGGCCGTCGCACGTTGCGTCTTCTAGTGGTCGCTGTCACCGAGTTCGCTTGAGTGTACTAACATATACGTTGCAACTAAGACTCAATTTACAAGTAGGTAATTATGCTTCGCTGCTCAATTCGAAGCGATTAATTTACGGCCATTATCAAGATTATTTAAAGAATAAATGCTTTGCTTAATTATAGATTTAGATATAGGTAAGTTCGTTTTATTATTAAATATATTATGGGTGTATATAAGTTTCAGTGTCGGGCAGTGCACGGGGGCGCGCAGGGCGGCGCGTGGCAAGCAGCAACTGGTCACGCGACTACGCGGTGTCCAAGCAAAAATAAACGCAGGACCCACTCGTTTTCATTATATTTGTTAGTTTAGTTGGGAATGTTTACAGTAAGTAAATTTAATTTTTTACATTGTTAAATTGCAAGATGCTAATAACAACGCCTTGATCTACTGCCTATTAATTAAAAAAGTTGATGTTAGTTTTTAGACAAGACAGTGATGAATTGTTAATTAATTGGTATTATTTTAAGACCCAATGAGACATTTTATTCGTGATTGTTACTAGATTAGGCAATGACGTCTCCTTTAGGTCACTTCCGCATTTGGCGCCACGGAATCTAAAACGAGAGCTTAGTTCTCGGTATACAGTCAGTATTAAATATACATATTAAATATCACAGTAGTATAATATTGTGCAGTAGTATAATAATGAGGCTATCCGCAGCAGAACCAAGGTAACCGATATAGTCCTCCGAATCGCTAAACTTAAGTGGCAGTGGGCGGGGCACATAGCACGTAGAACCGATGGCCGTTGGGGTGGAAAGGTTCTCGAGTGGCGACCACGAACCGGAAGGCGCGGCGTGGGTAGGCCCCCCGCAAGGTGGACTGATGACCTGGTAAAGGTTGCTGGAGTCCGCTGGATGCGGGTGGCGCAGGACCGGTCACTTTGGCACTCTTTGGGGGAGGCCTATGTCCAGCAGTGGACGTCTTTCGGCTGATATGATGATAATATTGTGCGAATACGAGGCGGTACGCATACAGCACTGCCACATTCGTAGATTCGTACCGTCCCGCTTTCGCGCATCCTGCGACGATCAGGAAGCACTCATTGAAATGTAGGCGGCGCTTAAAATAAAATGTAAGTACCTACTGGCCTGAAACACATCACTTACTCATTTTTTGAAACGGTTATTTTAATCTGATACTTAAAATCAAGTAAAAATAATTTAAGCTTACTTTAGGTATTGTCCCAGCTTTTTATGTGAGTACTTATATTAAAGTTACTACATTACATCGAAAAAAGTAGAAGGTAGGTACTTACATAAAAAGCTATGTGAATTTACGTGACAAGAGTGTAGCGTTATAAAACAGATACGCTTTTGACGCAAGTATAATAAAACAGATAGGCGAAGGTACTCATGTAGGTATAAGTACTTCGGTGCTCGCCGTGAAACATCTCTTTCGGCTCGGCTGTTCAATTAAGAAACAGCGCCTGTGCGTATCTGCATAAATATTTTTATTTTAATCACGAAAATTTATAGAAGCCATTTAACACCGGCAAATATATATCACTTTAATAGAGATTCAAAGACTATTTCTTAGGTGACAAACAGTAATTAAACGGCTGCTATATTCATTAAGAGTTGGTATTTTGCGAGAGTGGTCAATTTTCATTCACGTCGGTTTTTAGTGTTATTAATGTCGTCTGCATTTTCTGTTATTTAAATAAATAATGTGAATCTATGGAAGAAACACATTTGTGTAAAATAATTAATTGTGTGTATGAAGGATTGCAAATAGGAAGACATCTATAAGCATCATAACGATTTCATGCTAAACACAAATCAATAAACTTTTCTGAAAAAACTTAATTGTTAATCATGTTAACGTTGTGTTAGTACACTTATTAGTATTATACAACATTTGATGCATTTTTTTCGTTTGACCTGTAATAAAAACAAAATAAATGAACAAAGTTTGTGAGCGCAATTCCAATTTTAAACGTATCAATGTCAACAATCAACGTCTCCACAATGTAGCACCCATTAAAGGTGTCCATCATGAAGGTGTCCCACCGAGGAGACATTCGTCCGCTCCTCATTACAGAGTAAACTGTAACAAAAGTGTATTTTATCGAGCAGTAATTATTAGCTTGGAGAGGGTTCTTTTGATGACTTGTTTATCGAGTATTGGAGATAAGTAAAAAGAGGAATCTTGTGTTCCCGCAGAGACGTACATTCAAGAATTTGTTGACAAGCAATTAAGGGTGGGCAGAGCGAGCCGGCGGTGCCGGTGGCAGGCCAATTTTATATGTGTAAATAAACTTTTGAGTCAATGAACCGTTGTCACTTTCTGTGAATATTATGGAACACACCGGCCCTTATTTGGGCCAGTTATTGAAAGAATTTAATGAGATTCGATGGCAGGGACCGATTGTTTTATAATGTGACATAATTTCAACTGGCTATTACATTAATTATAAGATTAACATTGTAGTAAAGTCACAGTATAGGAACAGTACATAAACTTCGAACAAAGGTACATCGCACGGCTGCACACATGCGCGCGTGTTCGGTACGCACACACACATAGCCTTCGGGAATGATGGAGAATGCTTCAATCGGGGCCGCGCCGTTGCGGTGTTCGCTCGTTCTCACTCGCTACGTCAAAGGAAGCCGCCTCGTAGGTATGAAGACAGCGAGCCGCCAGTGCCACGATATCAAAAGGAGCCAAATAGGCTTGTAACTAAGCACCTACCAACCTAGTGTAGTTTAGCAACTATAACCCTATATTATTACTTATTACTATTTTCCTATATTTACTAGGAAATATTTTAGGCATAGTATAGTGGTATTAAAATATTCCATGAAGTGGGAAACTAAAAACACCTACCCAACTATCTATAATAATTATTAATTTGTGTATAAAATATTGTCTATTAAACTGTAACAGAAATACTTTGCATACTTAAAAGCAAAATTAGTATTATAGGTATGCCAAGCCACAAACTTGACACAGCCCTGCGCATCGAGCGAAAGTAGGTAACGAACGCTACTAAACGGCCTCAGATTACCTACTGTATTATTCTTCTATACTGTGGTAAAGTTAACCCCCTGCTAAATCGTATATATTTTAAAATTGTATGTTATCTCTGCCTACTCCTCCTGGCATTGCATTATTTGATACGTAAGTATTTATCTATCAATTTAAATACGAGTATGCATAGTCTATGCATCTTATTAATATTTGCGCAGTGTGTTGAACGTCAGTAATATCATATGGAAGCTTGTTAAGGTGTTAATCACCAGCCGTATATAGCTATTGCAGTCAGTTTCATTATCTTCACACCTGCTAGTGGCCATTATAAATAGTCAATATATAATTCGCAAACGGAATAGAGGCTTCTACTTGATTATTTCACTATAAGTACTGCTTTAGCAATTTGAAAGGAAAGCATCGAATGCCCGAGAGTGCTCGATTTCGCCAATATATAATTGTATGGTTAGGATAACAACGAATAACATTCTTAACAAATATACGTGCCTAACTCATTTTAGGCATTTATCTACGATTGTGTAAGCTATCATAAATCCAACAGCGTGTTTAAGTCGAGCAGAGTTAATGTGCTGACAGATTTTAAAGTCGAACTGAACAACGAACAGAGCTAAGCATAGAGCCGAACATCGCTACGAAAATATTCACGAACATTCTAGCAAATGCTCTAGTATATGCAGTGAACAGTGCAGGTGTGGGTGCAGAGGGATGGCGGAGGAACAATAACAAAATTGCTCGGCTCGGCAAAAAAGCGTGAAGCAAATTTACCGTCGTTTCGCTAGAATGCTCGCTAGAACGCTCGCTAGAATGCTCACTATAACGCTCCCGTTTATTGTGTGATCTTTTAGTGTAACTGTAAATGTAACAATACATTCGCTAGAATGCTCATTACAAGTGAATGTTCAAGTTTATCACCACCTTTAGGGTGAATATCCACCAGACATATTTGCACATCTCTGGTGGATATTCAGGCTTATGCCAGACTGAAACACTAGGATACGATACATGCTCCGTGATTTTAAAGGTATGCGGTTGTTATCATAAACTATCGTGAAGAAACTTTGCAAAATGAATGAATCGGCCCCACTCGTACACTTTCTCTGTAACAAGAAAAAACAATTGAGTTTAAGTTTTTTAATGGTCTGCATGTCTTTCCCAATTATTTCAGGCTTGCCATTGACAATGCTAATTACTTTCAGAACAAAAATCCTCAAAATGACCTGATTCTTGTAATAACAAACCTATACGGAAACTATAAAAATACCAGCATACCATGAAATATTTGCACAGGATTCATTTTAACTTGAATTAACTCGGTCGGTAAGGCTTACAATTGTCTTAATTATTAAGTTAATGAAAGTATGAAGTGTCCAAATAACTCATAAAATTGTTTTAACATTTATTTTATTTTAACATTGAAATCTCCATTAAAAACTATCCAAGTGCGAATCGGATTTTCACGTTAAGGCTCCGTATTCTATACTACTTTTTTTTACTTACTACTTTACAACGGAGTCACATAACTCCTCCACTTCTGTGAACGGAGTAAACAGCGCGGTGCTATGATTACGATATCTGGTTTTATTCTGAATAATCGGCAATAAAATCATTTAAAAAAGATACAAACGCCATATTTTTTATTTTATTTAATGCTTAAGAGCGAGCTGTAGAACTAGCGATAATTTCCTTGTTTTTGAAATTCAAAAACTGAATTGACAACTAGTCAAAGTACTTCATAGATATACAGTAATATAGTCAGATAAGCACTATAATAAGATACATTTCTACCTTTTATATACATAACCCTAAAACGTATTTCATGCTTTTTTTTTACACATTGGACGCTAAACTGGTAACTTATTATTACCATAATAAATATATGGCAAAATATAAATGTTAAGTATTTCCTTGTAAAAAGTAATTTTCGTGCAATAAAATTAAGCGAGCTCTTAAACACGCGGAAATTACTGCAAAATGGGGGGTCGGTTTGGTCGGGGCATATATGCTAAAGTCTGAAACTACCAGCATATTACTTGTCTGCAGTTTCTTTCAAGTAGTATGCGGGTAAATTACATCGTAAAGATTTACTTATTAAGATTTTACTTAAACATAAACAATTATAATTACTTATTTAAAATGCAATAGGTACGAGTATAATGGTTATATCTATTCTAATTATTGTCTGAGTTGTTATAAAATGAATCTCTCTGAGTATTTAGTATCTATAACTATACGTTTTAAAAATAATAACTTTTATGTCAGTTGGGATATTGACGTAAAAAGTCTTGGAGGTGTACTCATAAGAAACACGTCGTAAGTAAACAAAACTGTTTTTTAATGCAATTAAAAAATAACTATACTGACAAGTGACAACACTAAAATACATATTTACGACGAAGTAAAATAAGCCATTACGATATTTTCGCACTCGCAAAAGTAGGAAGATATTAACTTCTAGAGCACTGTTGCCTACGCTTTTTGAGGTCCAATTTATGTCTCACGATAATAAACATTGTAGATACATATTAATAATCTCTCTCGAATCTGCAGTTTCAATAGAGGATTATGCCACGGCGAGAGGTTCGACACCGTTTGATTTGCAAATGATTTATTACGCCCTCGTAAAGCCGTAGATAATTATTGGTTTAACAAACGTACGCGGCAGCTTTTAAAATTAATGGATATGTGAATTAAAGTTGCGAGAGCGGTAATGAAGATAACGCGTACTGGACACGGGTCGATAACGCCCTGACGTCTCTTACTCGCAGATAACTTTAATTACGGAGATAAAAAGGCCCTACGTACTACCATTAGGCTTTATAATGTCGGACTATTCGCCCTCTCAGTCTAGCCTATTGGATTAGAATGACAGAGAGCAGCTACATGGAGGTACAGCCAACTGAACATATTAAATTCTTGGATTAGATACCAGTAAGTAACAACACAATAGTAGTAGATATAGGTATATTATGTTTATTGTAAAGATACTATACTATGTATTTAATTGTCTGATGCTTATTACTCGTATTGCTGACTGTGTTCATTTTTACGCCTGCCATCGCCATATCAGCTTAATGGTACCTAATTGCATTATTATTTATACAGAATAAACCTACTAAATTTGATTACGGGACTTTGATCAAACTGCCTTGCAGGATTACACCTAAACATACTAGCTTACAGACATACCTACTTATGCGTGTGAATTTTGAAAATTTACTTTCTCTTTTATCTGATTGAAATCATTTATTTGTGTATTTGTTTGGTGTGATACAAATAAATAAATAATTTGATCTAGGAATATTGTCGCTGACTAGCTCATACTCGTAAAGTTGCTAAAGTAATTTCATACATAAATTGACATATTGCCAATTTTGTAGGTAACATTGCGGTATAAAGACTGGCTCACTGCTGGTCTGTAAAAAGTGCAATTAGAAGTGCATTGAGCCAAAGACAAATTAAGTGGGCAACAGTATGATAATAGATGCACCTTATGGGTTGTACTTTGTTACTGACGCAGCTAACTAAGCTGGCAAGCTTCGCTATACAAGCGAGTGCCCGCGGTAAATACAAAACGGATTCCCATACAATAAGTTTCGTCTAAAATGCCTCCGTACTTAAACCAGATATTGGAATTTGGAGACAACGATGAATAGTGACATGCTCACTCATTTATTTAAATAAATAAAATTAATATCACGGGACAATCTTACACAAATCGAACTAGTCCCATAGCAAGCTCAATAAGGCCTGTGTTAGGCACCGCCGGTGAGTAGCGAGTACTCTCATAGTAATTCTTACTCGCTTGAGCGAGTAGCACGTAGTAGCACTCGCTTAGTCGCCGGCGGTGGGACAAGGGCCACACGGGTACTAGGCGTCAATATATTTAAAAGATATAAGTACTTAAACGCATAGAAAACATCCAAGAGTTAGGAACCGGGATTCGAATCCAGGACCTAGTAGATTTCGTAGGCAGAGCCCACTAGGCTAACCGGTCGTCCGATTAATCGATTATCAAATATTTTTTACACGTATTTTTAATAAGTACATAGTCTTCGTCCTACACTAATACGTCCTCAACGTGTCGGGCTTAGCTTCGACTTCACGACAATATATCCTCGTAATGCTCTAAATGTGGCTCGTAAAACCAAACTTTGCTCCTTTGGTCAACAAATTCCAAGGTTATAAAGGTTATGTTACATAAACTGACAGTGACGATAATGTTTTCCCGGTCGGGTTAAATTTAAATAGGCGAGGCGAGGGACGGAAGACCGCTCTAAAAGTTACATATTTACCCAACTTTTTTAATTTACTGCCGACTTATCAGGTAACTTGCCATCTTCACGTCAATCGATGAATAAAAAATAAATTTAGAAAGACCACAAAATGAATTCAGTGAATCGAAACGAGTTTCAATTAGTTTGGCAGGTGACGATATTGTTTCTTACACCAAGCAATTAGGATCTCGGGCCATCAATCTCGTTCATTAAGCTCCCTTAGAAGGTGTTCCTTGTAGTTCGCGTCAGTCCCGCCTACTTTTCGCGCAAGCGAAATGTATTTATAACGACGTGAGAGCACACCCACGATATCCAGCACATTTTTGCGTTTCTCTAAACTAATAGATGGAAGATTGATGAATTTGAATACGCATTGCGAATTGTTAGTTATTTTCAGATACCTGATTCATCAATCTTCGGGGAATCAAGGAAATGAGGTGTTAGAGATAATTAATTTAAAGTTAATGTTTCGCGTAATATGGCTGTAGGTCTCAATTAGCTATAAAACGTGGTGAAAGTTTCAAAAAAGGTATAATCTGGTTATGACTGTTTGAGTTCGGCTATTTTGGGAAGAATATATCATGATATATAAATCTGATCAGGAAGTTAACACTGGCACCTCGCTCTACTACTAGATAATTTTTAATCTGGCCAATTGCAATCGAAACCATAGCAGGAATGGAGAATCTGAAAACAATTTCCAGTAAAGCATAAGTGCTATAAGTAATGACCTCGATTACATTGTGCACCGTTTGGGAGGAAATGACAAATAATAAAAGCAGTTGGATCTCAATCGCGCTTCCGCTATCAATCTTGCGCGAGCGCAGAAAACAATACATTGGCTCCCACGGGTCCGAGTGTCCGGTCGGGCAGTTGGCCGAACGATATATAAGAATACATGACGTGCCATTAAGAGTATTTACCTAGTTAAAAAGAACGGTAGCTGTAGAACTATTATCTTTCACTAACAATACAAATGTGGTGCAGACAAATGTTTTTAGTTTTTCAACACATATGTTGAATTTAGTTAGTTATTATTGTCTTGTCAAATGAGTTAGGTGTAAAAGCAAAACAGCGTGTCCACACTTGTATGCTTGTCTCTCTAAACGTAACTAAACAACGACTATTTACAGACACGCTGTCTGTAAATAGTCGTTGTTTAGTTTGCGGGCTCTAGTTTTCCCACTGAATATAATATATTAAGTATGCACATAGTTAACTTAATGGCGTCACATCTCGCGGGCAAGTAGGAATATGAACCACTAAACAAATAGTTAGATTAAAAGTTAAATGCAATATTCTAACCCGTATTTAAAAATAAATTTGGGAAACAAATGTTATCAAAACCTAAATCACATGAAAACCTAGTTAGGTACGTATTTGAAACATTAACTTTTTTTTAAACCATAATCACTTGGGCATTGAACACAACGAATCCTTAAATCAATAAAGGGTGAATGAAACGCACTTGCGATTCTTCTAGTCGCAAGCTTCCAGAGGTTACGGTTTCTTCTTACCATCAAGCAGGCCGTGTGCTTATTTACCACTGTCCTATTTAGTATAAAAAAATGCAAGCAACTTTGGAACATACCGTCGTTTATAATGAATTTCATAAAAAAAAAGAATTAAAATAAATCTAGTACCGCTATGGATTTTATTGCACTTCTGGGTAGATGACCTGTTTTATCCAAATTTTAGTGGCCAGCTGACTGTCGCACATTACACATGTTTGTGCAAACGCCGTCGTTGCCATATCATATACATATTAAATAATTTTGATATTCCCGATAACGTTACTTTTATTAACTTTCTTGGTAACCACCGGGTGCGTTTACAAGTTATTCTAATCAAAGAAGACTTTTTGGAAGTGTAAAAAATCTCTTTATTTCGATATTTAAAAGTGCTTAACATAAAAGCAGGAATAACGTATTCATATGTTAAAGTCTAAGTCATTTATTCTTCGATTTAAGCATTTTTTTTTTTTTTTTTTTTATGATATAGGAGGCAAACGAGCAGTCGAATCACCTGATGGTAAGCGATAATCGACGCCCATGGACACTTACAACACCAGAAGAGTTGTAGGTGCGTTGCCGGCCTTTAAGATGGGAGTACGCTCTTTTCTTGAAGGCTTGAAGGTTATAACGGTCCGGAAATACCGCAGGCGACAGTTCATTATACATGCACCAATGAATATCGATCGTTAAAGTAGACCATTCGAGCATAAGTAGTGCATTTGAACCATTTGAATACCACGCCGTTATATGACCTGATATTGATGATGGATTTGTTGTAGAGCTCAGGAGCCTTCGCAGATTGGAGTATCCACTTATATTAATGTCCCTTTACAGAGGCTCACATGACGTATTATTATTGATCATAATAAATTTTAACTTGATAACTTAATTTTCCCTGATGGAGTCGTCGAGCCGGCCACGCGCTCAGTAAACACGCAAATTGTCCGCTACATTGCGTACAGTCAGCAATAAATATTGAATATTTAAAACAGAAATGCCTTAAGTCCATAATTGGTAAACTTGAGAATTCAATCGTGGTACCCTACAAATAGGTTTGAAGTGCTACGATGGTTTTGTTGTAAGTAAATGATCGATTGTTTTTTTACCCACATTTGTCACAGTTTTTTTTGACAACGAAATAATTCCTAATGCATCCTAGAATAGAGTCGATATAACGGGTGCCTGTCGTATCGCATAATGATGATCGTCCTAAAAAAAATTAGTCGAGAATGTTTGGCATAATGTAGTGGCATACTACTTATTTAGCCTATTCATTTTTGCGCATACACATTTAAAAGATCTAAAGTATCCTAATATTGATTACTCGAACATCGAATTACCTAAAAAGTAATAGTCCTAATTTTCAATGTCATAGTAATTATTTTGCCTATTATTAAATTAGCTAAAATTACACTACCTATACTATTTTTTTCCTAAATTGTATACTATTTTTAAACTCTGTAAAGACCCGATCTACGGGTGCGTAACGATGCATATAATTTTTTTTTTTATAATATTAGTCGCAATAATACTCTTTTTATATAATTCTTGAGTAATATAACACTTAATATATTTACATACGATATAATAATCATTTTATATAATGATAATTTGATTTAATAACATTTAATATGATATACTTTAAGTATAATGCATATTTCCTATAATGAACAAATTATATAATGCTAATTTCTTCTAATGCACAATTAGCATAATATTTTTGGTAGACTCTAAGGCAGGTCGGTGTAGGTACGACGACGAGCAAAGCGAGGAGGAGTGTTACGTTGAACTGCGACCCTACAGAGCGCGAGCCGAGCGAGCGAAGCGAGCGTGCCGCGGCAGCGGCCGGCGAAGCGCCAGAACCGAACACTTTTTTACTACCTAACATAGGTATCGATATATATGCGTAACAAAATGTATGCACAACATTTTTAGAACATTAAATATTAGTAACATCAAAGTTATGGACATCAATAATTAAAAAAAAACTTCGACATAAATAACATTCGTACAATAAATATTTAGGACTATCGACATTAGGAACAACAATTTCGGCAAATAAAGAATATGCACAACAATGTTTATGCCATACGTTATTCGGCATAAAGTTGGTATGCTACAGAATAGTAGGTCCAACAATTTTATGCCACCCGATATAGACCCCGATATAACTTCTCTGACATACCATCAATTTAGCTCAACTACCTAGGCTGTGTATACAATTATACGAGATTAGAAGTCTCTTTGACTTACTGCGCAGTCATTTCAGCTTGGGGTCTCTTTCGCTTAATGCTAGGTTACGTGTACCATTAGAGTACCGTCTATATGGCCATATTTCGTGTTGCATACATTTTACGGTATTCTCAAAATTGTGTTTTTTAATGAGCTGTTATTTAACTTGCAATGTCTAATTGTCGGTGTAACAATTGCATCACCACATTTCGTGCATGACAGGTTTTTTTTTATCACGTTACCGTCGTGATGACAAGTCATGACAATTACAGATTTATAGTAGCAAGGATTATTGAGCTAAACCACGAACGGACAGTCGGACATGATATAACATGATAAGGGTTGCTCGTTGATTATGGAACCCTAAAAATTGGGACTGGGAATTAGCAGGAGTTTCATAAATAATAACTAAGTAGTGGGAAATCTAAAAACCAGATATGTTTCGATAGCATTATGACTGACGCAATATTATTAATACGGGTGTAGACTCAAAATTTATTATTAAGTACTTACTCCAAAAGAAAGAAGGCAAAATATCTCATATATCTCAAAGAATTATGAAGCTACAACAGTTTTAATATTGCTGGTTAGAGAGAGAAAACGCTCGCAGATAGTTGACGTCACGAAGGTGCTCTTTGCGGAATAGGGACAGAATATACCCCCCTCTTAAACTTTGGACACTTTAAAACTTTGTGAATCTTTAATCCCCTGGTTTACTTTTTTCTCCATTTGACAATATTTTTAATCCTTTCGGGAAAAGTCAACATTTTGATTATTTAATTTGGTTTCTACACCCCTAGTATTAATAAGAAATTAAGGAATATTGTAGTTATAAATAAACCGGACAGATAAGAAGACAAATGACGAAGTGTTAAAAATAGTGGGAGAGAAGAGCAACTTGCTGGGGACAATTGAAAACGGTTGAGGCAAAATTAGGTCACTATAATATACGACACGACATTTTCTTTAAAAACATTCTAGATGCTGAAATCATAGGTAGGGTCGACGGAGGCAAACCTTTATACAGCAAAAAGTGCAAGTGCAAAAAAAAATATTCGTAACAAACAAATATAAATATCACATACACACATATAATATACACTACACACACACACACTACATATACACTACACTATTTAATTAAGTACTTAAAACTATTTATTTGATACGAAATGGTCCCGCCTCAGCATAATGCTGGCTCACGAGCCAGCGCTGGTCTTCCGGCGAGATCATTTTGAGTAGGTATTACGTTCTCTGCTGTACGTGCGATACGGCCTACTAAAACTGAACGCAGCCGCTGCGCTTGCGTCAAACAGCGCCATCTGGCTGCGTACAGTGAAATTATTATTTTCACCTTACGCACATGGTCGCACGTCGAACGTACCGAACAGCATTCCAACAAGTTTATATCTTAAACAATAGAAAACCCAAAGATATAACAAAGAAAAGGATATTATAAAACAGTGTCTGGTTAAATCCAGAAAAATAAACAAACAAATTAGTATTACGAACATTTTGACACAAAAAAAGAGAAGAAGACAGAAGTGTAACCTCATGTGTGAACAATTGTGCATTGTACATTTCCTGGCAAGGTCGCCATGAAGAATTAGGACCTCTCGGTAGGTAGCGGGTAATAACTGTGTTTATTCAGAGAAAATGTATGTCTTATATACTATTGCATTTCCTTGTGTTCCTATGAGTGGAAACTGCTATCAAGGTTACAGTACAAAGTCCAGGCATGTGCAGGTGGCTATGCCGAGGTCGAGGTATTATGTTACAGTTTGTTATGATTAAGTACTAATGGAAAATAGGTAGGAACTTTCCATCAGGTGTGCCGTATGCCCTCACTACAGCCAAATCAGGGACAGAAAACAAAGGTAATGAAAGATATCTACATTCTATTTACAAATAAAAATTATCGGCTATATTCATATTTTCAAACAATTTTGTTTTAGGTTCCACATAAAAACACAAAAGAATTACAAAAGACAGGACAACACGACGGTCTTATACACAGAAATGCTACAAACTACAGTGATCCGGGCATCTTCAGAGAACACCTTACAAAATGGGATAGAAAACACAGGTATTATATAATTATAATTATCATCATCAACGCACTAACGCAAGTGCAAGTCAGACCCGCGCACCGTGGGTTCCGTGCCGTACTCGCGTGCTTTGTAGCTATTTTAACTATTTTGGAAATAGCTAGTGTATCATGAGATCCCGTCATAAAGCATCTACTGGCACCTAGATGTCCTTTTACGCTGGTCATGCAAACTGAAGGTATTTTTATGCAATACAGTAAGTCCATCACTAATTCCTGTATTGTATTACTTATATGTAATGTAAGAGGCCTTGCTTCCTGCCAAATCCATGATTCTAGGGCAACGGGCCCATAGGTTTTTGGTTCACTTGCGAATTATGCGGCATAAACTGCCATATCTTTTGATTGCGATCATTTAGAAGTTTGAGTTTTTCACAGCTCCAAGCTGCAGAAATGAGTGTTGTTTTAATTTCAACTTCATACTTCCACGCGTTCCTGAGAAAATGATCTTGACAGACGCACAGACAGACACAGACAACAAAATGATTCTATAAGGGTTACTTTTAAGGTACTGAACCCTAAAAGTAAATGTGTCCTACCTGGAAGTAAAGAACTTAGTCGAGGATCGAAAGAACTGCCGCCTACTCCACCGCCAAGAGCCATGCTCTTAAATTATGATGATGATAAAGTTATAATATTAGGTAAGTACTTGACCGATCATACAAAAAATAAAACTCAATTAATGTAAAAAAACGTCCTAGTCCTCGAGGTTGCAGGAGTTTATGACATAGGCACTTTATGGCAAAGCTTAAAAATTGAATGAAGAAAAATCCTTTTAGTTCGAATTTTAATACCCATATTATTTGACTTACGAAGCATTGAAACTACACTCCAGACACACATCGAACGCGGTCCAAACGCGGGCCCGCGCGGGCCCGCGGCGCTAAAGTTACAACTCGGCAGCGCGGCCGCGTGTCGTGTCAAGCGCGGGCCCGCGCAGCTGCCGCGCTGCTGAGTGTGATAGAGATAGTGAGATAAATATCAAATGTGTTGGTAGTGAGAGAGATACGACGCGCGGGTCCGCCGCGTACCCCTGCGTTGCTCAAGCCGCCCGCTTGCGGTGTGAATATACCGCTTCAACCGCGCCCGACATGCGCCGCGCACGACACGCGTTCGGTGGGTGGGGCCTTAAACAGTTGTAAGTTTAAAAATGGAGAAACGACCACGATAAGAAAAAAAAAACACTGTAAGTAGTCATTACTCTCCTCAGCATCTCTTCAAACGGAAATAGCCTTAGTTGCGTAATTAGTTTAACATTTCAATTATTACAAACAATTATTTAATTCTACCCATAAACCCTCCGGGGATGCGGAATGTGTTTTGCTCGGTAAAGTTTATTGGTACGATTTAGACAACTCATACAATAGTCAGTAAAAATTGCTGCTTGTTTTTAATAGATAGCTGAATAGATATATATATTATGTATTACCGACTTCCTGAAAATCCAAACGATTCCTAGCATTTTTAATACAGTGTGTTAAATAAAATTGCATAAACTGTTAACCGCTCGTCTACCGTCTCCCCAACAGCCTGCTAGGGTAGCTTGGTTGTGCTGTGTGTTTATAGGACCTTTATTTTTAAAGCAAAATATTGGTTCTGTTTCACTTCACGATTTCCAAGATATTTACAGACATGAATGTCAAAAAAATAACACCACGTACGTTAACCGGGGTTACTTTAGGAAAAAATGGGGCTACTTTGATCATATAGAAACGAAGCATGAAATTGGAACTAATTATTTAAAATTATGAAGATATAATCGAGTAAACAGCAAGATAGAATACTAATATATTCACTGCCACAGTTCACCCACAAGTAGAGACAAGGATTTCGGAGACAAACCTATTTGATCAAAGTCGCCCCCCGAATCAAAGTAAATAAACCCCATTCCACCGTAACTATTGTTTTTATTACCACTAAAAATGTCTATTATATTCTTGCATGATGATCTTACATAGTTGTGTTAATAGTTGTACAATAAGTAATATAATTAGGAGTAACTAGCTCCTGCCCGCAACTTCGTCCGCGTAGAACTCGTTTATATTGTAATTGTACCTCCATACAACATTTCGCCCCCTTAGGAGATAATTTTTGGGATGAAAACTTATCGGTTCAGCGGTTTAAGCGTGAAAAGGTAACAGACAGACAGAAAGACAGTCGGAGAGACAGACAGTTACTTTCCCATTTATAATATTAAGTATGAATTATGTAGATAGCATATTCAGTTTTAAAACGCTAAAGTTAAATATTTTTAACTCATCATCATCATCATATCAGCCGAAAGACGTCCACTGCTGGACATAGGCCTCCCCCAAAGAGTGCCACAATGACCGGTCCTGCGCCACCCGCATCCAGCGGACTCCCGCGACCTTTACGCACGGAAACGTGGGATGGCACGGAAACGTGGTCGCTTACTATGGGCCTCATAAGAAGGCTCAAAGTCACCCAAAGGGCAATGGAGAGGGCTATGTTGGGAGTTTCTCTGCGCGATCGCATCAGAAATGAGGCTATCCGCAGCAGAACCAAGGTAACCGATATAGCCCTCCGAATCGCTAAACTTAAGTGGCAGTGGGCGGGGCACATTGCACGTAGAACCGATGGCCGTTGGGGCGGAAAGGTTCTCGAGTGGCGACCACGTACCGGAAGGCGCAGCGTGGGTAGGCCCCCCACAAGGTGGACTGATGACCTGGTAAATATTTTTAACTGTTGTTAACAAATTGTACACTAAAGTGATGAGGATAAAAACGCGTTTAATAGTTCCATTCGTTGAATCGTTTAGATTTTCCTACATATCTAATTAATATTTATACATATTTAGCATTTCAATTTATATTTGAAGGTTTATAGCAGTCTTAGGTGTACTTTATAGGGTTTCTTTATGCGAGTTAATTCTACGGTGCGGTGTCTCGCGTTGGCGCCCGCGCCGCGGAACTCAACTAGCGCCGGCGACTTTACCACTTTACAATTACGACATATTAGATTCGTTGTGAAGGATTTATACATTTTCATTGTCATCTTTTTTCAATTGTTTTTATTGTTTTTGTTTTTAAAAGTCTCCCGTTTTCTAATAAGTATAATTTTGGAGTATAAACACGGAAATGAAACACGGATAAGCTAAATCAAGTTTATTTAGCTGATCCGTGTTTCATTTCCGTGTTTATACACCAAAATTGAACTTATTAGAAAACGGCTACTTATTATAAAAAATATTGAAAAAAGATGACAATGAAAATGTATAATAAATAAACGCATAGTTGAAATAGAGAAAATACGTGTAATCGTCTAGTTAATAAGTTCAACATAATTTAGATATGTCGTACTAAACATTCGCACCAGGAGCCTGATTCAGGTCCGGTAATACCTAATCCAGAATAATGGGTATATACATATAATAAATAGACTAAACATGAATATAGTTTTATTGCCATTCGAATTAAATTGAAGTTAAAATAAAGGAAAGCTATGAAAAACTTACTTAACTACAAACACTACGATAACCTAGATAGTTACACTGAGTTAAGAAAAATAATAGAATTGAGACTTGTTAAATATGTAAGTAACATAATTAAATATGTACCCATGTAGTTGCAGTTGCAGAAGTGCTAGGATAATTATCGTTAGTGAATCCATAGGTAATCCTTAGGTTAGGTTACCCCCCCCCCGCCCAAAGCCGCATTTGGCGGGCCAAATACCCCCGTCTCCAAAAGAAGTATAATTACGCGACCATTCGTCGGTCCAACGCCTGCTATGCTATTCACAATCTGTCTTGACTCACCTCACCTTTCACCCCTACTGTATCTTGATCCAGAGTTTCAATAATATGTTTTTTTATCTAATCGAAGGTCACGTTATCGCTGGTTAGCGTCAGGTGGACTGTTGGCAAAAGTAGTAACTACCAGTCCTGTAAACCTGTTGCTAGCGGCGCTGCCGAGTAGCTTACTTGGTCCAGTAGCCCCTTGTTCCACCCACGACGTGGGCCCGCGGCGGCAGGCTAATTTTACAGTTAATATATCTGCACTGATTGCCGGGACAAGGCCGCGCGTATTTATTTACTACCCCAGTATTTAAAACTTGACATGACAAGTTTACTTTTAATGGTAATATGAATATCTTTTTCATTTTCTGTGGGGTATCTGCAGGTAAAGGCGAGTATATGTAGAAGTGTTCTTATTTAAAATAAATTGACGTAATCTTTTATTTTGCTTATTGCATTACTTGTACCTCTTTTCTTTTTCACATATTCCAAGTATTCCAGTAGACTCGCTCCGTTGCATACCGCTGTAATGTTGCATTAGTGGATCACTTTGAGTTTATGAAAACCAAGGTTACAATTGGTTTGTCTTATCGGCTCTTGCTTACTTTGCAGCGTGGAACAAGGTATCACTTCTAGTACTGTGAACGTCAAATATAATAAGCGTATGTTTATATTTTGTACCCTATTCGATCGTAATAAGGCAAAAAAATTTGACACTTCTCAGGCGTCGAATGTACAGACATTTTTTTTTAAAACACTGATGTGTGTGTCCCGTTTAAACTGCGCTGCTGCTACTGCACATGTAAAATTGCCCATAATAACAATACCCTGTTCCATATAAAATTAGAAAAATCGTGCGTCAATCTTCATGCGATTTCAAGGAAAACATGGTAAAACCTAAAATACCTAGTAAGTATAGTTAGGTTTGAAAAGCACTAAATGATCGAAATAATTACAATTAGTAGAATATTTCCCTTTGGCAAGGGCCTTAGATAAGGGTGCGTTTCAACAAACCTGTTTTTTATCACTTGGTGAAATCTTTAGATTCAAGTATTAATTATTGTTTATCATCAAATGGCAGATATGACTACTATATTTAACTAGCTTCCGCCCGCGACTTCGTCCGCGTGGACCCGGGATAAAAACTATCCTATATTTTAATCCAGGCTATAAACTATCCTCGTGCAAAATTTCATTCAAATCGGTTCAGCCGTTTAAGCGTGATTGAGTAACAAACATCCAAACATCTAAACTTTCGCATTTATAATATTAGTAGGATGACGGTGTTAACGGCCCTGTCATACTCGTACCATAAACAGTTATGGAAATATTTGAGTTTAATGTTTTTACTCACCGAATGAATTAGAACTATCGAAATGATTGAAACCTATCACCGATGTGATAATTCCGTCACTGAAATGACATAAACGACATAAACCTTTCCAGGTGTCTCTCTACTGGCAGATCCTTATTGTACGCCGATGGCATCAAAGCAGTAGTGGATATCAAGACTCCACCATATTGCCGGAAAATGCAGTGTAACTTGGATGCGATCCACCGGTGGAGTGTCGAAAATCGCCTGTATCTTAACGCTTCCAAGTGTTACATTATGAGTTTCACTCGATCGAAGCAGGATGTACTCGCTAGTTATTTTATGGATAAAATAGCTCTCTCTCGAACTTATTCCATAAAAGATCTCGGCGTGGTGTTCGATCATGAACTTACGTTTCATAGCCATATGCGCTCTCTAGTTGGTGAAGGTTTTAAGCGTCTGGGCTATGTTTTCCGTAACTGCAAAGACTTCGCACATGTTGGTATCATCAAGTTACTCTATTCGGCGCTTGTAAGATACAAACTAGAGGCTAGTTCGTGCGTTTGGAATCCGCACGAGTCGACCTATGCACTAATGCTTGAAAAAGTACAAAAGTGCTTCCTGCGCTAACTTTTTAAAAAGTTGTACGGTTATTACCCCCTGATTTACCCTACTGCTTATCTGCAGGGCACCCTCGGATATAACTCGCTGGCAACGCGCAGATTATTTGACCAGCTGATCACAACTCTTCGCATATTGTGTGGTCGTCTCGATTGTCCCAGTTTGCTCAGTGAGGCCTGTCGCCTCTTTGTACCTGATGGACGTGTGCGTTTTCGAGCAGATCGGCTGCGGCTCTTCGCTGTCCCTTTCTCCCGTACGGTCGCGCATCGTAACTCTCCTGTTTGCCGCTCCCTGCAAGCGCTCAATAACCTAAACGCGAAGCAACTCTCTTGCCATCTGCTTGCGGATGGCTGGACGGTTGCCGCAGGGAGTGCTTGAAGTTGTGTGAGATGCTTATTTAGTATTTAGTATTACTTTTTAATTTTTAATATGGTCTAATATACCCATGATTTAAAAAAAAAAAATGACTTAGGATATTTCCTGTAATGTTACATATTTGTTATTCTTTCGTGTCTATAAATAAATAAATAAAATAAATATATAAATAAAAACTCACTGAAAATTCATACAACCGAAATGATAAAATTTTCAGCGATGTGATATAATACCTATCATTTCGGTCACGAAATGATAGATAAAATAAAATAAAACATGTACAGAACCCGACAACTTATTTAAAAAAAAAACATCCTCGGTGATATTTTTCATTTCGGTGAGGTGGTTTTTAATATTTTTTATCGATGATGCGACTATCCTTCACTGAAATAAATGGGTCAGCTAATTTAAATACTTCTCCATAATGATTCATGTATGAGGGGTTTTGCTTTAAAAGAAGGGACAGCTCACTGTGATGATAAATCCACACTTCGAATTTTTTTTAAGTGCATAATAGTATATATTAATTACAATCGCATTATTTAAACGCAGACGAATCGCAGACGAATTCGTCTGTTAAATATCTAATGTTATCTGAACTGAGGTAGACATTACGATACGACTAACATAACTATAACTAAGTACCATCTCGATAGACAAAACTTTCCATTAATAAAAACATCATCACTCATCCGTTTGAGAGCTACGATGCCACATACAGACACACAGCACACACATGTTTAACTTTTTCTTCGTTAGCGTCGGGGGTTAAAAACTTTTTGCAGATACGAATGTTATTAATACAAATCTGGTGTAAATGCACCTTCACTTGCATACAACACGGCCCTCGCCCGAGGTGTTCCGGTGGCGGATGCTCGAACAGCTTTTTATTCTGTACTCTGTAGACACACGGACATATTTTGGCTAATGAGCGGATAGAAAGGCTATTATTCCCGTCGGCCTTAACGCGTTGTGACATTTAAGACTCGTTACCTGTTGTTAACGGGGGATAATAAACAAGAACAGGTTAATTTAGACCATTTTTTGTCAGTCCTTCATTGGCAGTAGATAGCTAGGTAGACCTGGACGGAAAACCCCTTTAAACTTATAAAAGAACCCGAGCCGGCCAACCAAAAGCTTGAGTAAAAAAACAATCTGCTTATTAACTTTATATGAGCAGTTTGTTGATTCATAACAAGAAGTATTTCAAGCTCTTCAAGCTTCTCTTTTTCCTAGAACTTCTTCTCCTTTATTACTCCGACTACTCCAAGTGCTCAAATGTGCATAATATTGCCTAGGCAGGCTTTTCATATTTTAAATTCATATACATCTTTACATAATATCTACATTATATGCACTGCATAACGTAGCTAATATGTTTATACTTAGTCATATTTAGCATATAGTCATATGTCTGTAAAGTAAGTTTTTAATAAATTATTCTTATTATTCTTATTCTTACCGCAATCACTACAAAAATCAGTGCAAAATATGTCTGTTTTTATTGATGTCTACCAAACGTGCGCGTGTAATAAAATTTCTGTAAAATAATAATACAAATTCAAGGCCACTTCATAATATTACACCATGCAAATACCCAACCAGTATAACATGTCCACCAACCCTCTCCCTTCTCAACTGAACATGGTCAACAATAATTATCAACTATTGTGCGTCACACTTACCCCCCTCTTATTTTCCCCTTACGATCGCAAATTTAAAATTTAAAATAGCGTTAGAATCGCAGGCGCGTGGCGGACAGGTGTGCGCGTGCGCGCCTGCGCTATGTCCATACGATTTAGGGAGAGGGTCGGAGTGCCGAGAGGGCATGGGGTGCAGAGTAAGCGCTTTGACCGCATTATTGATCATGAAACCGATCGCGAGGTTTTATCGATTGGTTTGTAGTCGAAATATCTATCCGGGAATTCAAAATATGTGTATGGATAGTTCAATAAAATAAATCGCTTTGCGAACGATCACACGTCGTTACTTAGGGAAAAGTCAAAGCGTACTGATCAAACCATTGGTGGTGTGGTTGTGGTTGGTGGGGTGGTGTGTTGCCAGTTAAGATGGCCGAATTGTAGGGTATAGAAACCTCGTAGGACAAATTACTTGGGGAAAAGCCGAATCGTAATCTCAAGGTTGGTCAAGCGAAGGCTCGGACCTCCAAATAACATATATTATAAGAACAACCCAAAAGCCAACGTCAAGCCTAAAACGGGTGATGGTCAAATCATAACAGAATTATAAAAAATTGGCCAAGTAATCAAGTTCTTCCCAAACATGTACTAAAAATCATTAGACCAATTAACTTTAACTGACTGTACTGACAAAAATGGACTACCCACTAACTTGCTTGTGGCAACCACAGTTGCCAATTTCGCGCACCCGTAAACTGATGGTGGCAACTGTGGTTGCCAAGTGAAGTATGGACTTCTTTGATATAGAAAAATTGAAAGCAATTTAGGCTACCTTTTTAAAATCCGAAAGCAAGTGAGTGGCTACATTAGTTTGGCAACTAAATTCAAAAGATGGCCTATGTAGTTCGAATTTCTAAATGGTACAATAACACTTGCTAGATTATTTAAGAAAAACTTGTGTTTTTTACAATGCGTGTCGTTAATTGTGTAATACGGCATAGGACATTCAAAGTACAATTTGCATTTGATAAGGAATACTTATAGATTTTATTAACATGCTTTGGATTTTATTAGTTTTTATTAATAACTGAAATGATTTGGGTTGTCACCCGTTGTATCAGCCTGTATTTACGACGCAAACACCTAGAAATCATTTTTTTTTTGCAATGAAAATATAGGTTTAATTCTACCATTATGCTGAGTTTGAAATAAAGAAACATAAAACCTCCATATGATATTAATGTTCTGACAAGTATTTTTACACACGTAGGTAATAAATAAACCCTAATAAAAATAAAAATCAACGTACTTAATTCGAAAGCAGCCACTATCAAGAGTAAAAATAGTGGTGACATCTCAGAATCTACCACACAATAGGCTATTCGTCATCGTCACTTGAGAGGAATTAAACAAAGGGTATGTAGTTACATACATATAATTCTATATGTGTTTACTACGTTCTTATATATAATTCTAAACTGTCAAAATTGATCACTGGTGAAATCTTAGGGGCTAAATCTGTAGCTGGTACATATTATTGAAAAACCGGCCAAGTGCGTGTCGGACCACGCACAATTTCCGTACCTAACTATACTACTACTACTGTTAAAACTGTAAATGACATATGTTATATTAAAAAGGATAATTGAAAACTCACGGCACTAACTTTTTTATAGGGAAGGCAGGTTTTCAGCAATAACGTAAATTGTTCCAATTTTCATTGAAAGTATTGAATGAGCACTATGTCCCTGATATTTTTTTTCTATTCAAGTTAACGTTTATAAAGATTAACTTCGAAAAAATTGCTTAGAAACTTTTTATTTTTTAATCGAACGAACACTATTGACACTTGCTGATATTTTTTTTGCTGTTACCTACTACGCGTAGAGTGCCCCCGTATTATTTTGTATCCATTTAACTACACATCTATGGGCTATATACATAAATCGTGAGATACGGACAGACGTACATGACAAAACTTTTCCTCTTTATAATATTAGTATAAAAGTATAGATGATGGTGCTTTTAAGTGAAGGATTATGTTATGAGGAAACTTCATACTACGCAAGGTAAGTTTTTACAAAGAGGAGAGGAAGCCCTCTATTTTCCTACAAGCTAACATCGATGAAAGCTACTCTTTTAAACCTTCACACTCCACATTATGATTTCAGCTATTGATATTAGCCAAATAACAACACGTTTTATTTCGGCGAATCGAATCAATTATTATTACTCCCAAACGACGGTGTTTTATTATTACGAGTAATAATAAAACACCCCTGCAAACACCCCTGGCAATGCACCATATCCATAACAATGCACATTGCTATACATGTACAGATTTGAGAGCATGCTCAAAGGCACCCTACACCGGCGAAGCACCAGTTTCACTAGATCTCTGACGTAGGTTTATGTAGACTTATTGGCGTGATGCTTGGAGGTCGGGTTACGCTGGTGGTGGAGCTAGTGCAACTTGCGCAAGAGTCGCGTGTCGGCGAGGGCGCGGGACAGGTGTGTCGCACCCCTTATTTTACGGAATTTTGGGGCATAACGCATAACTATAGTTATTCCTCGTAAATGTGGGGAGACCAGAAATACCAGTGATTTAGATAACGGGGGTGCAATTAATGGTTTTACGAAGCAATCGTTATATTTTATATAAAACCGGTCATCTGATAAGGACTCGCTGCCCGCGCGGCTCCGTCTGTGTATTATACAAAGAACGCGGGTGGAGCCACGGGATAGAAATATAGCCTACTAGTTTCCGCCCGCGACTTCGTCTGCGTGGACCCGGGATAAAAACTGTCCTATATTTTAAATAAGGTTATAAATCGGTTGAGCCGTTTAAGCGTGACTGAGTAACAAACATCTAAACATCCAAACTTTCGCATTTATAATATTAAATAATAGGATGACCAACTCGACGCCGACGGTCCAGCTATGCACAAATAAAGCTGCAAACTAACAAACATTACCCCTTATTTATAATATTAGTAGGTATAGAATTATACGTTACATGCTTTTTTACGAAGTAATAAAATGGTTTTGTTCTCTTTTGATTTCCAGATGAAAATACTTTGCCTGATATTTGATTGTAGGTACATATTTAGGAGCTGTTAAGTCAGTCAGCTGTACAAATATAATTACACGATACGTATTTTAAATTCGGTAGGTATATTAAATGTACCTAGATAATTACATAACTTGAAAAAAAGGTGCTTAAAGGTTTCAGGTTCAATCTTTAATCGAAATGTGCAAACCTAAGATACTTCCAGTCAATAAGAAAAATTGAGCGTGTAATTACCATAAGTAATGATGCTTGAACATGACGCAGTTTATGAGCGCGCACTTTTCTTAATATACAACTGGCTAAATCACAAACATTTGCATACTTAAACACTAACGTACGCTTGTTTCAAACAATGACATGCAGTGTATGGACTGTCAGCGCCCCATTTCAATTCTGAAATGTACCCTCGTTGTATTCCGATTCTAGTCCAATTATTCCGATAACAGTCAGCCAGATCCGATTCGAGATAATCCAGCAACAAAATGGGGTCAAATTTCAGAGTTAATATTAGAAAATTACCAATTTTTTGGAAGTTGATGAAACCCTAAGTACCTGAATTCTGACGTTTTGTATATTGTTTAGAATATAAAGGAAATTAGCTTGTTTCCGCGATGGACGCGATGCGTGTAACATAAACCTATATTGCTATGCATGAGCTATATTAGTAAAAATGCTTCATCAAAAACTGTTCGGTATTTTCGGCATGTAGGAAGAAACAACCTCAACATTTTTAACGTGACTTTTTAATTTCCTTTTATTTTCGTTCTGTTTATACAAACATATTTATATATTTATATATTGAAGTTTAAAACAGTCAGTCAACTGCGTGTCCCTATATAATGTCTTTGCCTCCAAATAGGATATACTGGTGACCGTTGTAATGGACCAGCCGTAGATAGTAAAAGCGTTATACTCTTATGCAAATAAACGTGTTGCCGATGAACACTACTGACCCTTGTCGATGTCGGGTTACTGGTAACTGGCCGCTTATAAGTAGAGAGTTACAATTTATTATCTCGATGATATTACATCAGGGGTCTGAGTCGAGATTTAACATGCGACGTCCCTGGCATGTCATAGGCATTTGAATCAGAACGAAAAGCGATATCCTAGGGCACAGCCCAGCTTACGAATACGGACAGGGACGTATTCGCTTCTATGGCACGCCTAATTAGCGGCGTAATTTGTTACCTCGTATTTCAAAATGTATTCGTTAGCCATTATATAGATACTGTTATTAATTATATAGATATTTACATATAAATTCTGTTACTATTAGTTAAGCTGTTTAGTTCATATTTTGTATTGTATAAGCTATTATAACTTTTATTGATCTCACTGCAACATGCGTAGCCAATGTTATGTACTTCCGTAATTGTTGTATATATCAGAAATAAATACCTCCTAATATACTAGCTTTAAGTGAAATGTAATATATATGATGTGGTTGTACTTAATAAAAAAATAAAAAAATAAAAGCCATTATACATCCTAAAAATAGCTATCTTCAGTGTCTATCTTTTACTATTGAAACTTATTTATGTGCGGGCACAGCCTTTTTTTCACCACATTAACTATACAATGCAGGTTTGCTTATTTGTTCCCGCCGTTTCTTGTAAAAACCTCCTAGTCATGTCAAGTCTCCTTTTTGGTCAACTCCATGGCGCCAGGGCCACCGGTAGAATCTATTTGGTTCGTATTTTGGCTAGGTCGCATTAATATAATGTAATAAATATTGTAGGTAATGTAAGCGAAGAGTTTATAAAAAGATTAATATGAGACCCAGTAATTAATTCGCAGTTTGTTAGGCATGCAACTTTCAAACTTACGGTAAGTAAGATTTAAAAATTATTTCATTTGAAGTACGAACGAAATTAAAATAATATAGATTTGCCCGTGGTGTTTAAAGAACGACGAGAGAATCGTCTACTATACTAACGGTTTTCAAACGACAGTTTAAAAGCAACTTAGATGTGAAAAACTATTTTTCTAAGAAATTATCAAATAGGTAAGACTATCAACATGTCTCCTTTTCACGGATTTCTTATAAATCCACATGTTTTGACACCTCTGATCGTTATCACGAAACGACGTGGCCACAAGAGATCGCCCATGTTTGGCTGTTTTGACCACAGTTTTAATATCGCGAGTTAATCGTCAAATCTTTTCACTAGCTTTGACCGATCATATCAGCAACAAACGTATCGAACTCTCGGCATTGAAAGTGTGAGTGTTCATCGTCTCTTTCATAAAGACTGATCTCAGATATGATTCAATGTTTCAACGCTATTGTACGCGGCGCTTTGAAACTTTGATCGGGGTCGTTCCTCCATTGAAACTATCCAGAATTGATGGATTTCACATTGAGCTTCACTATTGTCACTAAATCTTTAATGGCTTTTAACGTTCTTTTCTTGCCGTAATGTCCTTTAAAAATCTACCTGTACATTTTTTGCACAGACTTGAGTTTACTGAAGACATTGTTTCATACTTAATTACAGTAATTTGCTTTAATGTACTATTTAATTGATAAATAAAACCTTGAGGAATGTTTGTACCATACAGAGCTGGCCCGGGCGGAATGTCATTCGGAGTAAACTAGTGAAGTTTATTCCCACGACAGCGATACGAATTTCACTTATCTCCACACAAGATAGAGCTGCATGAATAATAGACAGTTGTATTTTTGCAATGTAATTGACACAAGGCGGCTCTACGCGCGATTACAAACTTATGATGTAGTTAAAACGATTAATCTGTCTCGGTTGGTGGTAAAATCCCGACGCGAATAATGAGACGAACTCCTACGAGGGACTCTCTACTTGCGTGCCAATTATTGTCGTAATTATTTTGAAAATATGGCTACGCTTTTGTGATATTTAATACTAAGTGGCATATTTTTTTATCACCCGTCGTGCACCCATTTATGCAGTCGCTATGCTAGTGAGATTGTCAATTGACTATTTATAATTTTATCAACGACTTGCCGTTAATCAATTTAAATGTCATCCATAAACATAATAACGAGGATTTCCTGCGATCTAGTGCAGAATACAAAATTACTCGTAATCGAATAATGTATTAAAACCTTTACCGCATCAGGAACGTGAAAAGAGTTTCAAGGAGGATAACAATTTAGTATTACGCATAGGCAATTAATGATAAGGCTTATGGTGGAGTTGCTGGGATAAAAAAAAACGCTTGAACGACGTATTAACGAGAGGGTGCGAAAGTTAAAATGTATACCAGTATTACTTGAGTATTAAGCGGCCAGTACGCTCGTCAGTAATGAGATTGCGCGTAATCTCGGGTTTTGTTAGCGAGCAGGTTCCTCAGAGCTCGGTATTATCGTCACCGTGACAACTGAGAACTGACCGCTGATTATGCGCCGTTCACACCGAGCGGCTATTAGCTGCGCCAAGAGGAACCCATTTATTTCAATTATCAATTAGTCCTTAACACCTAGACGCGAGATAAGCCACCATCATTCAACTCAAACGAATACGCTTAATTACGAGCATATTAAAATGAAAAATCAGCTCGTTACGGGTAGTAATGAAGTGGAAAAATATACGCTAGTAGGATGTGCGGGCGATTTTTCTATTTCAGGAATTTGCCACCTGTGGCCAGTGTGTTGCGATACGAGGATTTCACGGCGCGCGCGTCGCATTAACCTGTCCCAGCGTAATGGATTCGGAATTTCATGCTTCAAAGGTCGATTTAAATTAATTTAAACATTAAAGATATAAGTGGAGCGGTGGCGCGGAGACAAGAAGTAAATAGTGATAATCCGATCAGCAGCGCTGGCGCCGCGCTGAGCCAAGGACTCCATTACCGGGGGCGCGCTCGTGGCCATTCACGGGCGCATTCTAACTCTAAACGAGAAGACTTTTAGGGAAATTTTGAGGCAAAAGTTAGTTTTCCTGGATATTTAATCCATTTCCCATATAACGTCTTCTTGTCAAATGACTTGAGAGCATGCTATTTTGAGTATTTCGACCGCGTAGCCACTTCATCTGCCTACAACTTCAAAATCAATCATTCTTTATTACAATGTCTTGTTATTTAAAATGAGGTTGTTTACTCTATTAAGCTCGGGCAGGCGAACATGACCAGGTTACGATTTTTTTTTATACATAACATCTCAATATTCTCAATATGTTTTCCAACCTCTTAAAATTATGAAGTAAACTTAATTCTACTAATGTGAATTATCCACGTGGACACACACATTTCTGCCTGAGACTGACAGTAAGTACATTCACAATAGCTCTGTGGGAACCCATCTCTCATATCGTGACTTAACTGAATCAAATGCACGACGGAATGAAGGGGATAAATAAGTAAAACCACTACCATGAAATCAATTTAATACCGCAGATCCAGACTCAAGTCACCGGATTATACATAAACAGAGAAAGCCATGCGAAACCCTTTCTTAATGATTGACGGGGGGATATTTAAGATGTTTACAGACAAAACAAGAAATAAACCGAATATCGAACGGAAGCCATAGTGGATATTGACCCTTTGAGACCCTTGCCCAAACACAATGAAGGACCAACAAAAATAGTAAGAACGTACCGACACATCTGCCGGCCACTATCGAATAAATCTACTAAAATAATATTTTTATTTTGATTACGCGTGCACGGGGTGGGTAGGCAGATGTTAGACACTTCACACACTGACTTCGGTTTTAACACATAATTTTCACCTGGGACCTCAAGGAGTAATTTGTAAAAGCTATCCAATTATATAAACGTATCTGTAATATATTCATAGTCTGAGAAATGTAAGTTTGTAGCTTTGTAAGTTTTTATGTATGGGGTAATCTCAGAAACTACATCCTGCATGTAACTTTCGAAGGGATATTTATATTAAGTTTTATTTTATCCCGTAGCTCTGCTTTAGTTCTTTGTAATACGCAGACGGAGCCGCGCAGGCAGCTAGTATGAAGTAAAAATTAAATCTAGAGAGATGCACTTTTGAAATATATTTAAAAAAATATGTTAGGGGACAATCATATAAGGTACGGCTGATCCATTGCAAATAATACTTATTCTGGCAACTTTAATAATAATATTACGAGTACCTATTTTAGTTCTTTATTCTTCCCGACGGTGTGTATAGTGACTCTTAAGGGCGGTTCCAAGTCGCCAGTCACTGACCAAACTGATATGGGCTTTAATAGGGTATGAACACTATCAACTTATTGACCCAGTACAAGGTGTTAAAGAGTTTGAAACAGGGGTGTCTATTACATCACTCTAGACACACTTAACTAGCCATTGTGAGATGGCAGTTGCAGGTCGTTAAAGTCAGTTGTATTTTTTATAGAAGTATTTTTTCCATCTTACTGGTATTTAGTAATCAAATATGGTATAGATCCTTTTATTATAAAATTATTAATATTAGATTTCAATAAACCTATTACGAGTATATGGTCGTGAAAGCAAAACTAGGTTTAGATATAGGAATACTACTTAATGCAGAATTTTAAACAATGTCGAGGTTGAGCGCATAAATATGGGTCAGTTACTCACCAGATTGAGCTAATGACTTTGCCTTTCAAATTTCTAAACCACCAAATCTCGGCAGAATGGTTCATTAGCACATCGGGGACAGCCTCAAAGAAGTAAACAAATCGATTTGACACACCGCAGCACAAAAGCGCACCGCCCACGCACAGACACATACTATTCCGCAATTCGACGGGTAATAAAAAGATGTTAATAAATAAAATTAGTATCATTCACTCTCTTGGTGACAATAACGGCGGTAAAAGACACCGCTGGGACCCAGGGCGGGTCTCCTGCGCACAATACTCTTTGAATGAAGAAAGACGTATATGCCTGGGGACATTCGTTTATATTGCCTCTTTTCAAAATGATCACGACATGACAACACCAAAGAGTAAAAGTGATTGTTACTTTAGGAATTCTCCTTGTGCGTTATCGAGCGTGTGATTATATTTTTATGATTTCTTTGCTAGTTCAATTTACTGGAATTTATTCGATTACCTAATCGAACTACAGGAGAAGCGTGAAATGGCTCCTTTGATGGCATAATTTTATGTACGGGCAACTGTAGTCATACTATAAAAAAATAGGATATCTACGTAACAGAGCGTATGTAGGTACCTATATTACGCAAAATGTATTGCATTGTATTACTTACTCGCAGATGTTGGGAAATGGCAATATGTACCTGTCCACGTGTTTAGTTACAGGAAGGTATTAAATTCTTACTGTACTGCATCTTATTGTTTAGTCATAAATTGTCAAAACTACTTACGATTTAACTTAACCCTAATCATTTCCTTTTTTATTTGCGAAGGATAGGTTTTTATTTGTATGTAGACTAAAATTGCTAAGTTTAGTACATACAACTAAATCACAACTTACTTATCGTTGTAAAGGTAAATTTATAAAAAATATTCATTGTAATAAAAATCAAACTAATGCCCCAGATTTGGTTATAAATCTTGAACACTTCAGCACATTTCGACCGCATGTCAGAATATGATCGTTACTTAAAAAAAACAGCCCTTTACGTATTGTAGTGTTGCTGCAGTCCGGCTTTACAATGGATAACCGTCTAACTTATAAATTTTTGTGTGAACAAAGGCGCCTTATTGACAACGTCTCGGACAAACGGACGGCCGCGCGGACGGTGATATAATAACATATCGGCCGTGAGATCGAAGTAAATCAATATCAATGATGCCCTCATATCTGAGACTCCGCGCAATAACTTACGATTCAGACGCTATCAATATGTAACAACCGTGAGTATACGGTGAATTCTTCCTATTTAAAAATCCTTTTGAGAATGGCAAAAAGACGGCTCGATTTCCCCCAGACTTCGAATGTTTGCGCTCGGAAAGGATTTTAAAATGCAACAATTTTTTGTACGTTGTGAGCCTGGACGGGATTACTGTATGCAAAGCGTGCCCCAAGCTTTGTTGGGGTACGTTTACTGAAACGCAAACATCTAAGTCTGTCACGGTCCCGTCTTAAAATTAAGAATTGTAAGATGCATGAAAATTATTACAACAAACAACAATTAAGTTGAAAGCGTCATAGTAAATAAGAAATAGTGAGTACTTATACAACACACTTATTTCAAAATCAATGAATGTAATCTTCTGCAGTGGAACGTATGACTTTAAGTACCTATAGCAAGAATTTTCTACGATTGTTGTTCATATCACACGATTTCAAAGTAACGCAAAAGTTGATACTACAAGCAGTTCCCGTGTCTCTACTGTCTTTATCATCCACATTTAGTTATTCGCAGTCTAAAACGCGTAAGTTCGCGTTCACCGCAATCCGCATGGGCACCGGCGATACAAAGGGTAGGTACTATTTGATTGCTTCATTATGCGGAGTCGGCTCAATCGGTCCGGGTTCATTGTATATCATTTCGCATGTTATATCCGTTTGTACCCTAATTTAATCATCCTGAAGATTGGACCACCGGGGAAAGCGATGTAACGGGGGGCCTGACCGATTGTGATTGAGCTTTTAGGACAGTTTAGGGAGTGATTGATTTTTGTTCGAGTAATACAAGGTGTTTATTATCTTCACCCGATTTCAGCGTATGCTCGTCATTATACCTCTAAACTGTAAAAAAATATATTGTACGGACAGTTCTAAAAAATATATAAACAATTTTGAGTTTGTTCTAAACTTCAGCTCCGTAACTTATTTATATATTACCTTTATTTCCGGCCCAAAATTTCATCAACGCTTATTAAGAAACATAATTATAATATATATTATATATAAATAACTATAATTCCAATGTTATAAAATATATTTAGATATATCACAAAAAATACACATATTTTAAACTTTCGTAATGTATTATCTTAAATCATCCTGTGTCTCGGCTCCAGCAATATCAGAACGCGAGCGCAGCATCGCATTATTTATTTGAAACGCGCAAACGCTCCTTCTAATGCCGTCACGAGCTTTCGCTCTGATTCGGTTCAATTTGCCTGACGTCTTATTTGCAACCCGGTGGTCCGATCAAACTCTCCAAGCCTTGTGAATTTGAATAGATATGAGAAATGATCCTACCTGTATTAATATGGAGGATCGTAAGAGATGAGGTAGGCCAAAAAAGGTGGATGGACTGCGTGAGAGACGATACGAGTATGAATAGGAAGGATGCTAGTGACGAGGTGACGGGTGGCAGAGGATGGTGGATGAAACAAAAATACATGCCCAGGGCAAGCGTAATATGTATGATAAACGAGTTAAGCACATCTCAGCCGTTGTTATCAATAGTAATAAACTTTTCCTGTGCATTAAACCTATATACCATCAATAGTACTTACTTAAATAATATGGCGCTTAAGAGCCGTATTGGTTAAACATTTTTGGATCATACGATTAAATTCGCTCACATACTCATACTCGTGTCTGCAAGGAAGATCTGTTAAACTTTGCATTAGAAGAATTACAAAATGCAGGAGCGAAACAGTCGGTTGATGGTATTTACCATTATACACCTACGATTATGATAACCTGGCACACATGCTTATCTTAACGTCAACGACTCATAGCAACTACGCAGGCATGCATCCTAAATTGCCCATTATTCTCATAAAATGCAGCAGAAAATAGAACTATCTAAGTGAGATTTTGATTACACCAATCGTTATGGCGTTTAATAACACATTTGCCTTGGTATACTACATTGAATAATGGTTGTTAAGTAAGCTGCTTCTGTTATGATGGAACGCCTAGCTGGGAACATGCCTCGGGCCCTAAGGTTCATAAGCGATATCACCATAGTCCCTTGATTGATAAAAGCTATCTGCAGCTAATAATACGATGGGGGGCCACTCGAGATTCTGTACATAGGTACGGAATCTAGTGGTGGTGTTTCTATAGAGAAAAGTAATAAAACTCCTTCCTCTCAGTCGTACACTGTTGTAGTCAGAGTGGTCGTGTTCATACTTATGGTGTACTCGGTTTCCATCGGTGTTGTGCCTCTTGGCAATCTAGTAATAGTGCACCGTCTCAAACTCTGGAGGATGCCCTCCAGAGTTTGAGATGGTGGACCCGAGGTAATATGTAGTTTTGCACAACTTCGCAATTTGCTTACGCTAGTTATTTCTGGTCTATTATGTTCAGCTCGGTGCACTATCATCATTCTTGTTTTGTCCCTATTTATTGCTAACACGAATTTCAGGCTGGTTGTTTCTACACGTGTCAATAATTCTTCCATATCCTCATTAGTCTGTGCACGAAAAGTTGCATCATCAGCGTATCGAACATTGATTTACCTTTCTGCCATTCATCCAGTACAATGCGCAAGATGTACTCGATGCGTACGTGTTGAACAACAGCGGTGGCAATATGCATCCTTGTCAAACACCTGATTGGGGATGGAAGCTTTCAGTAAGATCAGTAATCACTATCGACTCTCACTACCGCTGAACCATCCTCATAAAGTATCAGTAGGAGGAGAATGAGAGGTGCTATGGTAAACCTTTATTTTCAAGAACTTTCTTCTTTACGCGCTCCCATAAAACGGTATCAACTGCTTTCCTGAAGTTGTGGCTTATAAAGACAAGGATATTAAACTCTCTCGCCTTTTCTATTATTTATCGCAGTATAAATATTTGGTCGCGTATGCCTCATCCTTTGACAAAACCTGTCTGCTCAGCACGTCTAGCACACGACGGCCGCGACATACTCTCGATTTTTATCGCACTATACCTCTTCTTCTAAGTGTTCTAATAAGAGAGAGACGGATAGTGCGAGAAAAATCGAGAGATGAGAGCTCGCGCGCCGTCGCGTGCTAGCCGTGCTGGTGCTATGTGATGTGATAAAAAGGCTTGCAATCTTGTGTGTAATATATGAAGCAACATTTTGCTCGCATGGAATAGTAGCTATATGAGTCTGTAGTTATTGCATTTTGTGGTAAACCCCTTTTTGTGCAGTGGAATGAATACAGACTGGGGCTAGCTATAAGCATCTAAAAAAAGAGAGTAACCATTTATTTATTTATTTATTTTATTTTTATTTAGTTATTGTCATTAGACCTAGTTGTAGTTGGTGGTGTAGTGTGTTTGGTATTAGGCAACAAAACGATGGAAGTGTAAAGCAGCGCCTTTGTACATGTGTCATATGTTCTTGTACAGTTCGACACACGTAAAAAGAGCTCTGCGCGCCATATTCAATGTATGGCCGCCAGAGCTCTTTTTACGTGTGGGGTGTCGACCTGTAATTTTTTTTTGTTGTTGTGTTCTGTTCCATGTACAATATAGTACATTACTCGTGGTACGTACACAATTTTACGTCTTCTCCTGGGTGTGAAGTGAGATTTGCATTGATGAACCTATTCATTACCAATTTTCTTCTTACAATATGCTATGTCCGATCGCGCAGAGAAACTCCCAACATAGCCCTCTCCATTGCCCTTTGGGTGACTTTGAGCCTTCTTATGAGGCCCATAGTAAGCGACCACGTTTCCGTGCCATAGGTCCATCCGCTGGATGCGGGTGGCGCAGGACCGGTCATTGTGGCACTCTTTGGGGGAGGCCTATGTCCAGCAGTGGACGTCTTTCGGCTGATATGATGATGATGATGATGATGAATATGCTATGTGCGTTCATGGTTCAGTTAGTTAAGTATTATATTTAATGCGCATACGCTAACGTCACTATTCGAATTCTTTTTCAATTTACACAGGTTACTCGTACGCTTTATATGAAAGTGTCGGGACCAAGCTGTCAACACAACGAACTTTAAAATCAGTTAACGGACTACTCTATATTCGCAAGGATCCATAGGCTAATACCGCTTATCATTAGGCAGGCCGTAGACCAGTTTGCTACCGTAATACTATAAAAAAGTTTTGAATGGCAATGTCCACTTATCGCAAGTACAATGAAAACATGAGCAACACGCCGTGGCGGTGTAACAGTATACAGTAACAGGCGTAACAATGGGGTATCGGTTCCTCGAAGAGTCGCAAAGCCGACGGCGCGTCTGCTTTCCACGTCTCGAGTTAAATTTAGCGTTAGTGATCCCATCAATATGAAGGTTATGCAAATCCTACAATGTGTTGCGTTCGATTTAAACTTTAGAGCGTTAAAAAAAGAGTCTATAATCGCTTGATTCACTAACACACGTTTTAAACTTATAACATCCCCCGTTTGCGTCGGGGGTTAAAAATTGAGTTTGAAAAAAAATGTTAACCCTGCTCATTATTGAACTACGATTATTTTTTATAAGGTGAAACAGTTGGTAATTACAGATACAATTTAGAATTGTGATGACTATTTTGAAGGTTTCTTTTTTCAAATAGTATTATTATACAAATATGATTCGATATCCTCGTTGAACAGAGTACAATTTTTATTTTATTTAACACACGTCCGCAACGCGTTTTAAAAAAAAATCTCAAAAATGTATAAACGCCCAATCAATATATTTAATTGAGAATTGATTACGCATAATTTACAACCAAATTTTGGCGGCGCACGGTCTGGAATTTTTAAGGTCTACTGAAAAAAGGTACCGTTGGTAAAGGAAAAAGATATCATTCACATTGGCTGGTAGTTGGTTAAAAATGTTGTAAATGCTGTAGTGCAGCGTTATTTGTTATTGTCCCGCCACTTTATGAGCGTAATATCTGCGGTATTTACATTTTATGATGGAGCGGTATGCGCGGGAGCAGGCGGGATGCCATCGCTCGTCGACCAGGAACAAATTCTTATTGCTGTAAAAAATGGAGGCACAGTAGACACTGAGCTCAGATTGTGCTTGAATGGAGAAAACGTGTGTGAGAACAGCTAAGACGGGGCAGCCTTTCGGCCGCAATCAATGGAGTAGTTTTTTTAAAAATCAGAAGCTTTTTAATTGCCAAATTGTCTTAAGGTTATTTAAACTGTACATTTTTTGTTTGAACACTGTGACTTTTATGCTTGTGTGTGCACGATAATAAACCAATGTTTCGTGTATTTCGGATTACAAACCAGAAAAGATTATTTACTCCTCCACTATTTAAGGTCAGTTTTTTTATATTCCTTGTAAATAGTTTTTATGGTTACGAAATCTACAGGTCAAGTTTATTTGATAAGAATAAAACTAAATTAATTTAAAGAATCCAAGACTTTTCAAGATAGTAATCTGTAAGGCAACATTTTATGATTACCAATGATAAACTACGAATAGATGAAACAGCCCTGAATGATAATGTATTTACGCCACGTCTATATTTTTCTATTCTACATTTGTGCAATACATTTCAGAAAGCAATCATATTACGTCATAAAAATGACAAATAGGCATGTAAGCTCGCTTGTGGCTTACACGATCACATCGCGATGACGGCAAAAACTGCAACCCATGCCAGAGACAGTATTCTAGACCATTTAGTGACCGCGTCTGAAATGGCGCCAGAGCAGCTGATTTTGTAACAACTGGATGATTTAAAGAAACAAGACGTGCATGGCATCGAGTTGCAGGTTACTGTACAAGCTTACCATTAGGAGAGCTGTACGCTCATTTGCCAGCCTTTGTATACCAAGAAACTACCAGGCGATTTCAACAGTAGATGACTTCGAATAGAGAAACTTGTCCGACTGCCAGTAACATCACAAATATGTCATACAATCAGAAGTATGAAAGCTATGACACAAGCTGACACAAAAAAGTCCTGAATACGAGTCCGTTGCAGGCAGCTTCAATCAGATAGTACTCTCACGAACCGTTTCATTCATCTCAAGCATTTATCGGTGCGAAACGGATGCTGCTCCCCGTTCCTGAATTGAATCGCGAGCATAGACTGACATGTTGAACAAACGGTACTTAACACAGGAATAACAGCTTGTCGTTGAAAATATACTTTCAAATGTTGTTTCACAGTGATTTAGTTTCGACTGTTATGCTGTGTAACTATTCTTAAATAAATAAATGTTTAGAATTCTGAGCCGCGATTCCCGTAGTTTTAAGGTCTCTTTTCTTTCATGTCTCTGTTATATTGATATATTTAAATAACAGACACAAAAGCGTTATCTTCATGATATGCCTGAGACATGTACATATTGACTATAAGTACCTATGTAGACACTACAAAAATGCAGGAAGCATGTTCATTTTAATTATGTACACTTAACAAGATATTTCAAGCCATGAACGAACTCCATAATTTTAGCCGAAACCTACTCTATCTTGCACAGAGACTATAAAGCCGCCAGACCGACAGGCCTGTCATCAGCCATCCTATCCATCGGGAGTCGGTAAGTTCAAAGGCGCCGCGCGGCGTGGCGCGACTGCGCCCGTCGCGGCCTGTACGGGCGCGCCTGCGTACGTTCTAAAGCTGGGATCCCACGGCCTGCTTTCTCACAGACCCCGTAGCATGGACGGCCTTATCACATGATAAGTGACAAGATAGAGCGTCCGTCACTGGCTGACACCGTTCAATAGAACGAAACGGACGCTCTATCTTGTCACTTATCGCGTGATAATGCCGACCATGATACGGGATCTGGTTAGATCGCGCCCGGCCAGACGTGACGGTTCTCATGGCGTCTCGGTCTGGCCTGGCGTGATCTGACCTGTGAGAAAGCATGAACCCCGGCTTAGGCACAGGCACAGGCATCCACAGGTGGGGCACGATCCGGCCTGGCCTGTAGTAACACGGGCCGTGGCCCGTGGGTCCCCGCCATTTTAATACAGATGACAATACAATAAATTGATACCAACAAGTCGTCACTTTGTGTGGGTGATCAGTTCAGATGATGGAGCCACGAGATGAAAAAACTGATTGAATTCTTCAATGGCTAATTGATAGTAAACCCTCCAGGAAAACTCGATTGTGCATTCATTGCCAACAATCTCACGCCATCTAACAAAATTCGTTTTAAGGATTGTGTTAAAAAAGGTATTTTTACCGTCTAAACTTCAACTACATACATATGTAACTGGGTCAATCAACTACTTTTTGTTGCTCGTCGCCAAGGTAACGTCTCCTGGGTCACTATTTAAAACATTTTATGGAGTTTAAATCCACCAACCACGTGTTTTTGTCATATCGGCAAACCCATTTCATGGTGTGACAACTCCTTAGAATAATAGGAGTCCAATATATAGTATACATATTTTCTAAGAAACTCTGTAACTGTTGCCTTACCGGGTCTTGTCTCCTGGCTTACCGGGGTAGAACAACAACAAGAAAAAGTTGATTGATAGTTGAATCAATCAACTTTGATTGACTCAACTAATAAAGTCCTCATAACAAAACGAAAAAAGACCCGAAAAGTAGGTACAGTCGTGTACAAAATTGAAGTGTTTTTTAATAAAACTAAATATGTTAATATTAATAAATAATATAAATACGATTGAAACTCCTCTTGCATTAGTATTTATCATCCTCAGTGTCTAAAATTGAACGTTTTAGGGCCGATTTTTCAATCTCTAGATACAGTTATCCGTCAATTAAAATTATCACCATCTTTTTCTTAAGTAATATGAAAAGACAGAGCTAACATTTATCTGACAGATAGTTTTATCTGGGAATTGTAAAATCGGCCCTTATACATGTTTCAACTAATCGTGATTTTATCACATTTAGTGATATAAAAAAAAACTACTTATAAATATTTTCAAAATTGCTTTCTTGGGGTTGGATATGAGGCTATTACATATCACTTTAGGTATATTTTACAAATAATGGTTCAACCGTATCATATCTGGAGAAGCCCAAACTTGGTATGTTTTGAAAATGATTTTTATTTTAATTTAAAACAAGTGACTGAAATATAATGATGTGATCTATTTTTAGAATCGGGTTAGTAAGTCCTTTCATAAGATACCACACTATAGGTTTCAAAACATTTTTTTTCCCATACAAAAAAAAGATGTCGTCATAACTCCTCTCCTTTTTAGTTTTTCTTCTCGTGCTACGGGTCAAATTGATTCGTACGGCCTAAAGATCAATCGTTCCGATTTTCATGCTTTTAACACCCTTTGCAGCTTTTTTTGGCGTGCCAAAATAAGCGGAGGAGGTTTCAAAACTAAGAATATGACATTTCAGTATTATAACTAAGTTGCTTGGAATTTGGTGCGACATGGTTCTAAGTATGCTCAACATTTTCATGGCCATGTGAAATTAATGACGTCAAAATGTTATCTCTTTATTTTAATTTAATAATAAACTAAGCAATTATTAGTTTATAATAGTGAAAGTGCATTAAAATTTCGTCGTAAATATTTTAAAAGTTGGCACGTTATGGTGTCCCGATGACTCGTAAAAATTTAACGTCAACGTTTATAACAAGTAATTTATTTATACGTCTTAATTAGACACGGAGCTTACTGTTTATGTCAAAGATATGGTTACATCTTTGCACCTTATTCCACCGTGATAAGACGAAAAATGTATACATATCATTGGCGTGGCGTAGAATCTGGCCAATGAAGAGGCCCGCCTAATCAACGCGATCGTGTCCCCAAAGATAATTTATCTCTCTACAAGCTTTCTGGGAGATAAAAGTCGAATTTGATATTATAAAGTAATATGTAAGTTATAAAAACGTGATTTTATTATGCCATCAATCTTGTAGGTCGGCTCGTTGTCAAGCTTTGTGGGTTTCTACCGAATGAGTCGTGTGAGTTCCACTTTATGCGCTTTTTATCGTGGTTTTAAAAAGTACAAACTAAATTCAGTTGGAAAGAGGTGCATCGAATGCATTGAATCCAACTATGTAAGGTGCAAAAGTCTGCCTACTAGGTCTCATACGCGAAACTTATACCTCTCAATTATCAATTAAATAAGTTATTTTTGGCACTTGAGTAATGTTGTTACGTGTAAATGTTTAGTTGTTTTGACTTAAGACGCGGACTTAATTATCGGCGTTAGATATAACTGTGGGCACTAGGCAAGCTGAATTTAGATTGCGTTACATCTCAACCAATAGTAAGACTTAAATGTAACTTAATTTCCTTAAAAAATGTCAAGCCTGCAAGAATTGCTCTCTTTGGACGCCTGGTCTCTTCTAACAATCCAATAAACCAAAACATTTGATGGTTGCACATGCACTGTTAAAATTTAGTAGTAAATAAATGAGGTGAATTGGTGGAGTCTCGTCATTAGGTATATGTCTGGTTAAGTGATCGTGAACAGGAGCGAGAGTGTCAACAACAACTCGAATTTAGCAGCAATAGAAGCCCTTGTTGAATTTGTGACCAACCAAATTTAAAGACGTACGCATGTTATTACTTATTACATCGATAAATCACATGTTAACACGAACCACATTACGGACATAAAATCTTTTATGAAATCACTTTTCTCACGTCCTCGACCTTTGATATAATAAATATTTTGACATGGTGCGTGTTGTCTATCGATATATTATCTCTTTCTCGCCCTATACGGGACGGAACGTGTCCCAAACCTGTAGGACTGATCACTCGTATCTTATCTTATCTATATGATTCTGTCTTGTATCTCCCTATCTTTTGGTTACGGTGTTGTACATTATTATTATAGGCATACGGCTATAGTGCGTACAAATTTTATGGATATCGCTTTCTTAGAGATAAAATGTAATAATGTGACGATTTAGATATGTGAAACAAAATAAAAATTATTTTTAACAGAGGTTTATCTCAAATCATTTGTTTATCTGTTTTCGGTGAAACACCGACTGATGGCCTACTCTATTTTGAAATATTGACTAATAAGTATTGAATTTCCCTTATTTTCTATGTTTAGGTACCTGATAGATAGATAGATAAATCATAAAATTTATTTGGTATTTTGCAAAAAAATAAAAATAAAAAAATACAGAAAAAAAACAACAATAAAAGAACAAGTAAACCAATTGTTGTACGTTGCAATAATGCCAAAAAGGTACCGGCTCAGTTTTGCTTTGCTTTGCTATACCTATTTGAATTTTCAGTATAATATGGACAATAAATGGATAAAGTAGCAAAAATATCGACGACATTACTTCAGGGTTTCCATGACGGCATTGACAAGTAATTTAAATAAAATTGACAGTATAACGTTTCCGCGGGCCTATAATCGACCAGTTCAGTTTTGTTTAAGGCTTGTATACCCGCTAAAGTCCTTGAGCGTATGGGCGGAGCCTCGACCCTCTCCCCGCGCAAGTCGCACAACCCGCCGTCGTTTATTAAGCGTTACATAGATTAAGTTACAGACGCGTCATCGCGCATCGTTACCAATGCAAGGGTGGACGTGGGTGGGTGACATTCGTCATGCTTAATTGAAACGTGATATTTGGCATACATAAATTACATAATTAATTAAGTTCAAAAATTATGTCCCTACTTTTATAATACTATTTACTTACGATTAGTGTAGTTCCGTCAGCACGGCTAGCACGAGACGGCCGCGACATATACGTACACTCGATATTTCTCGCACAATCGGTCTCTCTCTTATTAGAACATTAGGAAAGAGAGGTATAGTGTGAGAAAAATCGAGAGTATGTCGCGGCCGTCTCGTGCTAGCCGTGCTAGTGAAAACGAAATTCGTTCGAATAACTCTCATTGTCGCTCGAACTAGCAAGCGCGACAGAGAGGGAGATACACGAACGAAGTTCGGTTTCGTTTCGTGGTAGGCCCTCAGCACGCCTAGCACTAGACGGCCGCGACATACTTTCGATTTTTTTCGCACTATACCTCTGTTACTAAATATTCTAATAAGAGAGAGACGGATAGTGCGAAAAAAATATAAAGGTAATAATAATAATCCATACCTACTGTTGGCTTTAGGCCAATTTTTAATGTCGCTATTAATAGGGGCCCATCTAGCAGTTAGCGAGTTACCGTCTGCCAGAGATAAAATGTGAAACAGTTTTAATGGGCAGGCGTCTGATGTTTCATCCAATAGCCCAGCTACTAGTCCATCATTTTCAACCAATAACCCGTTTTATTTAGATTCCATCAACTAGCAATAGACTCTTACACCCCAGCGGGTGCTGTTTCTGTGTGCGTCCCATGACACGGGCAGAGACAGCATCAGCTTGGTGTACTCCTTGCATTTCATTAAATTGTCAAAAGGGCCTCTACGTGTTGGCTCAGAGCTCCACGCACGGACATCATGGTCCCGTGAGCGGGAAAGACATATAATCCATACTATCCATACTTCCATATCCATACTCCATACTAATATTATAAATGCGAAAGTGTGTCTGCTGTCTGTTACCTTTTGTGTAAGTGTAAGGTTGTTAAGTTTTAAACTAATTTTCGGTATATTTATTACGTTCTACTTCCTTGATTTGATGATGATGGCGTGTACAGTCAGCATCAGATAGTTAGTAGCATCCAAAGTAGCCAAATATATCGTAACACATTCCTTACTCCTACTTATAGTAACAAAGACTATTTCGATGAATGTACGTTCCGATATATTTGGCTTACTTGGCTGCTACTAACTATATTATGCTGACTGTACAGAAATCGGCCTCGGGTAAATATATACTTATAGATTAGTTGTATGTTAACCATACTTTGTTTCATATCAAATAATAACTCTGTATCTAACTTGGAGTTGGCATGCAACCCATAGGTAGGTACTTACAATATTTGCCAAGCCCACTATTTTTATTAGAACTTATTCTATTAACACTTGACAGTCATTAATACGAGCAGATAAAACAATATTGTTTCTATAATTGTTCATGCTCCTAAGCAATAGATATTGTAAATATATTTACTAATAAAATGTCTGGTTTTAGCGATTTCCCAATTTTGATACTGTTTAGATATTTGATACTTTGATAGAATAGGTATTTACTTGTGTATTCTTTTTCCTCTTTTCTTGTAAAATTTCTTGATATTACGTATTTTCCTCCTGCGCTTATTTAACCCCAAAGACCCAAAATAATTATTGAAAAATTTGTGAGACCTAAGCTAAGAAGTACTAACTCTTGTATCGTAAGTTTGTATGTTACTAACAATGTATGGGCAAACTGGCCTGAAATAAACAATTTATTATTATTATTATTATAATTTCCCATCTTGAACTAAAAACAAAATCTAAACTATACCTACGTAAATGTTAATTAGGTACAAACGCCAACATAGTTAATTGACCTTCCTGTATTTATACAAGAACCTTATTACAATGCACATAAAGTGCACGGATGGTCAGTCAGCTGTCTTGTCTATAGTACCTACTACTTTACAAACCACGAAATAGATTGTCCACTCTATGCTACAAAATTATCTGTCACTAAAAACTAAACTATACGCAAATATTTATTAGTTACCTACTATACGAATCACAAAACGGATTGTCCACTCTATGCAACAAATATAGTCCACAATTTCGACAAATATTTAATAATTTCGGCGCAGCGCAAATTGACACAGGTCCGTCATGCAACGTGTCTCGTCCCGCACTGACCGTATGGACGAAAACGGGGAGGCGTAGGAACTTTGGCGGAATATTTCAGAAAACGAGATATTTTTTTAAGAAAAGAAAGTAAGAAAATGATGCTCTTGTTCATTATTGTATGAAGAAAGTTATAAAATTTCATATCATTCTGATAAAAAATGGAGCAGTAAAATGGTTACAAGTGAAAAAATAGGGGTGACTTTAGATTTCTTTTTCTCTAATTTTTATTGTTAAAATGGATTTCTACGAAAACTATGACCCGTCGCATATCTTGCAGATTATGATATATTTTTTCCGGCAGCAAAAATGTTACGTTATAATGTATAAAACGGTTACAAAACAACTCATTTTCACGAAAATTTCGAATGTGGAGCCTTAAGTTGTCCGTTGAGTAGAGCTGATAAGAGAAAGGAAAGCTTTGTAGAATAGATTTTTTTGTCCCCTCGTTTTTTATTCATTATCAGTTATCACCACGTATGTGTATTTGGTAAAATCTATAAGTTATTTATAACAACAGTCTGTTTATAAATAAATATATATGTTGCATCTCGCAAAACATGGTTGTCCAATTAATTGAGTAAGGAATGCAACAACAATTAACAACAGCAAACATCGTGTTTTCTTGTTAGCTCCTTTAAACAGCAAATAGAAGAAACGGGGAGGACACGAAAGAGTTGATTCACCCTAAAATATAATAAATACTTTCCAACTCACTAAATACATTTAAATTATTTCCGTTACCTGGTAATTTAAAACCGGGAACAAAATAAACCTACGCATTGAAAGTGAAATGTCAAAGTTTGTTCAGATTTCATATTTGTTTTCCTCTGGGCTGCATTAACATAACGTAACCCTAGACACTTTTTCCGGGACCCGCGTTGTGTCAAAGGGTCGAAGTAAGGTCCATATTGACATTTTGACATCCGTTGAAACTTGTATCAACGGGCTACCGTAATTCCCAGTGAGACGATGACTTTCGTGTGATCCTGTAGTGTTTAATGTAGGTACGAGTATTAGGTGTATTATAATATACTGAAAATCTCAGGTAGGTTTTTTTATTAGGGCACAGTAAAAAGATGATCTATAAAAACACAACCTGCCTTAAAAAAATATGTAAGCGATTTTACTCTCGATTCTGAACAAACTACTTACATATTTTCAGTTTACGAATTTACACCTTGTATATTTATAAGCATAGTGAAAGTAGTCAATTTATCCCATGTAATATTCTTTGAATGTACTTATTTAACGACACACATGAAAGTTAAATTTTAGCAGGTAGGTAACTTCAACTTTTCGAATTTACTAGATATATTCAATGAATTATTAATAAATCTTTTCTTGAGTGCATAAAATAATACTAAACATAAAATATCTCTAGGTAGAATACTGGTTAACACCAGTTCGCAATAAATGTCATGTACCTACTGTTAAAAACTTTACCAGAAATAAAATATTATTTTCTATATTTAGGAGGGTAAACGAGCTAACATGCCGTAAGAGGTCATGTCGACATGAAATTTCATCTGTATTTTTATCGTAGTTATTATATCCTTACTTATCTGAAATATACGACCTACCTGCTAGAGATGCAGGCTGCATTCCTCCGCCGTTGCCACGCGACTAAGGCCTTCCACAAAAACTCAAATGTCATTGCGCAAGATATAATAAGGCCCATTCAGAAAACACCCTAGTCGATATTTTTTCACTGTCAAGACGGGCCGGGCATGCAATTTTATAGAAAAAACGGCAAAATCAATAATGGCTGCGTGCACGTGTTGTCGATGGATTATAGATTATGTTTTTGAAGATTTTCCCAGCGCTCCGCTCAAGTCAGGTACGCGCACAGGGATTACATTGGATACGTATGTTATATTTAATATTTAACTTATTATTTACGTTAATTATATTTTACTTTTATTAAAACTAGCAAACGTACTGTCTTTTCGAAGATCTCACGGTTCTAAAAACACAGATTTGCCATACGATAAATAATAATTAAAACTTGAAATTTGTATATTTTCCTTTGAATAAGTAAATGCCTGCCTCTAATTGGTATAGAACATTTCAAATTAATGTGATACTACATTTTACATTATTTATCCATTACATTTTATATTAGGTGCGCCTGTTTCATTTAGTGTATTACATATACATACATTATGCTGTGAATTCCAAAGAACCTCATAAGTAAAAATAAGTTCTAGATGGTTGTGTATTTTCTAATAAAAACTAGCTTCAAAATTATTTTTCTCTTCTTTTCTTTTTATTTTAAACTAGCTTCCGCCCGCGACTTCCTCTGCGTGGGCCCGGGATAAAAACTATCCTATATTTTAATCCAGGCTATAAACTATCTTCGTGCAAAATTTCATCCAAATCGGTTAAGCCGTTTAGGCGTGATTGAGTAACAAACATCCAAACATCCAAACCTTCGCATTTATAATATTAGTAGGAGTAGGATTCAAGAAACAGTGTTTTTTTGTAACCTTAGGAGGAGCGGTGTCTCCCAACACAGGCAACACTTTGCTTACCGGGTGGCACCATTCCTTAGATAATAACTTTGTACTTTTTATAAAATAAAGAATTTTGTATTTTGTATAAAATACTCCATTCTCATCTACATAATTGCTTATGTGTATCTTTGTCATAATAAGCTTTAAGTTAAATGCATAGTAGCAACTCCATTCTCTTCTCTGTTTAATTCGCAAAACAACAAAAGAGTACTATATAATTATAACGGCCGAAATGTAACTGTCTCACAAACTTACGTGATTCTTTGGGACAAAAGCAGGTAACTTTAGTTGAAAAGTAGGGTGTTTTATAGTGGGATAAAAAACTGAACAGTTATGTTACATCTCAGCGATCAATAGTTCTGATATCCACTAAAGTCTCCTAATAAATAGGTCAGCAGCGTAATGCGTCAAATAACTGTTATTTTATTTTCAGCAAAAGATACTTAAGAAAGATTTATAGCTATTTAACTAGTAAACATTATCATTTAATTCCAATGTGTGACTCGGACGGTTCGAATTGTCTGTAAATGCCATATTTAAAGCTTATTTTGGAGCAAAGTGGCTAATCAAGCATTTTCAGAAACCTTTTTTAGCACCATGAGAAAGGTACGTTTTACTTTAACGTCAACGAAATATATATACATTTAAAAAATATACAGTTGGTCCTAATTTATTCTAGTTTTTTTTGGCTTATCTGATACGGCCCCTATCCTGCAAGCAAGACTGCTGAGATTATGTAAGAGCCAATGTCTTTATTGATCGGTTTACAGATTTTATTTAATATCCAATTACCAATCAACAGGGTTCGCCTTATACACCAATCGTATAATGTTAAGGCCCGGATGGTAAACGTAATTTTACGAAAATACTTCAGAATTCATTAGGTCTTGTAATGACGAGGAGGAAATATTGTTTTTCTTGAAGGCGGCATCGGTGCCGGCACCACGCGGAAGCCTATACTTAGCTCAAGATATGAGCTTTTAACAAGCATCATCCTTCCACATCAAAAATAACCTTATTGCTTTCGCGTAAGTATAAATGAAATTTAAAAAAATCTTAAATTTAAATTTTCTTTAATGATGTAAAGTTTCGAAGAAAGTATATTTGCTGTTTCTAAATTCTGTAAATGCAAGTATATATATTAGAATATTAAATTAAAATGAAAATTACATCAAAATGACCACTCTATGATTCTGCGCATAATCCTTTCATTGTCATAATTGTAGTACTTATGTCATTTTTTTTAAACCATAATGTTCAATATCATACAAGATTTAGTCATTATATGTTATATGTCATTATATGTCATTATATGTTATATTAGTCATTATATGTAGTCATTATATGATCTTCAGATCATAATTATTTTTAGTCATAAGAATTGCTATGCATAACTCATGACAATAGACTGATGATAATTATTGATTCGCAAAAAAGCAAGCTATTAAATTAGTTGACCAGCGTTTAACTAGGTTAGGGCATCTAGGAATGGGGGGGGGGGGGCCCGCAGTAAAACATAATCAATTGTAACAACTGTTGGAAGTTTAGATTATGGTTATCTTGTGTCCCTCAGAGCGGAAAAAGACAGAAAGTGACATCGACACGCTGGCGGTTAGATAAGGATTAAGTTAGTTTAAAATAATTGCCGTGCGCTTGAAGTTTAAAAAAAAGTTGGGTTAGGTCTAGGTTACAAAGAGACAATTTACTTTTACCAGTTTTCTTATACCTATGATTTGAAAACGTTATGCGCAAATTTATAATGGCGATTGATATTTAAGCTTAAAGCTTTCATGCAAAATAAATTTATGATAATTGTTATTTATGCTTATAAATATTATGGTTAAAACATACATGCGAACTAATTTATGACTTAATGATGATTAGGACAGTAAAACTATGTCTCAAAATATTATGCAACCCGATCTGGACCCGGACGCATTGTTTATATTAAACCATTTCTTTATTCGTCAGAGAATATCAACTGGTTCTCATTTTAATTTTGCAAATTCATTTTTAACTGGTATTTATGAGATGCACTGCCGTAATCATTACGTGTGGACAGGTATTAAGTAAAAGAGCGCCGGGACGATGGTGTTATATATCGGCGGCAATTAACCACAATGGTCACAATTAAAAGGGTTCGTTTACAGTTACAGTAATTACGGGAAATATCATAAACATCTCTCAAACCAAGCACAAGGATACTGTTTTACATTCTTCGCCGACTGTTTGTAAATGCCACTGATTGACGTTTTCCCGTCACTGTTTTTTTATTAACCTACTTCTCGAGAAACTTCAAAGCTATGATGGAAATTCTGCTTTTTGCCAGACTTGGACGTGTAATATAATAAATGTTGTGTTTATTTGTCTTAATTGAAATAGCGTCGTCCTTTTTCGATTATTAACTGTTTCTTCTGAAAACCGGTTTGGCCTAGTTGGTAGAATCCTGGGTTTAAATCCCGGTAAGGGCATTTATTTGTGTGATGAGCACGAATATTTGTTTCTGAGTCATGGATGTTTTTTTATGTATTTGTAGGTATATAAGTATCCTTTTATGTATATACATAAGTATATGTATCCTCGTTTAAACCCACACCACAGTACAAGCTTTGCTTAGTTTAGGACTAGGGCGATTTTTGTAAGATTGTCCCAATAATTTATTATTATTATTTATTTATTCTAGATTTTTTCAATTGATTATTGAGGCAGGTAAATTTATTTTAAAAGAATCTAGAAAAATAACAGTTTAACGTTTCAATAACACAAGTTCATTTGGTGTACGCTCTACAGGTATGAGTAAAATATTAAATATTTTGTTAATGTAATGAAGTAATTTAACAAACATGATTTTCTTATTACTATGTTAGTCTCACTATTACGGTGTTAGTCTTCGAGTCGAGGTTAGGATGGAGTGGGTATATATTATAATCTGACTCAGACTATTCGTTTCTTTCTTCATATTCATTTATTTAAACTTTATTGCACAAAACCAAAATAATGTACAAATGGCGGACATAATGCCAAATGGCATTCTCTACCAGTCAACCATAAGGCCAAACAAATGTTGCAGAGTAAATGATCAATGTTTAGAGCGTAGTGCGTCTGCACTACTACTTTTACTACTATTGTGAATAACGAGCACGAAGATAAGATCTTTATATATAATTACATATTATTACTTATATAAAGATCTTCCATCTAAGTTAAGATGATTTGGCCTATGTCAAGTTTGCTTATAAAGCGACGTTGTTCGGTAGTTTGGCCGCTAAAGAAGGCGTCCACCGCTGACCCCGGCGAAAGACCTATTTGTTTCTTTAAAATACTTTAAACTAGCTTCCGCCCGCGAATTCGTCTGCGTGGACTCGGGATAAAAACTATCCTATATTTTAATCCAGCTAGGCTATAAACTATCTTCGTGCAAAATTTCATTCAAATCGGTTCAGCCGTTTAAGCGTGATTGAGTAACAAACATCCAAACATCTAAACTTTTGCATTTATAATATTAGTAGGATTAATCATCACTTAATGTTTACCACTACTTTCTGTGAAGGGAAACATCCTGAGGAATTCTGCAGCATACCTGGCTGCGAAGATATTCAAAGGTTTATGTCGAGTTCCCAAAGACTATAATAGCCAGATTCAGTCTTGGTCATATTTTATTATTTATATTTTAATATATAATATGTATTAATAATAATTAAACACATCAAATTACGCTGGTATGAATTCGGTAGTACCTACGATTTACTGAATACGTACTCGACGTAATCGATGTACATCGATTCTCAGCAAAAATCACTGTCAAATAAAACTGGTCCGCCATTCTTCGACTTTGCTAGGTGAGTGCCAGAAGCGGAATAACAATAATCGTGAATGAATTGTAATGGCGGCTTAATTGATGCTGCGCGTGAGTCGACCGGCCCGTCTGGTAGTGCTGGGATAAATATACAGATATCGACGATTCAAACGACTTAAAAAAAACTAAGCTGGTGAATAATTCAGTTACGGTGAAAAATCATGTTACTGCAAATATACGTGTTAGCTGCTTTTAATATGTAAGAGTTTTTAACTTGGAAATTACGTTTTTTGCTATTAAAGATGGCAAGCCTTAATTTAGATGATGCCACCAATTTGTTATCCAGCATAGCAAATGTTTTTCTAATTTAAACATTTATTACTTAAGCCATAAGTAATGTCTAATTGACTAACTAACTAACTAACTCTGGGGTATTTTGCTTGAGAACACTTTGAAAGACTACAGCGCAGAATCTAGAACTCGCTTTCAATTGATTAAAGTCAAATCAATACGTGTATGTATAAAGTGAGTTAGCTGCCAATATCGCCAATAGGGCATGTAGCATGTAACAATACATAAAAATAAATAATAAATCCTACATCGGTTATGTTTCGTATTCACTTGGAGTACCGATATAATTATAACATTCTTTACACCTCTAGTTCTTCATTCATTGAAATAAAGCTAGCTCAAATGAAGTTGTGTATTTTAGGCTTCTGGCATCCATGAATTAACCTATTGATATACGAAGGAACTATGATATTAAGACAATTTTGACGATGTTTCTTATTTAGCGTCTGAGATTTACGTACTGACATTTTGGGGATTGGGGGTCGCAAATTATTTTCCTAAATGGAGAGGTCCACGTGAAAACTAGACACTTCTAAATACTTGTAAGGACTGCATTCGTTATTTCTCCACTTGTGTTTTGTCTGTGTATTCTCATATCTAAGTTTAGTACCTTAGGTAAAATAATTGTAATTCTTAAATACGCTCGAAAGCAAAAGATATATTGTTAAAATTATTCATATTTGTAATAGGTTATGTATAGTTAGTCAACTTCCTTATTGACTGAAACATTCTACCAATTGCATCTCAGTTCAATTATATTGACACTAGAACAATCATCCTTGACACCCAATCGGAAGTTGTACAATTGGAGCCACAATGGTTTGCGTCAGCGTTAGTCTTAATGGTATACGACACAAAATCACTCCCCGTCGTCATCTTGTTTTTGATCAATTTTATGCCAAATATTTGCCAACAGAGTAATACGTAGATAACTACTATTTAAAGATACAAATATTGATGTAATGTAATATACAAATCCCTGATAAAACTACCGTTTTGCATACCTTCATCTCGTCTTAAAACTGAGCATCGGCAATTGCATCACCGAATGCCGAGTCATCGGCCGGCCACTTACCGAGCGGATGTTGTTAACCGAGCCTTGATTAGTCGAGACGATGTCAAACGGCAGCCAGCAAGTTCAAACAATTAACTGTATAGAAGTGTCCGACTCTAATGAATGATACAGACTTGCTCCTTTCCATTAGACAAACACCGTGACCAGTACTACAGATTAAGATTAATCTTCAAGACTTACTGTTATCACTCGAGCTTTAACATACGTAATGACTTAAGTAGTTTCGTATTGACCTGCAAAATTAAATCATGGAACATCTAGTTTAGGTATTTTTTCCAAGAGATCTATGAAAAGTTCACTATGGGGATTTAAGCATAGAAATAGATTAACCTTTTTAGCGATTCAATGGTTCGTTCAGCTATTTATAGCCGGTTGCTTTATGTGCATTGCACTAATTGTCGGGTTGTCAACTCAATGTCAGTTATAGAAATCTTCTTTATTGCCAGTTTTGTTTGCTTAATGTTTTATTTTATTTATTTATTTAGGTATTTTCAACGGTTTGCTGTTCTCTTTTTATTGTTTACATTGTAGAGGACATTTACTCCGGTTCTTTGAAAACGTTTGCTTGAGACGTGTTTGATCGTGCCGGAGGCAATTTAGATTTTGCTACAATGTTGGTTTTAATTATAACTGCGACATGCCTTCCCTGTACTGATTTTTAGTTGTAAATACTACCGAAGAACATGTGAGAAATATTGCAATTCTCTTAAAACTGCATCGAAAAATGAATCCAACTTATATTTCAATCGAAAAAATCGTACCATAGCTAAACTGCGTAACAAAACATTGGTTTTTAATCGCAGACCAACCAGGAGATATCATTTGTGTACTTTGCTATTATTACATGTGTCGTTTGTTGGTGTCAGGAAGGAAGTTTTCTAAATGCATTATTATGGCAATAGCGCATAACAGACACCGGCAAAACGGCGCATTGTGACACATACTATTTCAATAACTAAGCACTAAAGACGAAAAACAACTTTTAAAATGTATTGAACTATTTTTAAATTAATAAGGATACCTACATGAACGTCATTTGTAAGGGGGGATCGTAAGAGTATTTTCATAAGTCACCTGTACTCGGTTTGGAGTCGACGTGGGTGGAGGAATAACTAACCAGTCTTATGACATGGAGCTTCGTTACCGTCTCTCGGAAGCCGCACAACAAGTGTTGGCTGCTCGATAGAGTCGTTTCAACGTTTAGCTGTCGATTAAAGTTTGTGAATCGAACCCTTGATATTGATTGCGTTTAAATCGACACTTACACCCACGCTCTGACAATATTTACACTAGATACTAGTGTGGACGAACCCGCGGCGACTAAGGAGCTGGTTACTTAGAAATTTGTTCAGATAATAATTCTTTACATTGGATTATACCATAGACAGTTCGATAGTGTTCGAATGATAAAGTCGCGTCAATGCCATTCATGGAATTAGAATCAGTTAGGTTATTTCTTATATGGCACGTGCTAAAATATTGTATTTCATTCAGTAGTTCAGTGAAACTTTTATACTAAACATGAAAAACATAACAAAAAGACGTCAAATTGTTAATTCGCAATAAATTTATGAAAACATCGTAAGCACAAAAACATAAAATCATTCTTCGATATTTTGTATGACAATCGAAGAAACTAGGTGTTTAGTCTGTCGAAAAACGCAACATGTTGCAAAAAGCTCTAGGTATTTTATTTTTCAATGCGATCTATTTTTTTATCGCGTCCTTTGTCTCACAGTCACGAGCAGTAAATCAAAAAGCTACCAACAAAGTATTAAACATTTATTTAATTCTAAATCATTGATTGTTTCCAACCGATCGCAATTGAAAGGGGTTTCTTAAAATAAATTCCACGACTTTCCGCGAGCACCAGAGATTTGTTATTTAAACCTTCAATTGTGACACTCATTTGAAATTATAAATCTTAGATCAGCTATTCATCACGCGTAGGCTTTCGATGGCAGATGCTGCGGCCTTGAAAATCAATCAAGTCAGCTAGAGAAAAGGAGGATATTTTATATAACACAAACTAAATAAAGGGTGTAAGTATGCGGCGAGTAGTAAGGACCCCTAATTACTACATTCATCCCTAAAGTTACCTCAACTGTAAAATTAAACATTTATTTACTCATAATTTTAATAAGAAAGTGTTAAAACTTATAAAGCCACCAGTTACAAGGTTTATCATTCATATGCATAGATATAGCTATTGAGTTTCAGTAACAAATCATCAAATGGCATTTCGTAGGGAAGAAGCTACGGTAAGCTACGGCAGCCTAGTGGTGCAGGCATGCAGCTGTCAAGCGGCAGTCGTGGGTTCGACCCCGGCTCGTACCAATGAGTTTTTTTTAAACTTATGTACGGAATATTTACCGTCAGCTTTACGGTGAAGGAAAACATCGTGAGGGAACCAATCTAATCCCAATAAGGTCTAGTTTTCCCTCTGGGTTGGAAGGTCAGATGGCAGTCGATTTCATAAAACTAGTGCCTATGCCGAATCTTGGGATTAGGTGTCAAAGCGGACCTTGGGCTCCTTTAGGGCACAACCGGGAATAAAGGTAGGAGGATGATGCATTTCGTAGGGAGAAGTGGCGACCCAAGACGGACCCAATGGGGAGTGTTCCGAAGAATTGTTCGGATTAATCCCCGCCGCTTCCTTCCGCCATCGCCCTACGCGACAGCTTTTCCATGCTTACCACGTAGATGGTTGGCAGTCCTCAACTGTGCGTTTCTCCCGAAACTTTCTGCCTCGCACAGCAAAACTCTGGAATGAATTGTCGCCTGCGGTATTTCCGGACCGTTATAACCTTCAAGCCTTCAAGCGTACTCCCATCTTAAAGGCCGGCAATGCACCTACAACTCCTCTGGTGTTGTAAGTGTCCATGGGCGTCGATTATCGCTTACCATCAGGTGATTCGACTGCTCGTTTGCCTCCTATATAATAAAAAAACCCAAGTTTTGAAATAGCCATTTACATTACCTATTCTGTAGTTTCGGAACGAACTGGGAACTAGTTTTTATTTTTACGTAGCAACACTTATTACCCGTCACCCGTCAAAGTAGGTAGGTACGTTTATATGGTTTTTTTGCTATTTAATTACTAAATAATATAGTGATTTAAACTTTTACGATTCTCATACATTATATTTACTAAACGGGAGTCAATCGCGTGTAATTAACTTATTTATTTACCTCACGTCAGGTCTCCCGACGTTTCGGATGTGTCGCAACATCCATGTTCACGGGACAACTCAACAACCCGTCCTGCCGTCGAACCTAGGTTCATGCATCGTGAAATGGGTTTGTGCATGTATTTGGCCTTGCAGCTACGTACAGACTAAGCTACAAAAGTTTTGACATCGTTGTTGTTTTGAAAATTATAAACATTAAGAATTTGTTATGTAAGAGTTATAAAATAATATGTTATTGTACTAAATATACATGCCATTAAATATCTAATAAAGTTATTGCTACAAACAATTGTGTATTGTACAACGAAAAATCTCGAAAAAGAAGAAAAAAAAGTTAAAACCAGTTGTTACAAATAAAAGTAAAATTGCTATAAGTTAAAAATTTGTAGAAAATGTTGCGTACTTAACAAAAACTCTTATTTTATATTTTAATATTTTAACATTTTTAATTAAATTTCTATAGTCAGGCTCTTACATAAGCTTTAGTGGCTCTTTCAACACCCACCTGTTGTTACGTTCGTTCTCATTTATTTTTTAGTTTATTCGTATAAAAATACATAAAGAAACCAAACCCGTGCTAATTTCATTCAAACTGTATTTTTTGGTACATTTAGTAAACTGTCTCTTTCATGCCACTCTCCATCCAAATGTGCTACTTATATTATTCTCTATAGCAGTGTTTTTCAAACTGTGGGTCGCGATCCCCAAGGGGGCCGCGAAGCCTTCTAAAGGGGGTCGCGGCTATTTATATTGTTAAAGTTAAAGTGCTGTAAGTATTTTGAACAGCGTAGGGTCGCGAAATATTTTTTTCTGTACTAAGGGGCCGCGGCATGAAAAAGATTGAAAAACACTGCTCTATAGTTTATGCTTAAACTACGCGACCGTGGCATTATACCTGTACTCTATGCAAATTCCACAGGAATATACATTGAACGATAACTCCTTGAATGAAAATTGTACCTTTTATTATAAACTAATTTAAAATAAATGCTGAGGATTCGCGTTTTCTTGTAAAGTTTATTGCGCCGATTGTTATACTCATTAATTAAACTGGAACAATCTGCATCGCAGTAATTTGTTAAGACTCCAAAACTTATCGCTCTTCTTGGCTCAAAGTAATTGTTTAACCAAAATACTTAATTGCAGATAATTGTTACCAGCTAATTTTATATTTTGGAAACTTACATTAATTCTAAATTGCTCAACTTACATGCCATGTTAAACAAACTGAGCTAGAAGCTATGTGATTGACGTGACTTAAATATATATTATTTAATGTTAGGAAGACTATAAAAAAGGAACAGATGTTTGTTAGAACAGTACCGCTTGGCACGAACTGTTAGAAAAAATATGACTTGCCAAGCAAAAAACGTGTAGGTACAAGTATTCTTTTATAATAAGTGCTCCACTTGTCACGCGACAAAACAAATTCATTCACAATTTACGTACTTGCCTGGATCAGACTACAAGGGATTTCGTGTCTACTTGCAACGATATTGAGTTCAAAGTATCAAATAAATAGATGCTTCCATTACAATAAAGCGGTATCAAAGCAAACATAACGCCTTCGTAAATTGTACTCCCCGTACAGCGAAACAATAATGGAGAATAAATGGCCAACTTCACACCACAATGCTGGGGAAAGATAAAGGAAAGAATTACACGGAAATTTCGGGGCTCGTTCTTTGTCAGCTGAAGGTCCTTCACTAGATAACAATTTGCACGTCGAGTGTGTCGCTCATTGTGTTTAAGACATTATAAATAAACATTACAAAGAGGCTACCAGATGCGTGAAGTGGAGCTTTGAGACGCACGCGCAAGCCTTTGAGAAGCAATTATAATGGATGGATATAGGCAGAACCCGTTTTAAAGCCGCTACATAGAAGCTGATCAGTTAAATTGAATTACCACCATTATAATGATGCATACGTTACGGACCTTATACTGCCACTCCTATATCATTAAAATTATTTTAAAAACAATTTAAATGACTATTATTCGTTTAACTTCCATCATTTTTTTGTTGTTCTATTAAACTGAGAGTACATTTATTCACTGTTGTTTTAATGTGCAAATGTAAACTTGTCAGTTTCCTTGGCAATTAGCACCTACACCAGTATTAAATAAGCAAGAAGTATGTTGTTTTTAAAATAATAAAACAAAGATAATTTATGAAATTAATAACAAAAAATCGTTTCGCAAAAAGACTGTAGAAATTAGTGTGGATAGACTTTTGGTTCGTTTTCATACTACACACACTGCAAGTGGTAATACAAAATAACCACTGTCCTGCGCTCAGTATATAGGTATTGTCGTTAGAAACTGACCGCCATTAGGTACGCGATTTTCAATGCACTTGCATCGCGTAACAAATTCCTTCCGGTTTACATTCAACTCTAGTGACCAAAGGACGCACCGCAGAAAATAAAGGCAGTTAGAGGCTTGTTGTAAAATATTTATGGCATACTAAGCTGAAGTTTACAAAATTGGAAGCATCATAATACATAACATTTTTATGGCTACAACAAAATGTTTTATAACATGTTGCAAGCAGAAAAAATACTGTCAGAAGCGCTCGAGCTTCGTCTAGGTTTTTGTGTAAGTGATTTCAATAAATCTTCTTAAGCATTTTAATTAAAAATAAAAACTTAACCCCTCATAATACTATTGGCCGCAAAGATAGAGGCTTCCTCATTAAACTAAATCCAATCATCGTGCTCCACATCTCGTTGTTATTAATTTATAGAAAGTCATCGTGCACCCATTAGTGTGAGATAACCATATTGATCATGAGATATCTTCATCCACAGCCGAGCTTGCTTCTTACTTTAGTGTATGATTGCCCTAATGATCACGTGCTATTCGTTAGCGATCATCAGAGGCCTTACCTGAGTTGTTAAGAAAGTCGTATATACGCTTAATAGTGTTTAGCGCATACGATGTTTTCTATCGGCACACGAGATTTAGCGTCTTGGAAGCAGTTGGCTGTAACTACTGTTAAAACTGTAAGTCATTCGATCAAACGGCTGTGAGAGCGTTATTTATTACGATTGATTTGGTTCCGCAGTCACCGATCGTTACAAGATATATGGCTGCATACAATTCGAATGGTACAATTATGACCACAATTGAACACCATTCATAACGTGCTGCATCAGATTTCGGATAAATAAAAATAAGAACAATAAAATTTAATCGACCTCCGGACAATTTAATGCTCAAATTAAAGTCACCCGGCATAGCTAGTTGACTATTGAATAAGTATATCACATTAGATCCTGTGTTGTGACCGTCACGACGTTATCGTAATAATCTGTTTTTATCACATTGGAGATCTCAAGAATTAATCCCTTAACACCTCATTAGTGTCCATTGGAGGCTTCATTTACGAATGAAATGCAAATTCAATTGAGTTGCGGTCGAGCTTTCTTATGCGAGCCGCTTTGCTGGACCCAATCAACATCTATAACGTCCTGTTTCGTTGCGTCTTCGATAGATTCGGGCCCTAATTAAAGTCCAAATAAATTGTGATGGCGCCTATTAGTTCGGCCGCTTTGAGTCAGGGGTGAGCACGCCGTATATTGTCGTAGTTTTCCCCGACAGAACCACTTTTTATCCAGACTTACGTCTTAATTAACGGCCAATGGATAGAACCATAAAATATTGCATCGTATAGTTTTAAATAACGTATTTAGATGCCACACCATTAAAATCCTACATATTGTGAATAACGGGCACCACAATAAAAACTTGCTTATTGATTCCTATTATTACAAACGAAGAGACTGCGAATTAAAGTATTAATGTGGATACAAAGATCAATATCAGAATATTTTATTTGTGATACAGAATTGCAATAACGAGTGCACCTAGCTCGGTATCAGATTAAAGTACATGTATCGAATAGTGATTTGTAATAAATCGAATAAATATAAACAAGCCCATTTACAAATCAATGACAAGGTTCCAATTAAGTAGCTGGATTATAACGCGCTGGTGGCCAATTCTCGGCTTCGATGATAATCATAAAATGAAATCTCGAGCGTGCAGAGTGGCACGCACTGTAGTACGACCTGATTTTATGAAGACTTGCCAATATTCATAAAATCTTTCATGCCAACATAACAACATGCTATCCGTAACCGTTTTATTGGTATCAATTATAATTTTATAGCGAAGTTATGTTATGGTCAGTAGTTCCAGAGACTTTTCTTCCACGGTTGGTTCGTTAATAAGAATACTTTAATGTAAATATCTTGGATGGACGTATGGTAAAATGAGCTTTTAGAAGTATTAATTAGTCCTGAAAGATGCAATACCCACGGCGAACAACTAAACAGTTTCGAATAAAACAATTTTATTGTTAAATTACGACGGGTGAGTTGCGTATATTCAAAGGCTCTGTTTTAAATTAAGACTTAAATAATTAGTATGTTAACAAATTTGCGTGCATGTCATGTAAGTAGAGCAATGATCATTGTGCAATTATAGTAACGAGCAACAGCTATAAAACTTTATAGAATATTGCTTCGCCGGTGGGCCAGGACACGCAGCCGAAATGATAACAGTAACAATGTGTCAATACCGTACTGGCATAGGCGAGAGGTTTTGTTCAAGTAATATACCTTTTTAATACAGTTGCTCAAAAAGTGCTACTTTACGTAGTTGTTTAGCGTGCGAAAAGTTGGTTTTCGCGAACTACTTAGTGCTTTTCACTTTTCCCACTCAATAATTGTACAAATTGTACGATCACATCATCAATGATAAATAAATAAAATAGAACTGTATAAAAAAAAAAAAATGAACAAATTAATTATTATTAATTTAACCCTATTACAATGATGTTACAGAATTAATAATATGAAAGTTTCGAATTCCTTACTTGTTGTTTTTCTTATTTGTTCGCAACTGTATTAAAAAACGTCGTTCGATACACGTGTGGAAATGTCATTCTTCACTTATTACGTTATTACGTCACGAGTGCCGAGGACGTCCTCGGCACTCGTGACGTAATAACATACTTTCCGCACTAGCATCGAAATTTGATTTCCTTTCAGGTAAGAATGTTAAGAGTCCGCAGTAAGCTCGGCCGAATTTCACCTTCCCATACAAACGTAGTAACGCTCTCATTTTAAAACTACGTGTTGGATTGTGACAAACTTTGCATATATATTGATATGAGGTATATCTATGTCTGTAATTAGTTTATATGGTTCCAGTTTATAAAACAAACGAAATACAGCAAAAACAAGTTTTGTATGGAAAACTTAAATTAGCTGTATTTTTTTACTATGGTATCTGAAGCTACATAAACTAATTACAGACATAGATATACCTCATGACATTGTATATGCAATGTTTCGTTACAATCCAACACGTAGTTTTAAAATGAGAGCGTAACTACGTTTGTATGGAGAATCGAGCTTACTGCGAACTCTTAACATTTTCCTCAGTAACTTGCTCTTGGTGTGCGCGCACGGCGCTACGAAACCTTAGGAATACAGCAATCCAAAAAAAACGTCGACACCAGACGAGTTCATGACTATCATTATGTTCGATTATATATAACGCATATATGTAGATGAGTGAACGGACAAATAACTAATAACCCAACCATCACTGATGCCCTAGCTTTGGGTATACGAGTTACCCTGACCCTGCTCCCGAAGCTGGCGGTCCTGAGTTCAAATCCCAGTGAGGCCAAATATTTATGTCATGAGCATGAATATTCGTTTCTGAATCTTGGATGTTTTCTATGTATTTAAGTCTTTCTATGTATCTAATAAATACATCGAGCCCATAACACAAGCCTTAGCTGTTGAGCTTACTATCAAGTTAGTTCGATTTGTGTAAGATCGTCCCCTAATTACCCGACTGCCGAAGAAGAGGAGGGTTATGTTTTTCTAGCATATGTATGTATGTATGTATGTGACCTTATTCTTTGGCACACCCTGTAGCCTAAACCGTTTGACGGATTTCGACATATGAGGTGTCGTTGGATTCCTCTTAATCGTGGGAGTGACATAGGCTATAAAATATGAAAAAAGCAGTTGGGTTTTTTGAAAAATATTTTAATTTCACTTGTTTATTTAATTTGTATGTGCGTAGTGCAGTTTGTTCTTTAATAAGTAATAAACAAAATATTTAACAGTAAATAAGGTTATAAAGCATTTTTTTCCAGGTTTGCACTAAAATCTTTTTTATGATTAATGAATGTGGTTATAAATTGTTTTGACAATTAGCGCAAACATCTTGTTCCATTTTTTAATGTTTTTTCAATGTCCTCAGAAAGGTGTCATCATTATTACGATATTATTGTTCTCGTATGAAAATAGCATAATAAAATTACACAAACTTTAAGCGCTCAATACATCATTGGTATTGATGTTTATTATTAAGTGACTAGAAGGGAACGTGCGAATAAGTTTTATAGGTACCTAAACCTACGATGTGCATGTAACAATGACAGCCTGGCACGGAATCTGTTAAAAGAAAAATTGCAACGTCAAGAAATGTATAATAATATTTTACAGCCTACGTTAAATAAATATTAGCAAGTAGCACCCAGAGTAGCAAATTAATCGTAACACATCTTTATTATTACTTCTGTAAGGATGTGTTACAATATATTTGACCACTTGATATTTGATGCCGACAGGACAGAAATTCAAGTGTTAACTCGTTCCTGACAACCACCAACACCCCTTGAATCTGTGAGAGGCTCGCCACATCGGCTTAATGCATTTTAATTTGATAACTATTGGATGGAAAACAAAACCGATCTAAATTTAATCGCAACAAGAGCACATTTTATCTTACAGCTTCATATTAGTAAACATTACTATGCATAGTCCTCCGGGTTTCTGGTTTGATGATGATAGACATAATGACCTTTAATAGGGCTAATGGGTTGATTGGCGTCATAAAAGCCTTAGGCCAGCGCGGGGTTTAAAATGATCGACACAGCCCAGGGCTCAATGCGAAGTAATTGAATCTGTTTTATAGAAGACTAATCGGTAATAAACAGCTGAAGGATAGCCTTACGCGTCGAGTGAGGACGAGACTTTCGAGGGTTGATAGTGTAAGATTAAGATCTAATTTTGAATATTTGTGAAAAATCTTGACACAAGAATATGCTTACTACTTATTGTCTGAAAAAGATAAACAGTGAAAATCATTTTGATATCCTTTATTTTAAGGCGATGCCAATGGAAATAATATATTAATTATTCTTTACCAAAATTACCAAATGCTGGTTAATTAATAATAAATTAAGATATAAGAATATTTCCTAAAACAGACCACTATTCTAAATTTCAAACCTGACTTTTATTTCAGTTTAAATCTTTTTTTTAGACAGCTCTATTACCCCAAATAAAATATTTTGCATGTATCCCAAGTCCCGGCTGCCTTTTTAATCTTTATAGGCTTTGATACGGTTTCGGCGAGATCAAAGTCGGCACCGGTGCCCCCCTCGCTGTTAAACAAATAAGAAAAAATAATTGGACCTTAAACTGCAACTATAAATATTAATAATAAAATTTAATAAGATAAATGGGTAATTAGGGTGACCATGACTATACTGTGAAACCAAATACTTTATTCACTAACCAACAAAAATCTTTCACATTATACAATACATACTAATAGGTCATTAACGTATACATATCATACTTAATAGGTAATTGCAGAATTACGTGTATTATCCATTGTGGTAATTCCCCATTCATCCTAAGTTATTAATAATAGTCGGTCATTTTACACCGAGACATAATTAAGTAATTATTGCTAATTACTGTTAATATTTAATGGCTATCAAATAAAGACGAATAGGCTCACATTAATTTCTCAGATAATTCGTCGAAAAGTTCTAGACAGAAGTAACAAATGAGAAGAGGAAAAAAATATGATTCCTGTTTTGTAACAAGTACCTAAATCCAAATTGCCAAGGCTACAAATATTTCTCAAGATAATTCAATTGTGCTATACAAATCTCACGCATCCCAGTTTCATAGTCACCCTATCAAAAGCGAGATGCCCGCGTTAATTTTGACAACGCGCAGCGCCAATTTGGACGTGCCCGCGCTCCTCGCCCACAGCATTAATCAGCCCGCCCTTTTTTCATACCTGTTTGTTTTTAATCACCGTATTTGCTTTTCTATCCTTCTACACACCGCTGATTAAGATTTTATTCATAAGCTCACCTTTTTGGCAAATCGATCGACGTTTACTGTTTTTTTCATCGATTAATCCGCGTTTTTTAATCGAGGAATGTTAAATAGTTTACAAGGAATCTCACCTGCGAGCTGATCTGATTGGCAAATGGCATCCTTTAAACAATGCATCAAAACAAGGCGCTTTTAGAGCAGCTGCTGCCTCTGACCACAAGGACAAAATGCATCCAGATACTATCAGGTCGAATTACATTTGGCCAACGCCAAGGACCTTCATATGAAGACCGAAAAAAAGTTTAAAAAAAAAAACAACCACCGCCGCGTGTTTAAGGAAGTTGGTGAATTTACGAGACAATGTTTGTACTGAGTCTAGCCAGCGTAAAGTTGTTTGATTTTAGGATGTCGGTAGGTACACGAACGCGTCTTTGATTTGACCGACAGTTTTAGGAGATAACCTAGGCACGGTTTTATAAATATGCGTTAGACCAAATATCGGAAACCGTGTAGACTCCAGCAAGACTAGGTCTGTGGTCTCCCCTCCCTTTTTTTTAAAATTACGCACAGACATTAGGTCTAACGGATCTTTATAAAATCGGGCCTTGGTTATCTCTTTAAAATGTGGGTCAAATCAACGACGCGTTCGTTAAATGTGTCTGAATGGTATCCATGTGTACCGAGTTGAAAATCATTATTTATCATGTATAAAACAATGTATTGAACTACTCGTAATACATACATAGGTAGGTAGGTAGGAATATGACGAATAGCTATTTTTCTCACTTCATCTTGCCTCGACCTGTGGACAGCGTATCTTAACATCTAACAGATTTTTAACGGATTTTCAGAAGCTCTTCGCGAGTTCTGCACTATAATACGAATCTAATTTCGCCACCGCATTCGACCCGCTAACAATACGCGTTTCTCTACGGCTTTTAAACTTCAATAGGATGGTATTTAGATGAAGGTTTTGCAAGGTACTGTTCTCTTATTTGCCTTTTGTGAGGTTGTGGGCGCGACAAAGCCGCAAACAGCCCCGCTGAGCGACCGACAGATTTTTTTGTACGAATTTCGTATTTTATTTCGTTTATTGATGCTGTGTGCTATATACTTGGAGAAAAAACCGTAATAGAAGATGCATCATGATAATATATCGTCTCTCAGCTATTATTCTGAGGTAGCTTTGTGGTGGATTCTATTGAAATACTGGACTTATGGTCAGTATCTAAATCGCTAAATGTCCATTCCATAACAAAACTGAGGCATATGACAGGTAAGACATTGTTACCTACTATTTTATGTAGGTATCGAACCGTGGTACATAATAAATTCTTCAAATGTTTACTGTCTTGATATTCTACTCTGGAATCCAGTCTGAATGGTAATTCGTTAAATCTCTTGGATATTTAAATTTGTTCACGCAAGGTCATAAAAAGCCAATTTAAAGATCATTATATGGGATTTGTATTAAATCGCATTCTGCCCATTAAGGTACACTACTGTATGTGCATTAGTTGTGGCATGCGGACAACACAATTGCAGTAGAGTAACCCCGTCCTAAAAAAAATATGTAGGGATTCATTTGATGTAAAGTACATATCCAGCATAAAGTTATCAAAAATGCTAAACTGTAACTAAGGCAACTGAAAACGGGTGTGACGTCGGAGGCTCCGCGGGCCCGTCGGCTGGCAACAGAACGTTCCGGAACACGTGCAAGTTCGCACAATGCCAGTTTGCATTTCCGCCCGCCGTGCACTTCCTTTACTCAGATTTTACTTTTTATTGCGCTTTTATTACGTACTGGACGCCTTTGTCGAGTCGTATTGTAAACAGGACATTCAGCCACATAACGCATCGTAGGTTTCGATTTCGTTAATGATATCGATTTTTATCGCGGTCGAAATCGAAAGGAAAGGAAATAATGAGCTAAGAAAAAGTGTGGATGTTAAGGACAAAAGGGCATGTGTTCCGTTATTGCGTACAGTACAGCAGTAGGTACTGCGTTCACTCAAGTCGCGCCCCTCCACAGCACTTTGCACACTGCACATTGATAACATTTGCTGTGGAGAGCTGTTTTTATTTTAATCCAGGCTATAAACTATCTTCGTGCAAAATGTCATCCAAATCGGTTGTGCTGTTTAAGCGTGATCGAGTAACAAACATCTGAACATCGAAACTTTCGCATTTATAATATTACATAGTAGGACTCTCTTGACCGCTAAGAGACATATACCGTAAAATTGACCTACAGGCAAAATCTGCGGGTAGCTTTTTCAATAAAATCGAATACATGTCCAAAGTATAATTTAACACCTCTAATCTTTAGTGACTACCATCACACGTCAAGATAAGGATGCGAAACGAGCGCCCCAGAGCGACTTTTCTCACAACTAATATTGGCTAGAAGGATTTGGGATTTAAAACAAAAAGTCAAACACCATTACTCACCCACAAAGCACAATGTGGGCAAAAAATGTAAGTAGATCAGATAGTATAAAAGGTTCGGTCAGGGATGATAAACAGTTTTTTCTAAAACAGAAAGTTGCAAAACTTGAAACGGTGCTAAACGAAATTGAGGGTAAACCCGAAGCGCATAAAGATAATATTGGTTTGTACGTTTGTTTTCGTCTCTTTTAATGATACGAATTCTAACCATTGTGGTCAAGCTTTGATTATTTTTATCTTTTCACTATCAGTAATGGCGTCAAAACGTATGTCCGGTGCGCAGCGTGATACAGGAAGGTAGCGTCGCCCACACAAGGTGACATCTTATTTTCCGCAAATAAGGGTTGATCAATTGACAAATTGAGACGTTTCTCGCAAATATTGAATGTGTATGCGGGAGGTCTGCAATGAATCAAAAGTTTATTGGCATGTTACTAAAATTAGGGAAAGGAACAGTAACAATACTTATAAATAACTCATGGGCTTTGTCCTGTAGGTAAATTGATATGCGTGATCGGAAGCAATCTTACACAAATGGGTCTGCGGTTTGCGAAGGTGTGACAATATCTGCCTTACACTTTTTATAGGACACAATTATCTGTTTGGAATTCAAATCACAACATTATGGTCGAAGAAAACCTCGATTATTTATTGAAAGATCGTTGAACTGAGGTAATAAACGGCACTTGATGTCCACCGCTACGGATTTTGCATGTCTTAACGACACAGACTTAATTAATGTCTGCCCAATACGGCGTGTGATATCTTTCGCGAGCCGGCTTGTCCCCTGGGGGCAGATTTAATAAATCATTGAATAGGTCTCTTTTGCTATGGTTGAGAAAAATGGCGGGTATTATTAACGCTGTACATTACGCTAATTAATTGAGAGCACCCCGGGCGAGTCCTCCGTCAATGTTTGGCGAGCCAGTCGTAAGTACCTTCGATTAATACATTTTACTGCTTCGATACACGTATAGTTGTCAATGGACGTTTTAATATCTGCATATATTTCAAAGAGCTATAAAATCAATGACATATTGTGCTAATTATCCGTTGAAAATGCCATTGAATAAACTTTCGTTCATAGCGGTAATTTAGTAAGTACTTAATTGTCTTAATACTTATTTTACATTAAAAGAAAAGAATACCACGCAATGCCAACTTATAATAAAAATCATCTTAAAAACATCGTGAGGAAACCGATCTAAACCCAATAAGGTCTAGTTTTCCCTCAGGGTTGAAAAGTGAGATGGCAATCGCTTTCGTAAAACTAGTACCTATGCCAAATCTTGGACTTCGGTGTCGAAGCGGACCCCGGGCATCTTTAGCGCACAACTGGGAATAACGCTGGGTGGATGATGATGAATACCATAAAAACATTCCATGTAAAAATAGGCCAAGTCTCGCCAGTAAAAAGGCCACCGTAAAAAGTTGAGAGATATTACGTAGAGCCAAGTCAGGCATTCTTATTAATCTTTATTTGCTTACTAAATAAAATTCTGCAACTTGGGAATCACACCACTTTTCTGCATTTATAATTTTTTGCATATTATGCTATAATAAGATAATAACTATGCAGTGTTGTGTGATTGCCAAGTCACAAAATTTTATTCACGGATCGGACGACGGGTTCGGAAGGATTTCACTTCTTTTTGTAGGTTAATGTGCTATCAATACTTATATATTACGAATGCAGCTGTAAATAGTATTTTTTCATAGACTTTGTATGGAAATGTTATTAATCCAACCGCAAATAACGTTTGTATAGTTATCTAGTGCATTGTACACCTAACACTAACCACATGCAAAATTTCAAGTGGGTAGGTCTGTTAGAAGTACCTTAGAACTCAGCGGCGTACCTTAAAGACAGCGAGTGAGTCAGTGAGTGACAAAATTGGGAAACTTTGACTTGCAATCATTTTAAACTAGTGGTTCAACTCACGAACCTAAATACATCCTAGACATTGCCATTCATACAATGTTTTGAAACATGAAAAAAATTACCTTGTACCTTCTTTTAGGGTGTCCATGATTCTACATATACGTTAGGAATAACTTACGAATTTTAAGATACTTGATACTCATATATGCAAACCTACTACCTAGGATCAATAAATAATCGAAAAGACAGAGGCATCTATCTTATTATCTTCAAATACATTTTACAATATTTGTGTAATACATTGCTTCTTATGTCTAGTTTAGACTTATTATGAATTATGTAGCTGCCGGGACCTTGACAGCAGCAGCCATTTGTGCAATAAGAAAGCAAAGTTATATTAAAATTAGTAATAAGTTGCTACTCTTGTTTTAGATGTTTTAAGGTATTATATGGTGTAAGAAGCTAAACGAATGCAAACTCCACTCGCGCATCAATCAACCGATTTAAATCGGCCAGACCGACAAGGTCATGGACAAATCCACACACTACAGGTACAGTCGAGTCAGCTCAATTTTATTAGCTTCATAGACATGAACGCACATCGAATCTTAGGCTCTAGCGCATACTGGCAGTGACTAAACATTCACTACATAGGGTAGGAAAGGGTTATCAATAGAAAAAACGGAAAATAAAAAGACAACTTACAACTTGAATTTTATACTTGTGAAAATGGAGTAGCACTCTTGATAAGGAGTCCGGTTTTATATTAGTTGCTTCCGCCTTCAAATGCAAGACACATTTTCAAACTTCTGGAAATCTTCCCTTTACAGGCCACAATCAATAGCCAATATTGCCTCCTTTCTTCATCTTTTGGAAATCTGAAATAATTAGTACCTTATTATACAATTATAATTATATAATTTCACTGTATTATTATTACAGACTATGATTAAAATTATCATGATCAGACCTAGGATTCCGTGGGGCAAATCGTCTTGACAGCTAGGGACTTCCTATATCGATAAACTCATTTATCGATACTAGTTCTAAATACTAGTGATCACACAAAGGTTTGCTTATTAAATGTTTTTTATTAAAAGAATATAATGTAATAAAGTAACTACTCAAAATTCTCCATTTTTGGAAAATTCTTAAATTTGTACTTTACACAATTTATTTCTTCTCTTTTTCCATATTTTCAGGCGTTAAGTTTCTCCGTCTTGGCTGAAAAATCCATTTCAGGTGGCTCAAAGTCTTTTCAATTTCTGAAGAGGATAAGATAATAGGTATCAACAATTTTATAGTGCAATCGGTATTACGCCTTATTTATATGTAACCTGCCGATTATTTTAAAGATGCTACGTGTGAATTTCATACTTGTCTTCAGAACAAAATTAAAGTTACAAAAAACACACAATGTTGGGGGCGGTCACTAGTATTTAGAACTAGTATCGATAAATGAGTTTATCGATATAGAAAGTCCCTAGCTGTCAAGACGATTTGCCCCACGGAATCTTAGGTCTGATCATGATATAAACTGTCAAAATGAAACATTTTCCTCAATACGAAGAAACATCACGCAAAAGAACGGAATGGTCACCATAGTTATGTTTACACATTTTTTATTACCCTATAATGCTAGGGTTTATTTACAAAATGAACAATACACATCTTACTAATTATCGAAATAAACCTATTTGAGCGTTTTTTGCGGTAACCTATCGCAGTCACTAACATTTATTGACCGAATATCGTGTGTCATTTACTATTTGATGTTACCCAAATGTTTCAGTTGTCCGATTTTTTTTACCGCTACAGTTATTTGAGCTTTGGCTTGTTATAACTTTTGTTTCACAGCCAATTTTTTAATTATCAATCATTATTTCCCGCATTTCATACGTTTAGCCAAATGTTCATTTTAAGTGAAATTCAAGTTAGTTTTACAGAGACTAAGGCAAGTCGGTGTAGGTACGACGACGAGCGAAGCGAGGAGGAGTGTTAGGTGAACTGCGACCCTATAGCGCGCGAGCGCAGCGAGCGTGCCGCAGTAGCGGCCGGCGGAGCGCCAGAACCGAACACTTTTACTACCTAATACTTACATATGTACTAGGGTCAGGTCGGAAGAAATAACTTGATAAACAAATGTTGTAATTATTTAGTATCGATTTATTTAAAGAACACACATATAAGTAATAATAGAATAGTATACTTACACTTGTTTGTATCCATCATTTACCATAAACACAGCTTTTGGAGAATACCCTGTTTAATTTCAAACTTTTTGCTACTGTTTTTAAATATTGATAATGCTGATGGTAACAACTATTTTCGTTATGTTAGTAACATATGTGTGCTCCGTATAAACATTAATATGGCAAATATAATAAAGCAGATTTGATAAAACACGACCAGATTATCAACCGAATCATCACGTCGGTATAACGATATTGCGGGTATACTAATAACTGGGAATCATTGATTTTTCAAACAATTACAAAAGCTAAACATAAAATGACCAGCCGTAAACGTCGCGAAGTGTCGGACAAACGAAAAAAAAGGCAAATGAAGTTTGTCGAATAGTAAATGCCGAAATGAAAATAGGACAAAAAAGTTTAGGTTACCTAACAAGTTTTACTCTGATTTTGGACCTAAATGATTGCCGCAGACATTTTCGTAAAATGGCCTCTTACCTGTAAAATTTTATAGCTGATTTCGGTCTCCAAATACTTTCTCAGTGCGTCATTGTAAAAAAATCAATAATTATTTTCGATTAAATCGTAGCAAAGTGTTTATTTCACGAAATAAACTTTCGACATGGTAAAATCAGTTTTCACATATGCCTATTTACGTCCCACTGTTGGGCACAGGCCTCCTCGCATGGATGCGATGGAACGGGCAGTATTCCCCACGCCGGCCCAGTGCGGGTTGGGGACATAATAGCCATATGTTTTTCATTAGTATTGCCATAACAAGCAATACGAGCATACCGTCATAGTCAGGATTTTGGTTTCGTTGGTATTTTTGGAGTGATATATAGAAAAGTCAATATATTTTAATTTCAGTAATTTATTTTTCTTTTTCATTAAATTTTGTGTAATTATAACAAAATGTAACATACCAGTAATACGTCGAGCATGTCTTTGTGTTTCAAGTTACAGCAACACATCATATCACAAAGGTAAAAGGGAAGACAGCCACGTGATTGAAGGTAATTTTTTCTTGTTTCAAAACATTGTTTTAATGGTAAAGTCCAGGATGTATTTAGGTTCGTGGTTCAACTTAAATCTACCTAAAACCGTCTTGGTTACTGAAAATTTGGGCTTCTAGTTTTTTTCACACCGGAGTTACAGGGGGGTCAAAAGTGGCCCAAATGGGTTCGAGAAAAGGATGGTACGGCCCAGCCGTGCCTTTTTAATGGGCTATTTACATGGGGCAACAACTCGCATGCGAGTTTTATTACATTGCAGGGTTTGATTGAATTCGTCGTATTCCGCTAGCCCGCAGCCCGTAGCCCGCAATGTAATGAAAATCGCATACGAGTTGATGCACCATGTAAATGGCCCTTTACTCTTTTGCTCGACTTGTCGGGTGCACTGCCGTGCCTCCAGATCCGAACAAATAAATAAGGTTGACTGGTAGATAATGCTTAAGGCGTAAAAACAAGATGAGGTAGGTACAATACAACCAACTGATAATTGCGCAACTTTTCAACCGAGTGCTCTTATTAACCATCATTTTCTCTTTCAAAAATAAGTCTGTTGATTTGTCCTAACGACCGTTCGTAAACAAGAAACCTTCAAAATGATACCTGAAACAAACAGTTGTTAACCTGTAACAAATAAATTTACTTTATGATTTTAACACAAATTAGATTTTGACACTAAAATAGCCGAGATTATTTTTAAATACCGATTAAACGTACTCGTACGTTGAACTCTTGGCAAAAGCCAATATAGTAAGTAATCACACTCGCCCAGGTAATTGTCTTGTCTCATACATTCTTAAACCCACATCGCATTTTCATACACGTCCTATAAAGATAAATTTTAATGCAATATTACTTTCGCAGCTGACAAAAGATTACCCGAGTTAATATTTAAGTAAAGCCGGTTAGTTAAGAATTCAGAACCGAACGGTTGCTCTATTTTATAGCATTACATTACCATTAGGTATACAAAATGAATTAAGTAATTAAGAAATGTAAACTTATGCAATAGTAAATGAAAAAATAGGTATCTATATATGTTATTATGCTAATAGTACATAAAGAGTATTTTGGACAAGTTTATTTAATTAAAAACAATTTTAATGAACATACATACCTACATACATATAGACATTCAGTAATGCACATCATCTTATTATATAATACTTTACATTGGATATTATAGAATTTCAAGCATAAAACCACGTATTTTATACTCGACACTTATATAAAAACTTCAACAGTACCTAAACTAATATAAAAATGCTTTAGGTACAGCAACGCTTGCGAAAAACATGCATTGTATGAAAAGTGCATCGTAGCATTTACCCTGTTGTTCACTCTCTACAAGCTCAAGTATTTGTGCTAAGATGAATGACTTGGAAGGAAACAACTGATGACTACCCAATCTACCCATGTTACACCGTAAACCGAGTTGGTGTAAATCTGACGCAAAGATAGTAGACCTACATAGCGAAGGATGTAAATGATAAGGCCGATACGCCTTATTTCGCTAAGCGGATGGGGAAATAACTATCTCTAATCGATGTGGAGATCTAATTCATCGATCTTAGTAGTAAGTAGTAATTGGCACGATCAATATAGTTTACCGGTTCATTAATAACTAATAAACTTTGCGCAACTTTTCGAGTAGAAATTTAAATATCAGGATTTTAGGGAACAGCAAGGTTTTGTTTATTTTATATTTGTAGTTATCTACCCCGCAGGCAGTTTTAATAAATGTATGTCGAACAATATTATATATTTATTATAAACACTTTCTCATTCGCGTGTGTAAGAAATTGCTAAAAACATTTTACCACTTATCACACTTCTATAATACAATATACCAAATATAAAATTAATCTGTCGTCAACTAACATTGCGTAAACTAATCCACACACACAAAAAACATAAATACTAAGAACTCGGGCTGCTATAAAGGACTCGAAACGTGGGAATCCTTGAAATATAATTATTACATAATAAAATTAACCATATCTAAAAAATACTTAAAAGATACAGATGGCACATATTATGAGTGTAAGTATCGTTTTATTAACTGGTTTTATATACTTTGGTATCCAAATGAATAAATTAGTTTTGTCAAACACAACATTTATAAAATATATAGGTCGATAAGAACTTCAATATTGTGTGGTATTATTTCCAACAGTGTTATGATCACCGGCCGGTACACCCCACTGGTGAAGTGGCAACGTAAAATGTAGTCTTACAGCTCCCAGGGTATCAGTAAAATGATACTAAAAATTGGAACACCATAAAATCGCCTTAACGGTCATACAATTAAAGGCTAACAAAAGTGCACGTCATTACTTTGTAAGTACGTAATGCGTGTAATCAGTCCCTGATTGGTTTGAATTAATCGTGCGCATGCGTGACTACCGCCACTCAAGTCATTGTTCATGACCCAAGAGAATCACTCTCGAAACTTCAATTCAAAACGTATTTTTTTCTATCTCTATCACACATTACTTGAAAACGCGTGGAGAGAAAGGGACAGCGTGATCGTTGCTTCGATATCGAAATCAAGAATAAGCTGGCAGGTTCTTATGAGAAATCGTCCGGGAGCTCAGACTGAATTAAAAGTAATGATGTAATTAAAACTCATATCGCCCGCGTTAAAATTAGAAATACAAAAATTTAATAACGCTACACTAAACTGAATATCGTAATTATTTGGGCCATACAATTTTGATATTGCTAGTTACTTCAAAATTCAGTGTAATCAAAATCTAAACACCACTTAATGGAGGTAGTAAATTCAGGCTTTTCTGTAACGTGTAGCTATAAAACCATTAAAATTAATAGATGTGGGCGGCAGAAGCTGCAATTCGTCACCGTCATTAGAATGATCTCGACGGCACCCGGTTGCACCCGCAGACCACCGGAATGTTTTCATCTAATGTTTCAATCGCACTTTCCACACCGGAGCATTTCAAACAACTTGCATTACGAGTATAGATCTAACTAGAATGAGCATCAATTACCGAATTAATCATAATTATGCAAAAGAAAAATCCTGTTAATTCGAACTTAAACAAATTAGAAACATGTATACCTACTTAGCTAAGCTTGGGCTCTACGGTCAGAATTATCATCAGATTAATGCTCATATCATAAATTTAAATAAAGCTTTTTGATAATGCGACGGTCATTATTTGTTACTAACTTCATTTCTGGCATTTTTGACTATTAAAACAGAAGTAAAACGTTTACAATTAAAGCTTAGAGATAGCGTCTGCATTAGTGTAGAAGTTGAAAAATTAAGCTTCCGATAAAGTTTATCAGCAGCATTTCTCTATCAGACAAGTTAATCGTCTAATCAAATCAATCGTCAAGTAATCTTGATCAAGTAAGATCGTATCAACAGGTTGGTCCATGTGATTGGCCGCCGACTGCTGGCTGTGATTGTTCCATTCGTCATGCGACTACTAGCCATTAGCTATCGCTACCGCTTCTGATTACACTCTCTACACTTCATTCGCTATGGTCTGACTCGAGCTGACACTATCAACTTAACGACAATTATAATCATTATCGTTCGTCACGAATCATTTAATAATTAAGACGTTGGAGTAGTATACGGTGATTATTTTGGTTCACCGTTTAAGAAGATACCGCGGCTTTAGGTATCAGCCAGACCTTCAATTATATTTCTATCTATGTGCAATCTTTTTGAAGGAGTAGTCTAGCCTATTATTTACTGATGAGGGTCACACACTTACAGTAATAGCGACCTGCATAATAATTAATACCTCAGTTCTTTACCGGTGATTCCTTCACTCCAAACACACTGTCTAATGTCATTATTACTGATAGTGTCTGGACCGCGTTAGATTGACACATTCAGTATAGTTTGTTTTAGTTTTGATGACAATAATTAAGTACTTACAACCAACCATTTTTTTTTTATGATATAGGAGGCAAACGAGCAGTCGAATCACCTGATGGTAAGCGATAATCGACGCCCATGGACACTTACAACACCAGAAGAGTTGTAGGTGCGTTGCCGGCCTTCAAGATGGGAGTACGCTCGTACGCCATTACCGATATATGTTGTTTAATTGTTATGTTCAAGGTAGGTTAAAAAACAATAACGCATAAACAATAGAACAAACAGTAGCTACACCAGTACTCCTTACACATGCCACACTTCGGTCAGTTTTATGACGACTCTTTGTTATCTTCTCGTTTCGTCTGAATAGCATCGAAAGAAGTTGTAAATTCACACGTTAAGTGTATTTTCGTAATTTTAACTAAAACTATACCCATACTGATACTCATTTTATTTGTAAAACAAATTTACATGTCTTAAGAGAAATGATACTCACTATATTAATTAATTATAGAAATTACGTTGCCTATTCGTGTTTTACGAGTAGTACAGAATATTTCTTGCAACTTCATTATTTTCTAAACATCAACACCGGAACTACGGAGCTGCCCGTTTTGTTTCCAACCCCCAATTACCGTGCCTTACGAAACCACGGACGTAACTCCGGTGGTCCAGACACGTCCAGCAAACACACCTTCATCGAAGCCCCACTTTAATGAAGCGTTTCCCTAAAATGTGTTTCGATCCCGGAGGTAAAGTTACTAATGAAGCACTTACACCAGGCATTATAGCTCATACCTAAATTTCAAAAAGATATGTTATTATTGAAAACGCATTGTTGGCCGTTTAACTATAGTAAAACAATTGAATAAAATCGCTGTTCTATCAAACTATACCGTAGGTACTTACATAATGCAGAAGTACATACATACATACACGCCTTTATCCCAAAAGGGGTAGGCAGAGCACATGAAACTTGTGTCCAGTGCCACTGTTAGCATAAATGTTGGTATAAAAGAGCGACAAAGTGTGATATCGCAGTGATAGGTTGCTAGCCCATCGCCCAGAATACACTTCAACCCTGTTCCCTTAGTCGAATTACGACACCCACGGAAAGAAATGGGGTGGTGCTATTCTGACCCGACACCACACGGGTCGGACGCAGAACTAATAAGACTAAGTGATAATATCGCTGGTCAAGCAAAATTGGGACTAGTTTTCACATTAGTTGGCCTTAGTGTACACTCACACTCGATTGCTATTTAAATAAAAAATAAACAATAAAAATCAAGCCGACCTAAGTTGAGATGATGAATCTGCGTACTTGAACTTGATCATATAATCACATGCTTACTTTCTGATTTACGGAAAGGGCAACGATCGAAATAACGATGATACGTCTCACTTGAATGATGGCGACTCGTGCCGTACCGTAATCTTGATTTAGTCAATGAAACGGAAAATTGACGGGAAAATGAATGCGGTCGAGATTATCCTTTGAGTCAGACGGTTGTTTAGCAGTTTTAGGAATCCAAGTCAATGACATCGGTCAATCTATTACAAGTTATGATTAATGTGTAATAGAAATGCGGTTTTCTTCAGACATCTAGATTGATGACCGCTGAGGCTTGAAATTAGAATGTACAATTCGTAGAATATGTTATCACGTCTATCTAGTACCTACTTACTGTAAATGTATAAAGCAAACCGATCCCACGAGAAAGCCTTAATTATGGATTAAAAGCGATAACATTATCTTTGTCAAAAAAAAATATAAATGACGGTGTACCCGAAATATAGACTTACTAAATATTCTGAACGTTATCTGAACAATTATTTAAGAAGCGCTCTTTATCAGATTTAAAGTCCAAAGGGACATTTATAAATTGAAAGGCCAAGTAGCTATGATGAGGCGCTACCTTTTATAACAAGCAATAACAAATTACTTTGGAACAGATATTTTTGTAATGTTGCTTGTTTGTGAATGGTTTTATCTGATGTGATCAATTTATCGGCTCGTTAAAGGCGGATTAATGAGTTTCGATTGCTCTATGATTATAACCCTATTTATCAAGATAGTAGTTTTGATTAGTGTTGTACAACTGTCATGTTAATATTTCATCATTAAGAGCTTTTACATGGAACCGCGATGTAGGAGCATCTCGGGTGCTCATTCGTACGTATTACACACTGTACGTTTCATGTGATCAGTTGATTGCGGAAACGCTTCTCGCACGGAGATTACCTCGCATCTTATGTATGCTGCTTTATAATCGAGCATTTCATCGCGAAAGGCCAGACTTCTGGGCGGTGTTGGCAGTAATGACTGCCTACCGCCACCTAAGTGCGCGGCGTACATTTAAGTACCGTAGCACCGTGAAATCGCGCTCGATAACAGTACAATATTAGCGAACTTCGATTCCAATACGTTAATTAAGCTAATAACCGTGAAGGAGGAAATAAGGGTAAGTCGTCGATTACTGGCTGTTAGTCGAAAGCGTGTATGACACGATCGCAAGCCGCCACGTTAAAAGCGAGCAACTTTAAATTGAAGCTAATCAAAAACCGCAGATGTCTGTGTTGTATTTCAGTGGTTGCAGAGTATTGAATATTACCGAATCGACTTCCTGTGCATAATTTTGCATGGCGTCTTCGGATAGCTCGTTGTTATAGTGGAGGATTTAGTATCCAGACGACGCTGGGAAGTAATCCACGACACTATTTGTTGCATAATGACGAGTTGTCCCGGAGGCTGGCGAGTGACAGCGACGGACCACCGGCGGTGAGTAGAGTTTTTAGGGGTCCATGGCAGCACAACGTCTATGTAAAAACAATTGGAATTAAACAACACAGACGCCAATCCCTACTACTACTACTACAAGTAAAACCACAGAGAAGTTTTACATTTTTGTATGAGTGTGGTATTTAGTATTCCGCTGGACCAATTTTTGTACCGATCCGATATTATGTGATCTGTCCGTATGTCAGGGGCAGTTCAAAGACCGTTTGTTTAATATAGGAAGCTGAAATGTGGTATCTTAGGTATTACATAACAAATTTGAATTAATATTGTATTAGTTAAAGTTCATATAGGCAGGTTAGGAATCCAACTATAACTCTCGTCAGACTAGGACAAGACAGTCACATGTTACTGCTGCTACTAATACAAAGTTTTCTTCATATTTTGAAAAGGGAATAAGTCATATTGCAGGTAATTACTAACCCTACTTAACACCTGACCTGCCTGATTAGATGAAAGAAATGCCTGCTTGAATCATGACACACATGAATTCTAAGCTTATTAACGCATCTCTCAATCACGATGCTCTGTCGACTTTCATAATAACCGAATCATCTTTCGATATCATTATCGAGCGGCTCATACAGCTGTCCAACTCAAATGCGCCGATAAAGCTAAGCTCCTTGAAGAATATATTCAAGTCAAATATAATCTGGTTCGTATTATGAGAGGTCAGTTCAATATTGTGTGGACTGACAACGGCGGCAACGTAATTTCTTCCGTTTATAGATAAGTCATAATATTTACTGTCTCCCGACACCTGGCTAGGTCAGTGAACTGCATTGCAATGTCATTCAAAAAAATGTTCTTTCCATTTTTGATCAAGTCCTTTTTGAGAAACCATCAAAATTGGGAAAGTGAAGACATAATCGCAATGGTTGCGTTTTCCATGCATTCCACGACAGGCGTGCGATAATCGCAAAGCGTGGTTACATTTTAAGAGTTGTATAAGGCTTTATTGGAACAAGTATAAATGATGGGAGCTTGCGGAGGCGCGATATATCACTGATGGCGGTGGCGCATGTTTTTGTGGCGAGCGGAGCGACGACGATTTTTATGTGGTTTAATTCGATCGGAGCCGGTGGCGGTATCGGGCCCAATTATTTGAATAGCGCGACACGACATCGCTTTGAGCGGTACCGATGTTGTTGGGAATATATGGCGTGGATAGAAGATTTCTGGTTTTTATTCATATTGCTTGATGCATAAACATTAGCGAAACTGTTTCGCAGCTATGAAGCCTTAGTGTCATGCTGTGCCTAATGTTTTTATTGAGTTCGTTTATAAATTTATAATAGAAGGTACTTTATCTACCTTATTTGTCTGTCATATTTTACTTCATATTTTTGTGTTGGCTGCTCTGAAATTCACTTTTAGACTCGTTCAAAGTATTTATTTATACACATTTACTATGATACTTACTTTTTAATCTATAGATAAATAAATATTAGATATCCAGAAGTAGCTACCTTTGCAGTTTCCAACAAAATGTAACAAACAATACCTAGTATATCCTACTAATATTATAAATGCGAAAGTTTTGATGTTTGGATGTTTGTTTGTCATTTGAATGAAATTTTGCATGAAGATAGTTTATAGTTTTAATCCCGAGTCCACGCAGACGCAGTCGCGGGCGGAAGCTTGTATGTTATAAAATAACATTAGATTATTACCCTCTTTATATATATCAACCAAAAACATCTCTACACTTAATAGTTATTTAGTTTAAAATGGCGACCTTTTTAATGATGCCGAAGTATTCCGGAAACCGTCTTAGATACCGGTCATACAATTAAATAGGTAGTTTAGAGGGTGACCCTAGCCCACCGTGTCATTTATCTTCGCAACATAATTGTTATTTCGAAGGAATTTCGGTAAAGCTATTTAAGATATTTTGGACGCTACCTGCTACTGAACTCCCAATTCATTATGGGCCATTAATGAGCTTTACTGTGTTGACAATTTACGATATTACCGACTCTACCTGATTAATTCGATAGTGAATGGATAGGGCAAACCATTTCCATTGCACGCTCAGCCTTACTTCGATAATATACAGGCCAAGCATTTAAAATTCTCTTATAAACTCATTGTTCACTTACTTCACTACAAAAACCGGAAAGTCACAATCATTACTTTGGTACACGCTAGTAATTAAAAGTTTTTTCGGAATATTTTAATCAGATTGATGATGTTTTTTCCTACGTTATATCTCAAGACCTCGGTATGCTATAAGTGAATGTTTTTTTTTACTTCGTGCCTTATAAGTATTAACTTTCCGAACTTAGTAATAAATAAATGTTGAAAAAGTAGCCTAGCAAATATTTTTTTGTTTATTGTATATTTGATTCTACTGATTTCAATAAAATTGTATAGAGATAGCATTAAAGTGAATAGGTAATTTGCTTTTCTCGGAATAGGCTGCAGATTTACAAATAATTTTACCCGACTTTAACATATTTTGCTTTTGACCACTCAGTTGGTTGAAATGCTTGATACAAGTTCTGGTTAAATAACGTACGTAAGATTAGGAACATATAAATCGTTGTCTCGATGAACTAAATAATGTCTGTGATATATATTCATTCTGCACCTTTAGGGATCGCACAGCCTTGTGGTGCCCTCACATTCGTTTTTATTGCACAGGTCTGCTAGCAGCAGAAGGCTACTCACGTAACGTTTCTTACGCGCGTTAGGACAGTTTAACTGTCATTTTTTATATATAAGATGCTCCGAGCCAGATTACATTTTAAATTTTTCATTTAATTTAAAATAATTTAGTTAGCAGCGTTACTGCTTAATATAAAATTAAGCTAATTAGTAGTTCAACAAGCTTTCAAACGATAAAAAACATCGACGGTCGATTCGAGAAATACCTGTGGTATTCCAATTTGATTTGCGCCAGCGTATCAAAAAACTTATACGAAGCACAATACGATCGGCTTGCTATGCCTACCTGTTTTTTACCAATTTGTTCACTTGTTTTCAGGTTCTATCTGTCGCTTATGACGTAAAGTGTCCAGCTGCTACGATCGGCGCGAGCGTCAGCGTCACCGCGGCGACTCGTGCCAGCTCGGCGGCGCTCGTGCGTTTACGGCGCACGCGCCGGGCGCGCTTCAGCTGTCGAGCTTTTCGCGCTTGATTGTTCGGGAAAATACACTTATGGCAGTGGTTTTGATTGTGGATTATTTTTGAAGTGGATGGTGTGTCCTTCGCATCGGTTGCACAAGTATTACTCATTGCTTATAATCCCATTTATTTATTTAAAGTAGGTTGTTACACAGCATAACAGTAATAACTAAACATCTGTTAAACTATAGGAGAATATTTACAACATAATTTAAATTAAATATTACACCAAGAACAATATAAACAAGAACAGTTCTAATTAATAACAGAAGAGCGACGCACACCAATTTCCTCGCAGAACTTCAGACATTCATCACGCACTACATTCCTTCTACTTACAAACAAATCACACTCGGGAGCTGATGCAAGGAGCCCATTCAGAAGCTGCAAAGGGTGAACCAGCGGAGAACTGCTACGCTCCACCGTTCGTGACGTTGGCACTGCCAGCAGACAGCGTTCACGAGGGCGGAAACAAATTTTGGTCAGCATAGGAGTATATTGGCCTACTAATTGCGCCACCAACTCAGCACAGTCAGACTCGCCAGGCAAGATGCTGCAGGTTGTAGAAAAGCGCAAAATTACGCCTTTCTTCAAGAGAGTTATAACCCAAGACGCCCAGAAAAGATTTGGTTGGGTATAGAAACGGGTAGTATCCGTAGAGTTTCTTGTAAAAAACGCCGTAGAAACACCTTTTGCAACCTCTCAAGAAGTTATACAGTCAATTTGCTGCCGGAAATCTGAGGCCAAGTCGGTCATCAATCTTGGCCCTTTGCAGTTCTTTAGTCATTAAGCACTATTCAAAAATCAGTAACAACTTCCTAATAAATATAAGTAATTACCTGTTATATACACATTGGATACGATAAGTGATCTCTCTCGATTATTTCTAAACTATACAAGATATCGAAAAACTGGTACCTACTGTTTTATCATTTAAGGAGGTACGCGATAGATAGTACATAACTACACGTGTTTCCACTTCACATGGCTTCATGACTTTACTTGCTATGGTATTATAAAGAGATGAATGCCGTGCCATGTGGCTGTACTAAATGTATGGAATCTGGAAACATTAAATTTTCGGATACATCCAGTTTATTCTGTGACCTTATTATTGATACCGTTTGGTAGAGCTCGTGAAGCACTTTCAGGATCAGTAAGTTACCAGTTTTTCGGTATCTTTTATAGTTTAGGAATAATCGAGTGAGAACACTTATCGTTTTCTTTCCACCCTGTATGTAGATAGTACGTTCAATCGTCTCCCGAAAGAAAGGCGCTCCTACCCATACTAAATATGGAATGACAAAGAGTGGGGCGCGCCTTGTGGATTGGGTGATTTATAAACCTTTATATCTACCCTACTGCTGTACTTGAACTCTATAGAGTTAGAGTAACTTCCTTACGCTTCCTTTCCGGACTATATGAACTAAACAAGGATTTAGTAATTAGTAATTAAACTTATACTATATTAGGATATTTCCCGTACCTACATATAAAAAAAATGTTTACATTACACATAATACTCATGCCCACAATCTTTACTGCCCATGAAACACGACCGCCCAATTCAGCGTAACCAAACATCACCCCAAGTCGTCCTTGGCCGCAAGTGTAAAGTTGCTGCCAATGAGCGTGTGACCCAGATCCTTGCGCAGACGCAGCCGATACTATTTTTGAACATCGAACAAGTTCAAGTGCGAAGCTTGTTTGAGGAGCCACGAAAGCACGTAAATACTGGCTGTAGTGCAGCGGTCAATAGAAAAAATGTTAAAGTAATGCGCCACTTAGGCTGATTTGTGACAGGCAGCATTGAGTACCTATAGTATCACCATTCACCATTGAAGACATAATTAAAACATAAATTAGAGGATTTGTCAATTAATTAAAGTTTTAGTAACATTTTGACCACTACTACTTGTAATAATAAACGCTATTGTGTAAATTATCAGCACTGCTCTCCACAAAAAATAAAACAATTTGTATTGATACTTAAAAATAACTGCTCAAGTAAGTATAATTATAAATATGCATACGAAATGATTATGTTTATGTACCTACTCGTATGTATACTCGCCAATACTATATAACTTAGGACGATATTGATCGTCGATACAAGCTATTAAAATATAATTGATCTTTGCGACAGGAGCAACGTACTTACAACTTATATTGATACCTGATAAATGATGTGTGTCCATAATTATATGTCAAACTACAGTTTCTAAAATAGGAATACCCAATTATATCAATAGGATAGATTGTCCCAGTAATATATTTATTAATTCATAGGTATTCATTATTCATCGGCAAGCCGACCGATCGTCGGACACGGCCTCATTTTCATGCTATTCCTGGCGATCGTCCTAATCGCATCTAGGTCTTATTACTTAGTTAATAGCAAATAGTAAAACAACGCAACCAGTTACAAGTAGCTGTACAGACAACATAATGAGACGCAATTTCGTTGCCAACGGATGCAACGCATAGTATAACCGACAATTAATATAAAGGGAATTAATGACGACGTACGACGACCGACAAAACGTTTCGCGAATGTCCACAGGTGTGCTGACGTCCTTCCGTCGCATCTAGTCGGGCCTGTTCCATAGAGCAGCAGCGACTTCCAACAATTAATCGACGGAAATATCCACCCATAATGGCACAAGCTTCCCCTCCATTATCAAAAATTACTATTGCAATTTGATTTCGATGGGCGGGCCCTGAACGTGATCGCCTTGCGTTACGGATTGTCTTTTTCAAATTAAATGCAGCAGCGAGTATGTTTAGGGCTCCCCATTTCAGAATTCGCGTATGTTATTCTTTCTTTTGCAAAATGTAATTCGAGTTGAGGCACGTGTAGAAAAAGTACCTTTTGTTATTTTAATTTTTCAACCTCCGGCGCTTATGTGTTGTGGATGTGCCTATTTTTACTTGGCCAGCAGTGCAACACGTTTTGTGTGGTGTTGGTAGCTTATTGGTGTATACCAATAAGCTACCCAGTGATACATTCTGGAAAACGGTTTAAAAAATATATTGTACAAAAACATGAAGGGAATGTAAAAATTAACATGTGGTACATTTTATTGGAATTTAACAATTTGCACAAGGTCAGGCCTGTATCGCAGAACTAGGGGGTCTCCGCAACAGTCTAGGCCTATATCACGGGAGACGTGCTGGTCGATTGCATAGATCTGATTGTAATTTTTTGGTGGATCTAAATGTTATCTTTGTATGGGAAATTGACATGTCCCAACGCCCGCTCGAAAAGTTACGCAATTACCCTTCAGGTACCTATACAATTTTATGTCATTTCAAATTTGAAGGAAAGAGAAAATAAAATCTTCCTTAGGTCTACCCGTCGACCACGAGCGCTGGAAGGGGCTCGAAACATCGGGACGTATAAAACATTTGAGCCGTACATTAGAGTAGGTACAACTCTTTCGGCAACTATAAATAAGATTAAAAATATACCTAACTACATAATTCTTAGGAAAGTCACGCCCGCAGTGTCGCAGTCTTTTGAATATATTATATACTAGCTTCCGCCCGCGACTTCGTCTGCGTAGACCCGGGATAAAAACTATTCTATATTTTAATCCAGGCTATAAACTATCTTCGTGCAAAATTTCATCCAAATCAGTTAAGCCGTTTAAACGTGATTGAGTAACAAATATCCAAACTTTTGCATTTATAATTTACTAGCTTCCGCCCGCGACTTCGTCTGCGTGGACTCGGGATAAAACCTATCCTATATTTTAATCCAGGCTATAAACTATCTTCGTGCAAAATTTCATTCAAATCGGTTCAGCCGTTTAAGCGTAATTGAGTAACAAACATCCAAATATCCAAACATCAAAATTCTGTAACAATGTATGTATTGTATACTAATACTTATTATAAAAAGGTGTATAAAGTATAGTTATCATGAAAATTATGTTTTACGATAACGATTTACTTTGTCTTCATGCAGAGTTATGTACTGGTTCAAGAGAACAAAAAAATATTATATAAAATGAAACCTAGCAGAGGTTGACCTGTATCCTTAATAACCTGATTTGTGCTTGTCCACAATAAATGTGCGAATATCAGAAAAAATCAGAATCATTTCTTGTATTGATTTGAGATTCGCTCTTTCGATTGATTTTGCCAACTATATATATATCTCAACATAGATGTCTAATACCCATAGTACAAGCTTTGCTTAGTTCGGAACTAAGGCCTTGTTCGGACTAGGCTAGTATTTTAGTGCGAGTCCATACATTTGCTGCAAATACGAGTAGCTTTGTATGGACTCGCACTAAAATACTAGCCTAGTCCGAACAAGGCTTAAGTCGGTTTGAGTAGGCTTGACATACCCAAAAACGAAACATAATATTAAAAAGCAAATCTAATTGGATTACTGATGATATAATTAAAGAGTTTACGAAAAAAGGTAAGAATTTAATCAAATAATAAGTATTTCAATTATTACCGGAATACGGTAATAATAAGAGATCAAATTGAAAACGTCGTTTGAAATACTATATTTTTGTTTCTAATTGTGTGATAAAGATAAAGTAGTAATAATAGGGGTATTTCCAGATAAATCAAGTGTAAGATATAGAAGCGACCATCACAAACCAGGAAGCATTCTGTAATAATATATATGGAAACACTTGCCACATCACTTTTTTAAATATTTATATTGTAAATCAATTATAGGTACTTACCCTATCCTAAATAGCATCGTGCGTTGATCGTCATTCTACTTCAAGGAAAAGCATTTTTAAAAGCACATCATTAGTATTGTTATCGAAATAAGTACAATGTTACCCTTTAATATCTTAAATAAACGAAGAAACGTCCGTTCCATTGTTATATGGAATAAGGTTACTTGGAAACTTTACAAAAGGTATCTACGTGAAAATGTGAAAAATATTCCAAACCCCTTTTTACAAGAAATATCCTGTCCTGTTCCAGGTGATTAGGTGAGGTTTATTTGAGTGATATCCTTAGTTTTGGATGTCCAGATTGGCGTTTTATATGTAGATGTAGTTTCTTTATTACAAACTTGGCCATAATAATCGAAACATAATTAGATTGTGTGCGGTTTGTTTTTACATTTGTATGACGTTTCCGTGAGTCACCAAAGGTGCTGGCTGAAAATCGGCGCTGTAGGTGTCTGACACCTCAGCATAATGCTGAGCCAGAATCCGGTTCATTGCCGCAGAGACACTTGTTTCATGTTTTATCTGTTTTTTGTTTATTTTATTGTTTAATATGTGTGTCCTGTGGGTTTGTGAATAAATTTATCTTTCTTCCTTTCTATTTGGTAAGTAGCACACCGGTGGTGAAATAAAATGTAGTAAATGTATATGTTTTATAATTTATTTTCTTACAGAAACTACCTGAGTTGGAGAGTAACTGGCAGATTTTATTATAACTATAAACATCATTGTACCATTTATTTAACGTACAACCTAAAATATTAGGAATCTGTCTTAGGGTACTAAAATTATTTACACGAGAAGTCTTTGTCTCAATATTAAAACAGGAAATATTTTGTTCCTTAATGTCTTTTCTCAAATTAAGGTAATCTACGATGTAGGTTGACCAAAATTATAGGCATAGTCCATAAATCTAAGGAGAACATGTCTGACATAAAACTATTCTTATACATAATGACTAGATAACAATAATAATACTTTAATAAACTAAGTCTTATTGGAAGTATCGTAACTATAAGGCTAAACTAAGGCACAGCGATCACTTATATAAGCTAACTAAATGCTTCTTGTGGAACAAATGATCGATTCAGTCTTGGTAGTGCTATTTCACGGAGGTATGAAAAGCAGTCGGCGCGCGCGCCGCTCGGCGGAATGCATCGATGGGGTCGTTATAGTCCACCATTATCCCCTCTCATTAGGAATATACTGATTGCGCTTAATTAGAGGTTCTCTCGGAGTCCCTCGCGCTCCAGCGTTCGGGTCCCTCTTCAAGCGAATACTCGTTTTTTCACAATCACCGGGCCGCTCAGTGGCCATACTTTGATCACCGTAATGCACGGTTCCTGGGAACAAATAAAAATCAGTTTAATAAACATGCCTTTGATTTAGGCTATTTAAAAGTTACAAGTGCTTCAGAGCTTTGATAACGAAACTTTTCAAGAAATATTCATCGCATGAGGTGAGTATAATTCCCATGAATACTAAACTTGTATCACCAGATGTTTGCTCAGAGCTTAGCAAATATTGTAACACGTGTGCTATGCTCACCGCCGCCCTTCTATTTCCTCCTGAGATTTCGTCTTCCGGCACTATAGATTAATAGCCGGTAAAGCGAAGCGGCCCAACAGGTTTTTTGCCCACCATATTAACTAATTCGGGATATGGCGCTACCATTCCTTAGTCCATCTACTGAATAAGTGCCATATGGCCAAATCTTTTTTGTCTCACAGATGACCGGATGCACCTTATCGAAAAAAAAAACAATTAGAAACTTGCTTCCACTTGAGCGAAATTAGTGCATTCTCGTCAAACCACTTATTATTAGAATAGCACACTTTTTATGGTCAATTTTCTCAGTAGATACATGCGGGGTGAACCACAAGATTGTTAGAAGTAATTGCTGTTCGGCTTTAAAGCAAAATAGGATGGTAGAATGCGGGTCCCTTCTAACCCATCGAACCTGATTTACCGATTTCATATTTTTACTACATCGGCATCGATAAAAAACGTCTACCTAGCTGCTAAGCTTTTATAAAGCGACATATTTCAAGATTCGCCATTGTCGGGGACGGTTCTTTTGTGTCATCCTAATTTAACAATGAGCCCCACCTACACATAGATAAAGTCTATTCGACGGTTCAATGCGCAGGCATAATAGGAAGTATACGTGTTTACTTTTTTTGCCGAAGGACGAAGATCTCCTTTTAAATTGTGCAATATAAAAGGTGCGGGTCGATCCAGTAGGTAACCGTGACTAACGGATCAGGAAATAAAAAAGTTTCAATCCCTAAAACGTATAGAAATAGGCAAGGTACCTACCTGATTACTTTATTGCATTTGCAACAACGTAAATTCTTATTCGACTAAGTAGGCCAGTGCATATTCAATCTCGATAATTTTACTCGTATACTTAAATATAACTGAGGTACCTACATCATTGTTGACAGAGTAGGAGTTCTTTAAAGCGTTGAGAAGTTTTTAACATTGAATTACACCTTTATCAGCTCACGTCGCGACAAATGTAAACATATGTGATAAGAAAATTATCAAAGCTCTGAAATTTATGTTAACATATTTTAAAGATTCATTCATAAAATACTGTTGACAAAAACGTTATCAAAACTTTACAAGGGAAGTGACATTGAATGATATATATGTACAATTCGAATTAATAAAACTTACCTTTTATCACTGTTGCTGCCACCATGATATTACATCAAGTAATTCTTCATCTTCAGGGCTCATGGGTTCGTAGGAGTCGTAGGCGTCGTGGCAGTTAGGGCCCGGGGAACTCTCGGACACCAGGGACGGGGCTGGAGAGTGAGACTCCTCGGACGAGGGCGGGGTGTGCGCCCCACTGCTTGAAAGTCCTAGACTAAGCTGCATGTCGGAACATCCTTCTTCACCTTCTTCTAACAAACGCTTCAAACTTTTGATATATTCAACAGCTAGCTTCAGCGTGTCAACTTTGCTCAACTTCCTTGATGCCCCTCTTCCTCCAGCCAGCGCAGCTGAGACAGCTGAAGGGATGTGCTGGCGGAGCGCAGCAAAGCCGTTGTTGACTTGTTTCACTCTGTTCCGTTCCCTGGCATTTCTCCGAGCGACTGATGCGGGCTGCGAAGGGTAGGGCTGATGCAGATAAGACGATTTCTTCTTGCATCGAGCAGGATCTACGGGAGCAGGTGCCAGCCTCCTGGGCGCGGCCGTTTGCAGTTGCGTAAGTTTCTGGTTAACACCGAGATTTTGGTAAGTGTGAATCGCCGTCATGGGCATCGCGTATGTGATTCGTATCGCAGTAAGTCGAATGAGAGCACGTGTGCGTGCGGCGCGGAGGTTGCCGGTGGATTGGCGGAGGCGGCGCGCACCCCCGACGCTAAGTAGCGCGCGCGCAGCGGCGCGGCGAGCGGTGGGGCGCGTGCCCGGCGCGCGCGCAAGCACGGGCCGGCCGCGACCCTCCGCCCTCCCCTCCTCGCCCGCCTTGCTACTTGTTGCCTTCTGATCAAAATAAGCCGGCGCTTATTATGCCATAGAGCGAGCGGTAAGCTCGCGCCGCTATTGTTGCACATCGTTGCGCATAATTATCCTGTCCATTACCTTGTTCGGAAGACAAGATCTTCTTGTATCATCTATTTAGCGGCCACAAAGAATAGGCTCTGTCAACGTATCGTCGCCGATATTGTGTTATTAATGCCTTAGAGCTTTTGTTTCATAAATAGGTCTCGAGGAGTTACTGTGCTCGCAAAAAGTATAATTGCCTTCATCATAACCCACACAACCTCCTCGTTCATTTTATTCAGCACCGGTCCGTAATCAGTGTGTCTTCGGTCTACAGGACAGCTGCACGGGGCAATATCTCTACAAAGCCTAGCTCTTGCGTATTGCCAACTGGTATCGAATATAAAACTAATTTCAATTCAGAAATCTGCAAAATTATAGTGACATATTCCCACATTAATTATTTACTTTTTGCTGACATACAGTTTCATGCGAATATTGTGTCACCAACGTCTGATTGCCATTACATAGCCGATTAGCATGAAAATAGTTACACTAGTATTATGTAGTGTCAAGCGTATAAATCGTTTTTCCACATCTGCGAGAATAATTCTCGGCTAAAAATATATCGACGGGTGAGGCTGGAGCGAGTGCGTCAGGTTAGCAGGTGCGGCGACAACGCACCGGTCGTCGAATGATGTCGTGCCTCCAAATAGTCAATCACAAATTCGACCGGCAGGTAACGCGTTTTCTGTTTTTCTATGATAATGTCGATCATAATCAATTCTAAAATAGAAAATGGATTTACGTAAGTACATAAAAGATAGTAAGCGAACAGGGGACCGATTTTTGACTTTCGAGCGCTCGAAATCAAAAGCGAGCGGTAGAAAATAAAGAAAGAAATTTTCTACCGATAGAATTGAATACGAGTGGCCAATACCACTTCGTTTTTCAATTTTCTATCGCTTGTATTTCAAAAATAGCATTTCGTCGTTTTTGACCGTTTTCGAGTGAAAGAGTCGAGCGCTCGAAAGTCAAAAATCGGGCTCCAGGTTGTAATCATGTTTTAAAACTTGGTGAGATAGGTAAATCAAATAAGGGTTTTCTGCACCAAATGGATGCACTGAGGCGTCAGGTCCAGGGTTGTTCGAATATTTCGATGATTCTGCGTCACTCGCAATAACTTTATATAGATACAGCTACTTTTTTTATACGCTTACACACTAAACACGGCAGGATAACAAACACGCGAGAAGATAACGAGATTGTAGACAGTCCTAAACTACAGTAGTTAATAGTTATGGTACTTATGTAAATCTCTAGAAGTCTATCAGTAATAATAATTGGTTCCTAAGGAAAGAGTAGGTACGAAATAAAGATGACTTCAATCACCTCTTTGTAAAACGCTCAAGGGATGTGCCCGGATGTTTGTTATATGACCAACTATCATCATTCATATCAAAAATATTATTTCCTTAGAATGTGTATAATATTGCATAGAATAATGTGTGAAGCGTATAATAGAAGTATGCATAACTATACATTTTTGTAACTGAACCTATCTATCTGGTAGCAGTCCGTTTAAGGAGGGGGGTCGATGTACTAACCTAGGTAGACTAGTGACCTAGGTCAGTACATCATACCTTTTTTACTAATCGTTATTTTATATGTTCTTTCATAATTATACTTTATTTATATATCAACATTATAAAGGTTTTATAAAATAATATTATACCTACCAAACGGCGATATACATTATGTACCTAATACCTTATATTATTTTTATGTTATACTAATTTTAAATAGCAGTTTAATTAAATAAGAATTATACCAAAAGTTGCATGCATTATGAGACGCACCCCTTATTATCATCCCTCGTGCGAGTCGTTAGTGCCATCTACTTTCATCCCCTAGCGCAGAGCAACTAAAATCGTTAAACAGGTAGCAGAACCCTTACCAGATTCCGGTGAGCGCGCGTAGATGGCGCTAGATATTCGTGGTTTACTCGACGTTTTTAATTTTATATCTACACTGCCCGCGCGGCTTCGTCCGCGTATAGCTGAGACCGCAGAAAAAACCCACGGGATAAAACATCGCCTGAGTCCACCCAGAAAGTCCATTGTATATATACACAGTTGAAATATTTTTTTTATCGATCTAGTGTTTCCGGAGATTACCCATTATCTTCCAAGCTACAATCTCACAGACTTTTCCTTTTTATAATATTATTTAGTATAGATAACTTTCTAAGTTCCCATTTCAGAAATAATATCAGTAGTTGTAAATGTCACTTATATGCAGATGATCTGCAACTGTATTATATCGTTCACACTTCAACATACTGCTCTAGCTGTAGGAAAATTAAATCTAAATCTAAACCTGACTGCGCACTGGTCTAAGACTAATATTCCGGTTTTGAACCCTTTAAAATCGAAGTTTTTGGTACTCGGCACGAAACTCCAAATATCCGTCACGCAATCCTCAGGTCCGTATCCGTATGAAAGCATGCTCTAGTATCAGAAGCCAGAAATCTAGAGGTAGTAATGGACGGTAAACGGCAATTTGAAAATCATGTTTCTGAAATAGTTCGAAATTATTTGTATCGCCTTAAAGTCTTATATAGAATTCGTGATAACCTAAACCCTGGCATGCGTATTAAACTATGTGACTCATTTGTTTGAACTACGTGAACACGTTTATTGGAGACTGTCTGTTATCACGTACAAAACTGCTGATACAAAGGGTTCAGAACGCCTGTGCTGGTTTTTTCTGATTCCACACGGAGGTCATGTCACGCCATATTTAAAAAACAGCAAATTGCTTAAAATGGATGCACACTTCACCTCTCCTATTTATTGTTTGGTATTGTTAACAGTAAGCAACCGACCTACCTCTACGACAAATGTATATTTTCCCGATTGCATGTTAGACAAGGCCACACTTACCAAGGCCTCATCTGTCCACTATGCAGGTCAGCTAGTTTCCGTGGCAGCTTTCGTTACGCTGCCACACGTTGCTGGAATAATATCCCACCACCAATAAGACAGTCTCCTTCCCTGTTTACAATTAAAAATAAGTTTAAAATTCACCTACTACAGCAACAACTTTCTTTGGCCTAGCTGATCTGCGTCTGCGTCTCAATGGGTATCTGTCCTAAGAATTTATTTTGAGTAGGATGTTATTATAGCACAGTCAGCATCATATAGTTAGTAGCAGCCAAAGTAGCCAAATATATCGGAACACTTCTTTATAATAATAAAGATAGATAGATAGGAGTAAGGATGTGTTACGATATATTTGGCTCCTTTGGCTGCTACTAACTATATGATGCTGACTGTATACCTACTTACTTGCAACTCGGGTTTTGGTTTGGTTTTCGCTGGACATAGCGTGCACTGTACACTGCAATTATCTCTGTATACCGTACCTCTTAGATTACTTAATATGGTTAATATATGGTTAATATACTCTTAGATACATAGGTTAATACGTTAGTTTTAGTTTATCGGATCCACTGAAAATCAGCGTCGTTGCACTCTGTGTCTCGACTTATGGCAGCATGTGATGCGAGTGGACACCTTTTTTGAAGCAACACTAGATTCCTTCTTTCGATTTAAGCTTTATGTGACGTGTATTCCTACGACGAATATTCCTGTTGTTCAGAAAATAAATGTATTCTATTCTATTCTATTTCACAAGATGGAAAAAAAAATACGCATGATTTTACACAATTTATAGTTGCTTGTTCTTTAGCAATCACTTCGAAGTCCAATCCATTTGGATTGGTAACAATTTTTTTATTGGTAAAATTATATTTGGGATTCGAAATGACTGTATCATTACCATCAATCGAATATGCTGACTGTTACAGCAATTTTATGTGTATGTATCAAAAACACTGTTATCCATTAATTGACTTTCCCAATACACTCAGTTTTCGATCAGAAACCCTATAATAATATCATCAGTTATGACTCCTGGATATGATCTTGAATTGTGCTGTAAATTTGATGATAGCCTTAACTTGATGATCCAAGCGACGGTTAATATTTATGTTCAGTCGACGTCAAATATATGTATACATTTCTCGGAGTACCGCAATGGAATAAGATGCAAAAGTGTAAACATATCTATGACGTCGGCAGTAACTAATTCTGTATCCTAGAGTCAGAATAGCCGAAGTCTTTGTTTTTAGTAATACTTACTCAGAGGTATCTTTTTCCTAGAATGGCATATTACGGAGTGGAATCCCTCTAACTCATAACAAATGTACAGATTTATCAAAACGTTTATTGAGAAACTAAAAATGTGAGTGGTTGAGGCAAGGAATTGCTGGTTCACTTAAAGCTCTGCATTAAGCTCAATAGGCGCGCGACCTAAGATTTATTTACGATGTCATTCGAACCAGTTTTTGAAGAAGAACAAATATTTGTATGAGAGAAACTACAATTAAAGAACATAAATACCCAAAAAAATTAGTTAAAGACGGACCTCGCAGGCGGCAGCCGAAACGATTCATACTAACTGACGTAAAGTATGACGTCACAGTTTGGTATTTATACTAATCGTTGTATGCAAAATCAATTAAATTGCTGTTGTCATACAATTTTTTTTCTATAAAAGCGTAAGGATTCTCTTATTAAGAATTTCCTTTTAGACATTAAAAACAACGCATTTTTTCCATATCTTTTTATGATATTAATTATATTTTGTTATTTATACTTTATTGCAATAAATTGATGGTTTACTATCTATTTAGCAACACTACGTTATCAATTTTTACATGACGCAACTACCCTTTTGCGTTATCTATATGGTTGGTCAATTAACAATTACCGATATAACTATAGGTATTTTACATTTGGAGCTACAGATTTTTCGTTATAAGATGGTGGTGACAATGGGTGAGGATCAAATTCTTGGCCGGTCATTAGTCTGATTAGTCGGTAGTTGGCCATACAAACTCAAGAAGTGGACGAAGTTCCGCTGTGACACAAAAATAAACCATACAATTGTATTGTTATTTTTCGTGTCACAACGGAAAATTTTCATAGAAAATTTAATTGCGTGAGTTAAGCTGGCCAAGAATTTGATCCTTACCCAAACATGACCACGATTCGCCTGATGGTTAATCGATAATCTAAGTGCACTTGCAACTCCAGGGGGGCATCATGCTCATTACCGGTCTTCAAATTTCACTTTTTTTTATACAACGTCAGTGGCTAAGTGGTGATGGTAAGCCGTGCCTACACCGTAACATATGGGCCTGACCCCTATACAGGATCATGGCTACACAAGCGATGTCAACAAAAACAAAGACTGTAATGTAAACAAGAACAAACATTTCGATGTGAACAAAAACAAATAAATAAAATAAACATGCATTTTTGGAATCGCAATACGCTACTGAACCTGCCATTGATCGGTTAACATCCCATTTTTCATACACCCTATATACAAATCTCGGCATATACTTAGCTCATTCCTCAATCGAAGCGTTCGAGGGAGGATTTTTTTCTGAAACATGATCATTTAGGATCTAGGGTGGGAGGATAAACGCACTACGTGGCGCGGTGGTAGAAAGCAACCGTGGACATGTCGAACAGTTCTTCGGATGAGAAACATTCTGAAAATTCGCTGTATTAACACAATAAGGTAGTACATTCTGATGCACTTGTGGCAACCTCGTTACACAACAGGCTAGGCTGGTTGGAAATATTAAACATAGAGATGTCTTGATTTCTTTCTGTCAAGTGTGACACAGAGTTTTTGTCTACGAACGCTTGTGTAGTCCTGAACATATTATTTATATTCAGATTTGAGTATGTTTTAATACACCTATCCCAACTCTAACTGGCATTTATTTTCACCTGAGATCCGAGGAAGATCATTGAATACGCAACCGACCCAATAGGACGAGGAGGCGGAATAGCGGGGGCCTTGCCCATGCTGGCACCCGCGCGCGCCCTTTAAACTCCTATACACTTTTTACAACATACTGTGTTCGATGGCATAACTACCATTTCGTATTAGGTATTATTATTTTTTAGTCAAAAGGCTAATGTAGCCGAGCGGTAAGACACGGAACTTTCAATCCGGAATCGTTCGAAATTAAATAAATTTGTTTCAACCTGTTATTGCACCTATACACTAAAGTGCTTACATTAATAATAGGAGGTTTTACACATGCTCAATGTCACCTTCCAACAAATAATAAAATAATAGATAGTATGTCAAATCAGTTTGAAACGGTTTTCTGTTTGACAATAACAAAAAAAAATACAAACCCACTTATACAATAGAACCAATGACTTTAATAAGCCATGTATTAGTTTAGATTAAAATCTTTAATTTAACAACAGCAACCATCAGCATGGGTCATATAGTCTAATCTTGAGCGCCTATATGTATATAAAATGTGATTATCGCATAATAATCTAAGAAGAGATGCCGTTTATGGGGATTAATAATCGGAAAAAATTGGTTTCATGATTCACTTTATTCACATACATCATTCACTCGCAATAACTTTATATAGATACAGCTACTTTTTTTATACGCTTACACACTAAACACGGCAGGATAACAAACACGCGAGAAGATAACGAGATTGTAGACAGTCCTAAACTACAGTAGTTAATAGTTATGGTACTTATGTAAATCTCTAGAAGTCTATCAGTAATAATAATTGGTTCCTAAGGAAAGAGTAGGTACGAAATAAAGATGACTTCAATCACCTCTTTGTAAAACGCTCAAGGGATGTGCCCGGATGTTTGTTATATGACCAACTATCATCATTCATATCAAAAATATTATTTCCTTAGAATGTGTATAATATTGCATAGAATAATGTGTGAAGCGTATAATAGAAGTATGCATAACTATACATTTTTGTAACTGAACCTATCTATCTGGTAGCAGTCCGTTTAAGGAGGGGGGTCGATGTACTAACCTAGGTAGACTAGTGACCTAGGTCAGTACATCATACCTTTTTTACTAATCGTTATTTTATATGTTCTTTCATAATTATACTTTATTTATATATCAACATTATAAAGGTTTTATAAAATAATATTATACCTACCAAACGGCGATATACATTATGTACCTAATACCTTATATTATTTTTATGTTATACTAATTTTAAATAGCAGTTTAATTAAATAAGAATTATACCAAAAGTTGCATGCATTATGAGACGCACCCCTTATTATCATCCCTCGTGCGAGTCGTTAGTGCCATCTACTTTCATCCCCTAGCGCAGAGCAACTAAAATCGTTAAACAGGTAGCAGAACCCTTACCAGATTCCGGTGAGCGCGCGTAGATGGCGCTAGATATTCGTGGTTTACTCGACGTTTTTAATTTTATATCTACACTGCCCGCGCGGCTTCGTCCGCGTATAGCTGAGACCGCAGAAAAAACCCACGGGATAAAACATCGCCTGAGTCCACCCAGAAAGTCCATTGTATATATACACAGTTGAAATATTTTTTTTATCGATCTAGTGTTTCCGGAGATTACCCATTATCTTCCAAGCTACAATCTCACAGACTTTTCCTTTTTATAATATTATTTAGTATAGATAACTTTCTAAGTTCCCATTTCAGAAATAATATCAGTAGTTGTAAATGTCACTTATATGCAGATGATCTGCAACTGTATTATATCGTTCACACTTCAACATACTGCTCTAGCTGTAGGAAAATTAAATCTAAATCTAAACCTGACTGCGCACTGGTCTAAGACTAATATTCCGGTTTTGAACCCTTTAAAATCGAAGTTTTTGGTACTCGGCACGAAACTCCAAATATCCGTCACGCAATCCTCAGGTCCGTATCCGTATGAAAGCATGCTCTAGTATCAGAAGCCAGAAATCTAGAGGTAGTAATGGACGGTAAACGGCAATTTGAAAATCATGTTTCTGAAATAGTTCGAAATTATTTGTATCGCCTTAAAGTCTTATATAGAATTCGTGATAACCTAAACCCTGGCATGCGTATTAAACTATGTGACTCATTTGTTTGAACTACGTGAACACGTTTATTGGAGACTGTCTGTTATCACGTACAAAACTGCTGATACAAAGGGTTCAGAACGCCTGTGCTGGTTTTTTCTGATTCCACACGGAGGTCATGTCACGCCATATTTAAAAAACAGCAAATTGCTTAAAATGGATGCACACTTCACCTCTCCTATTTATTGTTTGGTATTGTTAACAGTAAGCAACCGACCTACCTCTACGACAAATGTATATTTTCCCGATTGCATGTTAGACAAGGCCACACTTACCAAGGCCTCATCTGTCCACTATGCAGGTCAGCTAGTTTCCGTGGCAGCTTTCGTTACGCTGCCACACGTTGCTGGAATAATATCCCACCACCAATAAGACAGTCTCCTTCCCTGTTTACAATTAAAAATAAGTTTAAAATTCACCTACTACAGCAACAACTTTCTTTGGCCTAGCTGATCTGCGTCTGCGTCTCAATGGGTATCTGTCCTAAGAATTTATTTTGAGTAGGATGTTATTATAGCACAGTCAGCATCATATAGTTAGTAGCAGCCAAAGTAGCCAAATATATCGGAACACTTCTTTATAATAATAAAGATAGATAGATAGGAGTAAGGATGTGTTACGATATATTTGGCTCCTTTGGCTGCTACTAACTATATGATGCTGACTGTATACCTACTTACTTGCAACTCGGGTTTTGGTTTGGTTTTCGCTGGACATAGCGTGCACTGTACACTGCAATTATCTCTGTATACCGTACCTCTTAGATTACTTAATATGGTTAATATATGGTTAATATACTCTTAGATACATAGGTTAATACGTTAGTTTTAGTTTATCGGATCCACTGAAAATCAGCGTCGTTGCACTCTGTGTCTCGACTTATGGCAGCATGTGATGCGAGTGGACACCTTTTTTGAAGCAACACTAGATTCCTTCTTTCGATTTAAGCTTTATGTGACGTGTATTCCTACGACGAATATTCCTGTTGTTCAGAAAATAAATGTATTCTATTCTATTCTATTTCACAAGATGGAAAAAAAAATACGCATGATTTTACACAATTTATAGTTGCTTGTTCTTTAGCAATCACTTCGAAGTCCAATCCATTTGGATTGGTAACAATTTTTTTATTGGTAAAATTATATTTGGGATTCGAAATGACTGTATCATTACCATCAATCGAATATGCTGACTGTTACAGCAATTTTATGTGTATGTATCAAAAACACTGTTATCCATTAATTGACTTTCCCAATACACTCAGTTTTCGATCAGAAACCCTATAATAATATCATCAGTTATGACTCCTGGATATGATCTTGAATTGTGCTGTAAATTTGATGATAGCCTTAACTTGATGATCCAAGCGACGGTTAATATTTATGTTCAGTCGACGTCAAATATATGTATACATTTCTCGGAGTACCGCAATGGAATAAGATGCAAAAGTGTAAACATATCTATGACGTCGGCAGTAACTAATTCTGTATCCTAGAGTCAGAATAGCCGAAGTCTTTGTTTTTAGTAATACTTACTCAGAGGTATCTTTTTCCTAGAATGGCATATTACGGAGTGGAATCCCTCTAACTCATAACAAATGTACAGATTTATCAAAACGTTTATTGAGAAACTAAAAATGTGAGTGGTTGAGGCAAGGAATTGCTGGTTCACTTAAAGCTCTGCATTAAGCTCAATAGGCGCGCGACCTAAGATTTATTTACGATGTCATTCGAACCAGTTTTTGAAGAAGAACAAATATTTGTATGAGAGAAACTACAATTAAAGAACATAAATACCCAAAAAAATTAGTTAAAGACGGACCTCGCAGGCGGCAGCCGAAACGATTCATACTAACTGACGTAAAGTATGACGTCACAGTTTGGTATTTATACTAATCGTTGTATGCAAAATCAATTAAATTGCTGTTGTCATACAATTTTTTTTCTATAAAAGCGTAAGGATTCTCTTATTAAGAATTTCCTTTTAGACATTAAAAACAACGCATTTTTTCCATATCTTTTTATGATATTAATTATATTTTGTTATTTATACTTTATTGCAATAAATTGATGGTTTACTATCTATTTAGCAACACTACGTTATCAATTTTTACATGACGCAACTACCCTTTTGCGTTATCTATATGGTTGGTCAATTAACAATTACCGATATAACTATAGGTATTTTACATTTGGAGCTACAGATTTTTCGTTATAAGATGGTGGTGACAATGGGTGAGGATCAAATTCTTGGCCGGTCATTAGTCTGATTAGTCGGTAGTTGGCCATACAAACTCAAGAAGTGGACGAAGTTCCGCTGTGACACAAAAATAAACCATACAATTGTATTGTTATTTTTCGTGTCACAACGGAAAATTTTCATAGAAAATTTAATTGCGTGAGTTAAGCTGGCCAAGAATTTGATCCTTACCCAAACATGACCACGATTCGCCTGATGGTTAATCGATAATCTAAGTGCACTTGCAACTCCAGGGGGGCATCATGCTCATTACCGGTCTTCAAATTTCACTTTTTTTTATACAACGTCAGTGGCTAAGTGGTGATGGTAAGCCGTGCCTACACCGTAACATATGGGCCTGACCCCTATACAGGATCATGGCTACACAAGCGATGTCAACAAAAACAAAGACTGTAATGTAAACAAGAACAAACATTTCGATGTGAACAAAAACAAATAAATAAAATAAACATGCATTTTTGGAATCGCAATACGCTACTGAACCTGCCATTGATCGGTTAACATCCCATTTTTCATACACCCTATATACAAATCTCGGCATATACTTAGCTCATTCCTCAATCGAAGCGTTCGAGGGAGGATTTTTTTCTGAAACATGATCATTTAGGATCTAGGGTGGGAGGATAAACGCACTACGTGGCGCGGTGGTAGAAAGCAACCGTGGACATGTCGAACAGTTCTTCGGATGAGAAACATTCTGAAAATTCGCTGTATTAACACAATAAGGTAGTACATTCTGATGCACTTGTGGCAACCTCGTTACACAACAGGCTAGGCTGGTTGGAAATATTAAACATAGAGATGTCTTGATTTCTTTCTGTCAAGTGTGACACAGAGTTTTTGTCTACGAACGCTTGTGTAGTCCTGAACATATTATTTATATTCAGATTTGAGTATGTTTTAATACACCTATCCCAACTCTAACTGGCATTTATTTTCACCTGAGATCCGAGGAAGATCATTGAATACGCAACCGACCCAATAGGACGAGGAGGCGGAATAGCGGGGGCCTTGCCCATGCTGGCACCCGCGCGCGCCCTTTAAACTCCTATACACTTTTTACAACATACTGTGTTCGATGGCATAACTACCATTTCGTATTAGGTATTATTATTTTTTAGTCAAAAGGCTAATGTAGCCGAGCGGTAAGACACGGAACTTTCAATCCGGAATCGTTCGAAATTAAATAAATTTGTTTCAACCTGTTATTGCACCTATACACTAAAGTGCTTACATTAATAATAGGAGGTTTTACACATGCTCAATGTCACCTTCCAACAAATAATAAAATAATAGATAGTATGTCAAATCAGTTTGAAACGGTTTTCTGTTTGACAATAACAAAAAAAAATACAAACCCACTTATACAATAGAACCAATGACTTTAATAAGCCATGTATTAGTTTAGATTAAAATCTTTAATTTAACAACAGCAACCATCAGCATGGGTCATATAGTCTAATCTTGAGCGCCTATATGTATATAAAATGTGATTATCGCATAATAATCTAAGAAGAGATGCCGTTTATGGGGATTAATAATCGGAAAAAATTGGTTTCATATCCTTTAAATTTGGCAATGTCTATCTACCTAGAGGACGCCAAACTAAATCTCTGTATGACGCACACCATGACAAGTTGCTTTACAATCCTCGCCACCGGGGGCGGCGGCACCTTCAGTACATCCCGTCCATTAATGAATGGAAAGACCCAGGACTAGAATTTATGAAACAAAAAACTACCCACGCCTTGTTGCAAATATTTAGTGGTACTAAGTTAGCGTGTGAAGCGCCTCCGTCCCTACAATATCAATGCAACTTCTTATTAGACTTATTCCTGCACAGACACCTGAGTGAAGTTCCATCGCGCACTTACTGTGCGCAGTAGGAGAACATCTAAAAGTATCAATTACTTTAGCAATTAGCTCTTATCGCGATCGGTACTTGCTACTTAATTGGAACACAAATGGACCGTAAAAGGTGCCGGCCGTCGGGTGTGGGAACCGTCAGTCAGACTGAACCTATTTCCAGTAATGGACTTGCCAATTATTACATTGTCATTTTAATTAATTCATTAAATGCAAGTATATCATTCTCCTAATTTCTTTGAATCAGAATCTTTGATGAGCATGTAACTTTGGATCAAGGTATTTTACATTATTTTCATGAAATGATTGATTTGACAAAGGCGTATTCAACAGATTTTAAATGTCGTTTCAACAGACCGAAAATGATCTAAATCGATCCACAATTAGGATGCTTTATGTTGCCTAATAAGAACCCGATGCGATTTTAATTATAAACAGAAGACAATAGATACAGAAGGAAATATCAGGATATCACTATTGTTTCATGTCTGTCATTTTGAGTTTGAAAGGCGTTCTACTTGCAAAGTGGAGATATCCCAGTGTGAAGGCCCTTGATGGAAATGGAAGAAATTGTAATTTCAAGATAAAAATAAAATTTTAACTATAAGTACTAATATTAGGTACTATATCCAATACGCTTCCTTCAGAAGTCTTTCTCACAGAAACCCAACAAATAAACACCTGAGAAAACGTAATCTTTACTAATAAATACTGGTCTAAGTCACAGTAAATTAGCACGTGACGAGCGCTACAAATTTAAAGTACAGATTCAGACAAAGACAGATATCACTTGTCGTCGCAACGAACGTTGTCGGACACTCTGCCTCTCTGAATAACACCAGTTGTCGGTGATAACTCCTCTAACTGCGAAGCACACCTCAGGACCACTATCATTTAATAACAATCACAAATAAAAGGCGCCGCAATAATGTATGTCGTAGAGATAATGTGAAATTCGTTTTAATTTTACATGTGACGATTCATCATCAACTTACAAACTCTGTACGTATTGCAACGCATTCCCATGGCCTTCTCGATGTTTTTTTTTCATGCACTAACGTCATAAATCAAGTAGGCACTACCGATTACGGTTATAAAAAGTCTTAACAGGAATATAAAGTTTTATTGAATTATTGTATAGAAATGACGACTGTAGAATACCAGCGTGAAAAATATTGCAAGGAACATTCGTTAATTAAATTAAAACATATAGTTCCACTCGTAGTAAACATTAGATTTACAGAGCGATTATAAGGTGCGTTTAAAAAGATTCTGGCATGCGTTTATTGATTGCCATTTTTTATTTTAATTAAAAGTGTTGGTTTATTTGTAGAAAAAGCTACAGTGGCGCAGTGACCGCAGCACGTATTATTAGTAGCGTTGGGCGCAAACGCCGCGGTTGGTGTATAATTTCGCGTTTGCTGACACGAAGGCTGTTTGCCATTCCACAATATATCACAGGCGTACGCTACAGTGTATAATTCGTGTAATTTATAGGGTACAGAGGACTAGTAGCGAGCCCGACACACTTAATAGCGGGTAACCACGCGACAGACGCATTCACGTACATTCGCCGACGCATGCCTTTCTAACTAACGACTGTTTCATATCGGCAACTAAGCCATACATGTTCTTCTTTTATGTCAAACAACTTAAAAAAACTTTGGGTACCGAAAATAGGCTGTAAAACATATTAATACATTCTCTTAGTTCATTATTCGTATATGTTCGTAGTAGTTCGTATCTAAGAAAATAAATCAGTCGTATAATTGCGATACTAGACTAGATCAGTAATGTCAGTATATGAGTATACAACCCCACACGGCATCCATATCACTTCCTTTTAATTATCGAAGTTCGCATAAAAATGTACAGTATTTCAAAATATCAAACATTTATGTTTGCGCGTCCAGTGTGGATTAGCCTCGATAGCCCCTGGCGTTAGTTACCCGCACAGGAGCAGAGTTAATGATTAAACATGCCTCCATAACAGTCTTGCTACGGAAAATATAGGACAATTACTGACAAATACCTTAAATTAATACAATAAGATCTATATTCGAGTGGCTGGGATTATCGCACATAAGTATAACGCATGATTCGCACTTAAGTCGGCGGGAGATTAGCCACACTTGTCTCTATGTTATGTTTAGCTTTTGCGTCTATGATTACGAAGGCATCTGCGAGTCGTAGGGGAATGAAGGGAGCACGATGATAATATTATGCCTAACGTAGAAAAATTGTGCTGAAACCTGACGTTATTAATTGTCTGTACCTAAATATAATTTTATTAGGATAAGGCGTACTCGAAGACAGGCTTATGCTCAGCAGTGGGCGATTACACGCTAATAATGATGATACTTTTATTGTTCTTTATACCATATCGAATTTACGTGACGCACGGGCCTGAACCCTTTAAAATTGCCAATCAGTCCAATCTCGACCTTTACCTACTGACAAATTGTACTCATTTCTGTCTATTTATTGATGCTCTTTGCACTAGGACAACAGACGTGGCTGAAAGTGAAGAACAAAATGTTATTTTCTTTAAACGCAACCTGACTGTACTCTAGGCATTATACGAACCTAGCATTGCATCAACATAAGATTATTTATTCTTATTAGGTATAAAGTTCGCGCCACGTCAACCATTCTCTTTTTAATTCTTAAGAGTTTATCCATATTCTTCAATGTTTTTTTTGTGCCAATGGGTAATTTATCAGACGCATGGTTTAGCTTCAGCAAATGATTATCTGATCGTACGTTGGATCGTATATTTAGTATTTTAGGTAATACTCTTAATAAGGGGTTGAATATGGCGTATTCACTAAAGAGTGTATATTTTTTATTTTCTAAGAAAATAGAATTTGTTTTTTCCCGTGAGAATCTTTTAAGTATAAAAAAAATGTGGAAACCTATCAAAAAAAGTCACATAGCAAAATAGAAAAAAAAATAGGTTCCTTCGGATAATAAAAAAAATGTGGAAACCTATCAAAAAACGTCACATAGCAAAAAAATAGGTTCCTTCGGATAATAAAAAAAATGTGGAAAATGTCAAAAAACGTCACAGCAAAATATAAAAAAAAATAGGTTCCTTCGGATAAACTCAAACGTTACAAATTCCTAAAATAGTAATAGGTAGGCAGATACACGTTTGAGCTACAACACCAATAAGTAGGATAAAAGAAAATTTCAGAATGTCAGCAATATTTTTTTAAGTACTAAAGTTTGATAGCTACTCTGAATTTATTTACACTAGCTTACTAACTTCAGTGTTCACTAAACTACGTAGGTACTTATCTAGACCTAGATATATTATATAAACATCGATAAGAGGCGGTACCTACCTATAATAAACTATTGCGTAATTCTTCGAAGGAGCGCTATTAGAACATGACAACAGTAATTTTCAGCTTGAAAAGATGACAGTTGAGATATATACCTATCCTAAGGCATGTTGGTTATTTAGAAAAGTTTAACAACCTACAAGAATTTATAGCATCCTCAATACATTCCCCAAACGTCATAAGTTTGAAAAATTCTCCTTAGAAAAGTATTCTAATTATAAATCAATGATCAAATGCGAGTATTATAACATTCTCAGTAAATTTTATGGTAGCCATAAAAAAATTATATTAACATCAAATAAGCACTAAATTCAAGTAAAAAAGTACACATTATTATCCATAAATAATTTAATATGTCTACTACACAATACTAATAAGAATTCACTCTTGTCATAATTTATAAATCTAATTAGGTTACTGTAATACTAAAGTAAAAAGTATTTTTGCTTGGGGACATCAGAAGCATTATAAAGAAGCAGTGCTTAATATCACAGGTACATGCAAGAAGAACACACAAGTACTGAGAAGCTACGTCCAATATACAAATTATACACAAAAGGATTTCAATAAATTCCAATAAGATGAAGCAGACATAAACCTTTTTATTAGGATGTATTTATCGGTGATCTATTAATAAAAGAATACTAATCCTACAAGAAATACTCAAAAGAAAATAGGGGCCACAAGTATGGTGATCGTTACGTGAAAATTATATTAAACAGTAATATTATCTTTTTTCTAGCTTTTAGACGAACTCCAGCATGAAAGAGGTTAGATTCTGCCTTCAGAATACATTCGTACCCTTATACGGGAGTTCATTAATTAGCCACTTATCAATTAGTTTATGTCCAATAATTACAATGGCCCTTATTTTGTTTTGAGCAGTATACTTTATCTTAATAAGAAGTTGAAATAATGTCCCACAGAACTGTCCAATATGAACAAAACTCGTAAGAAAATCGTCGAATGTGGCCATTAGTTCAGAAGAAAATGTTATGTATTTCAGTAAGTATTATTATATGGAAATGCCTATTTATGTGATTGCGTATCGATGTTTCAAAAATTTTAATACTTTCGTCACTAAACTCGAACACAATTAAACCAAATGTTGCTACTAATTATCCAGTCCTAAAACGAAACTTTGCAAACCTCTGTGCTAGCAATAGCATTTACCTAGCACTGTTACAGGCGTTACTAACCTGCCTATTGTTTCGTCATGTCCTCCTATTGGCCGGTTCTCAGCCTCTCTACTAGCGCTGCTCCAATCACAGTAAGCGTAGGCTATAGCGGCAATAGATTTGCCGTTAGACTTTGTATGCCTACTGCGCATGCCCGAAGAATTCGTAGGTAGCGATACATGATAAAATGTAATTAAATGGAAATGTCGGCTTAACTATTATCACTTTTTGGTAACTATTACAACAAAAGGAGTAATGGTACCGATATGAATTTAAAAAATATAATTTTCTTATGGGATGGTTATCCTATAAGAAAATTACTGTCGGAAAGTTCCATTAACATGTGATTTCTAGTAACAATAACATAGATGTATGTCTTGTAAGTTTTTATTTGACTTTTAGTTTAATAGATTAGATTAGATTTGATTAATTTGTTTTATAATGAAAATTTACATCTAATTAAAAATTAATAAATTAGATTGTATGAAACAATATTTAAGTCATACGTAATGCAATATGTACGGTCACGTCTATAAATATGTATGATATTTTTGATTTAATTATTCCTAAAATTAAGTTTCCAAAAGTAACTACCTATATACATATTTTTAGAGTAGCTGCCAAATGTACACTTTATTCTAGTGTGTAAATGTGCAATAACTTACTTGAGAAACACAATGCTATCAAATAAGAAAGGGGAACGTATAATTGTCTGAGCGACACTTGAGTAGGTACTTATATGACGACCGCTTTAGCCTAGTTGGTAGTGACCCTGCCTACGAAGCAAGAGGTCCTGGTTTCGAATCCCGGTAAGGGCATTTATTTGTGTGATGAGCACGAATATTTGTTCTGAGTCATGGATGTTTTCTATGTATTTAACACGTTCGCTGACAGTGAACTCTTACCCTAACACCATGATACGGCAGTAAAACTTTCCATACTAAACAACAACCCGTCAAACGACGTACTTACAGATTCCGTGTTCTTATTTTGACTAAATGCGTCACTACGTCTACAGCCGCAAACGTCCTGCGACGTAGTGACTAATTACACAAAATAATACCTGCCTCAATGCAACACTACGTCGACAGGCGTGGATTTTACTCGACGTAGTGCCTATTTCAACATGTTTTTACATGTTTAAATGTGACACTACGTCGAGGGACGGTCCCGTCTGTCGACGTACTGGCAGGCTTGACATATGTTTACTGGCCTAAATGTGACACTACGTCGAGGGACGGCCCCGTCTGTCGACGTAGTGGCAGGCTTGACATATGTTTACTGGCCTTAATGTGACACTACGTCGAGGGTCGTTCCCGTCTGTCGACGTAGTGGCAGGCTTGACATATGTTTACTGGCTTAAATATGATACTACGTCGAGAGACGTTCCCGTCTGTCGACGTAGTGTAATGCTGGTCATGTGTTTGCATGTTTAAATGTGACACTACGTCGAGGGACGGTCCCGTCTGTCGACGTACTGGCAGGCTTGACATATGTTTACTGGCCTAAATGTGACACTACGTCGAGGGTCGTTCCCGTCTGTCGACGTAGTGGCAGGCTTGACATATGTTTACTGGCTTAAATATGATACTACGTCGAGAGACGTTCCCGTCTGTCGACGTAGTGTAAAGCTGGTCATGTGTTTGCATACCTAAATGTGACACTACGTCGAATAACTTGCCCGTCAAGTGACGTAGTGTCAAGCTGAGCATACATTTGTATGCCTAAATGTGACACTACGTCGAAGGACCTCATGTCTTCCAACTCTTCCAAGGGAAAATAATAAAAAAATATATTCATAAGACAATAATATATTCTGAAAAACAAAACAAAAATTCAACAATTTCTTTAAAATATTATAAACGACATAATTGGCTTGAAACAAAAACGCTAATTACGTAAATTTGAAAATCAAACATGAGAATCCTGTTCTTGCTGCTCAAAAAGTTGGTGATAATCTTGGAAACATTCTGGACATAGCGGAGGAAAACCCGGGCAACCAATGCACCGGTAGCTGGTTTCTACTCTCTTCTTGTTCTTGGAACACATTTTACACATCAGAAATGAGTATTTTTTCTTCGAATTTTCAGGTGCAGGCTGGCGTTTGGGCCAATGACCCCAAAGCTTTCGTTCTTGACCTGGTTCAACAATATTGCCGAAAGTGAAGTCGCCCACGATACAACAGCAAAGACTCATCTAAACTAAGCTCTTTAGCGGGTTTATATATTTTTCTAAAGTTCCGTGTCAACATGTCAGCAAAACTATTAATTTTTTCAGCACTCTTAGCGCCCAACTCTGAACAACAAAGACATCGCAGTATCTGCTCATAACGTCGCGAAGACATTATATATGAAAACACCGGGTGGTAATATAGTGGGTCATCGTGCGTAAACAGTTTCTGTTGTTTAGGAATGCGAATGTGTCCATGTAATAAAGAAAGCCCAAGAAATTTTTTCATCTCTTCAATTGTAGTGTGACGAAAATTTTGAGACCGAGAGTGTCGAGTCGATGGTTTGTTTGTATTGCACAAAGCTGTACCATAATTATTTGTACATTGGACCAGATACTCGATGAACTCTTTCGGAAAAACTTGATCGAAAACTTGTTCAACGCTAGTCTCAGGTCTTACCTCAAATTGTACGCCATGTGAATCAGCATCGAATTCAAAATCAGGAATTTCACCGGTTGTATTCGTCCACGGCTGCTCCTGTGGTACAGGAGATCTTTGCCGATTCGGCACTGGTGCTGGATCAGGACTAGTAGCAATATCATTCTGAGATGTGGAAAGGCAGAGCGAGTTCTCTATTGCTTCTGGAACTAATCCAGTCTGTTCGCTAGGTTGATCGTCCTGCTCAGAATCCGAGCTTTTATTGGAGATATCAGACTTACTTGAATCCGATGAGGCGACAGGGCCTCCAGATGTGCGTCGACGAGGTCTAAGAGAAAATATATCCTCTGAAGAACTTGTATCGGCAGCTTGCTGTGGATCATAGTCCTTGTCAGAATTATATTCACCTTCACTGTCTACGAATGGATCCACCTCAGTGTCCGAATTTGATGTCAGATCGTCAAACAAGCGTTTCATTGGACGTTTATACGATTTTTTCGCCGACATCTGAAATAATTAAGGTTTACCTGATAATATTTGCACACGAATTTACTAAATACATTTATCAAAGGATTAAAATAATGATCATACTTAATGGCGAACCGCGAAAAACCTAAAACCCATCAGTGGACTAAGTACCTACCTAATTACTAAAGATTAGAACACTACAATTGTACCATTCACATTTATTTACATACATATTTATATGAATATGTTATGTGTAGTTGAACTTAGGTGACTACTTTTCCTTTTGGTACCTACCTACTTAACTCAAATCATACCCAACCATTAATAATTACAGATAGGCACCTTCAGTATCGAAACAAACAGATACCTAACCTTAAAAAACTACTAAATTGACCCAGATTGTTAGTGTTAAAACTACCTACGAACTTAGAGTTATACTTAATCATAATTCTTACAAACTGCTAAGTTCGTAGCTACTTAATACTTGCATACCCAAGCTATCTTCAATTATTATCATCTAACTAAATTAGAAGATAGAATAGAAACATTTTATGTATCAATTGCTTGGTAACATAATTAACATAATCATACTTTAAAATGTGGGTATTTTTAACTAAGTAAAGACCAATATCAGTAAATCGTATTTATGCATCTAATGCAAGGAAAATTAAAAGATATAAGCAAGCAAAATAGCTATTATGTAAATTTTACTTACGCTTTTGCGACAAAACTCCGTACTTGTTCTCAAAATGACACTGATTGCACTTATTGTTTCAAAAACGAAGCGTGCGCTCACGCCGTTCGACGTAGCATTCAAGTGCGAGCGGTTCGTGTGAGTGTGTAAGGGACAGGTATAGGGCTGTGGAAATACTCTTGATACGGCAGTAGGAAATACAAGATTGCTCACAATATGACAGTGAACACTACTCTTCTTAGTGTGTATATGAAAAACTATCGTCGACCGACGTACAGCCCATAATCTTTAAAAAAGTAGGTACGTCCTTTGACGTACTGTCAAATCGCTACTTTTAAATTACCCGCCAAGCGACGTACTGTCAGCGAACGTGTTAAGTATTTAGTAAGTATGTTTATCGTCGTCTAGTACCCATAGTACAAGCTTTGCTTAGTTTGGGACTAGGTCGATTTGTGTAAGATTGTCCCCTAATATTTATTTTATTTTTATTTTTATATTATCAACTAGCTTCTGTCCGCGACTTCGTCCGCGTGGACCCGGGATAAAAACTATCCTATATTTTAATCCAGGCTATAAATTATCCTCGTGCTAAATTTCATTCAAATCGGTTCTATAATATTAGTAGGATGAACAATACTCGTATTTGGGCCAGAATTGGCTAAGCAAAGAGTAAGGTTTATTCCAAGATTAGTCCTTAATTACTATCATGACGTTTAACTTCAGATTAAGTTTAGTTTTTCAGTCAAATTGTGGGTCCTTTCAGGTCGTCATCATCTAACTCAAGTATATACAATATACAACCTCATGTCTAATTCAGCCTTAAGTATAGTAGATGGCTTCTTGACTTGGCGGGGCGGTATTTCGTACTTTGACGTGAGCTTACTGCCAGTATGGGATGTTGTCATATCGCACAGATTTCGCCACCTGACAGAATACTGTCAGTGTCACATTTCGCTGTGTATGGACGGAGAGCTAGCGACCAAATCGGTCATGTAGCTTCAGCTGTATTGAAACTCCGTTAGCTACTTCCCTGAACAACCTTTTCCGATAATCTTCGCGCCGGCAGCCCGCGGGCGGTGGGTGCGGGTGTAGTGAGGTGGGGAAAAAAAAAATTTGGGCTCAGCGACTTTTTTTTTTTTTTCAAACAGTTGCTCTGTACTCCCTGTGCTCTCAAAAAAATATTAAATCGAACCAAATAATAATAATTTTCATGTGGGCTCAGCTGTATTGGCTTTTTTTCAGACGCGAGATTAATTAGTATATAAGCCCCAAATAATAGCCATGCAAAAATATCGGTTTTTTTTTTAATACCTTTCTACCGATATTGTATAGCTCTTAGACCAGTAGTAATATCATGCGCGGAGCGGGGAGATGCGCTTCATGTTGAACATTTTGAAAGATTGAGATTGACAGTGGGGATATAAAGGGGCATTCTGAATGTCGAATCGGGCCCATGAATTTACACTGAATTTACTACATATACTATACCTACCAATTTAATCCAATGCTTTGTATGTAGCTATAGCGTACCATTTTAAAAAGCTGATACTGTATTTTACGCACGCTTGTTAAATACAACTTCCAAAAACTATCACATAGCGTCCGACTTTTACATGTGACAAAAAAACAAAACACGACCGTGACGGATCGTCACGTCGCGACGATTTCATGTCATTAGCGGGACGTGTCATAATCTGTGGTGGTTTGGCGCCGGATTAATTCCTCGAGTTGGTAGCACTGCTTTCCTTTCATATTCGTATGATATGGTGTGAACGTGACGTGATTTCTAATAAAATATTGGATGCGGGTTGGTGATTTAGTTTTTATTGTAACTTTTTTTAATTTACATAGAAAGTAGAGTCAACGTATATTTGATTTGGTTTTTTTTTAAGAGCAAGTATTGCAATGTGCGCTAGAAAGCTCGACACCATTTTTCTAATGGTAAAGGTAGATTCACATTTGCTTTGGTTTTCTATCAGGCCAGAAATAAAAGATTTTTCTTTGTCGGGGACAAGGTAATAAAAAGTGAAAGATTTGTTTTATATATCTGATTTGGATCGTTCATACAAAAGACATCAACGAAACGATCAGTGACTTCCGCAGTTGATTGATCTTCTCAAGCAACAATAATAACATAAAAACACTAAACACAACACAGAAATTCTACGTACGTGATAAACTCGGTGTTCTGCAAAAATCGGAATAAACAAATCATTATTCTAACCTCGTAACAAAACGATTATTTAAACAATTACTTAGCCAAATTGTTATGTCGTAATTGTTCGTAATTGCGTCGTATTACTTTCGGCAAGTATCAATTTGCGATGACAATGAACCCCGTGCATTCATTCATTGTACTCAGATCTTAAAAAAGATTATTCTGGTTCAGGTTCATTTCGTCACAAATCGATTGTCTACGAGAAAAAAACACACTCTTCAAAAAATGACAGTAGATTTTAATATGTATACTAAGAAAAAACAACATGTTAGAAACACAAAAAAAAGACAATACATACCTAACGTAAATACTATCGTTTATAGATCAGCGTTATATTCTAGTAATTCACGTGGCTATTAAACGCAGGAAACTTCACCAAGTGACTAAATTACTGTTCCACTTAAAAATACAGTTAAAAAGTTATTTCTACAAATTAATAATTAATTTCATGTAATATGAGTATGAGTGAGTGGTATGAGTCACAAACTTAAATGGTTCTTATTTAAATTATGTTTTCTAATTTCTACTATTTCACGCAATAAAAAAATATATGCCGGAAGACGACACTGATGGTTAACTTACGGTCGGCAAACGCAAATTGTATAAATAAAAGATGATGAGGTTGGCAAATAAAAAAAATCTTTTAAGGGATATGAGTGCTGTCATATTGAAGTAGCTGAAAAATACTATGGAGGCACAACTGACCTAATGAATTCTAGGAAAAAAACACTGATACATTTGCTGTTTTCATCACCTTTTTAAACAATCAATTTTACTACGATCCAGACAGTTTAAATAGTCGTCAATAAAAAAAAAACTAGATTCACACTGTTCGAATCCGTATATCCGTATAAAATTATTATAATGACATCTGGGTGAGGACCAAGTTCTTGGCCAGTAGTTAGCCTAGTTAATTCTATTCTTTATTCAATTCTATGGTTCATTTTCGTGTCACAACCTTTTTAACTACTACCAATTAACCACGCTAACTACTGGCCAAGAATTTGGTTCTCACCCATCTATGACAGCATTCACACAACATGAGACGTTAAGCCAATGTCCCAACGAAAGTGAGATACGGGAACAAGTCCAGGTTCTTGACCCGGCACTGCGATTATGTAGTTTGAAATGATTGTCGGTCATTTAATAAGCGGCTCCTTAATTTTTAATACAAAGACAATATTTTAAATAATGATACGTGGCTCTTCTCTGTGCTATCATTTCCATTCTAAATGATTACATGAATCGAGGTGAATTGCAAACATCTAATAATTAAGTAATAAGATAACGCAACATTATAATATTTAATAAGAAAAAGATAAGTAAGAATTTGCAGACGTGATAACGCCAAAGATGCAGAGAAATAAGTAAAACGTCACAATGCATTTAAGTCTTAAATTATTTATAAATAAAGTAGCCCAAGTATGTCATATTTTGCTTTTTTTACCACATTACATTGGCGCAAATGACGAAATGTATGCATGTGTGTTCCTTGTACTAATAAATATTTACATATAATGCGGAAATGTGTACGTCTGTCTTTCTGTTACCTTTTCTCGTTAAAATCCGCTGCACTGATTGAAATTTTCTATTTAGATATTTTGAAAAAAGTATATATTTTAAGGGTGTGAAATAAAATTAAACACAATTTCTTACTGTAGTGTGGATATTTTAATACCACAGGTATAAATCGTGAAAATGGTAACAGTTAGTCCTGAGGAAGGATATATCAGCATCCTCCCTACAATCGTTCCTTAAGAAACCATTGTACCATATTAAAGAATATTTGAATAATGATTATGGATAGCGAAATTATAATTGTATTGACTCTATTTAATGAACCTTATTGTAATCTAGTTTAGTTATTGACGATCTCAGTATGTGCTCATGTCTTTATTATAAGTTTTTGTAATTGAAAATAATGTAACACTAATTGAGAAATAAATGAATCTGAATCTGAATCTGAATCTGAAAGATATTTAACAAATTCTACAAATAGCACGTCTATGCATAAAAATATATGTTTTGGTTATTTTAGCGTCTGTGAAAGTTATTTGCAAGTGTGCTTTATAAATAAACTTGTAATTACATCGTAAATACTCCCACACTACTCAGGTGTAGTATTGTTGAAGTGTTCGTAATTATAGATAGCGCACATTCACATAAAGATCAAGCGTTCAGTCCAACATAAGCCACACGCGGAGTAAACGCGCAATAAACCGGGATTCAGTATAATGGTCTGTCACCGAAATAAAACGCTATAAAGCTAATTAAAAATCAGACCTTTTACGGTACAATAAATAAATAAAATGAGCCTAATCGTCGGCGGGACCTTTTTTTGTTTCCAGTCGCGTCGATGAAGACATCAGTAATTAAAACACTAAACTGTCAAGATTTTGACCCCATCAATATGCATGAGCATTGATTAATTCTAAAAGATGTCGAAAGCAAAGAAGATAAAATTTTGATATTTTATTGTCTCACACTCAGAACTCTAACAAGTCATCTCAGCTCAAAGCTGGAGAATAGAAGATACGAAAATACACACATATTTTCAAAATGTCACGTCACATCTTAGAAGCGCCGAATGGCCGATACATTCCGATAATTCACCTGTAGTCAAAAATGTACTCAGGAATTCCTAAGTTGGCTGCTGCCGTATACTATCGGTAGGTACCTTAAAAAAGAAAGTGGCCAGTTTATTTAAATCAAACAATTTTGTATGGGACGATTGATACATAATGAACAGGACGTAGTGAACATGTAAGAGCATAGTGGAAAAATATTTTCACACAGGGTAGTTTTTTTATTGAATCGATTTATGTAAGTACGCAAATATTTTTTATGTATTATATTAGTTATGTTAATGTCAACGACTTAAAGACTTGACTGTTACATATAAAGTAAGAAAAGTAATAACTTTTCAGTAATAACGATTTCAACTGTGAATAATATATTATTTTCACATAAGTACCTACGCGATAATTATTTTAAAAAAGCATCATTCAGTTGGTTTCTCCGTGTTTATCGGATCAGTCTAAAGTATGTCAAATTAAAATACGATTGCAGTTGAATGAATAACATTTGCAGTAACAAAGGCGGCACCGCATCTCCATAATGACCATTTTCATCTTATTATCATTCTATTCAACCAGTTTTTAATTTTAATCGAGACTACTGAGGTCACAAAAAATTGTAGCACTGTCTTTTAGAGCAAGGCATTGATCAAATGTCGAACAATTAACGTGGTGTCCCGGTGAGGAGTCATCTAGAAGTGATGCATAAATAACGGATTTTACTTGATTACAATAAATTGTTGGGTTATGCGGTAAAAAGCTATTTTGCCGCCTTTACGGCGCTGCGTGAGACTGGCGGCGGTCGGCGTGGCGAACGTTTGTTTAGTCTCATTAGGATGTCATTATATAAAACAATTTGACTTATTTTAGTTACGATTAAGCTGAGCAACTTGTAATAATTACTATAAAGTAATCGCCATTGTTTAATTATTAAACAATGACCGTTACTTTGCGGTCTAACTTCAGAAGACCAAATTCATTCTAACAAATAAACTACTTAGTAAATATCTAAACTTTACATCAGTTTTAAGTACTTGAGCCATTTATATCTACAAAGTAATGGCAAAATAAGAAAGAAAATAAGTTACTTTATATTCATGCCCTTAGCTTTATTTAGCTTAGGGCTTAGGGTATTTCATATTCCATTCTAGTAAAAGAATAATTTCTCGTGAATTTAGCTAGGCAAATGACGCCAATACTGGAGTTACGCGCGATATCGCGTGCGGTCATACGCAATTTAATTTTCTAAAGCCGGAGGCAATTGCGACGTCTCGCTTGCTCTTACCAGTGGCCGATTAAAGAGTAATAGATAGTTTAATTAAAACCACTTTTACGTCCTAATCGGTAGACATTTATTTAGCACCAGATACTCCAGATAGTTGTATCATTCTAGTTCGCGGTTCGCTTTAACATAGGTAACGAAATAAGTGGATATGAAATTGCTCGACCACGGGAATGCTTACATTATCCGAGTATAAAGACTCTTAATAAAGAAGTAAGTTTTACACTCGAACCTGATATGCAACATCGTCGAGTCCAGTTCCGAAATAATCGCCGGTGAGAATTTAAATAAGGTGCCAATTAGAAGAGGCTGCGAATGTAGTGACATTCCAGAGGGAGATCACGAGGACTATGAAGTGTTTGCATGTTCTGAATAAGCATTTATGATTTGCCACATATAATTGCATGTCTGCATAAATATAATGTGTTAATAAGGGCTTTTAAAACAAAACTATTTATGTACTACCTACTTACAACTATTGTGTTACCTCCAGGATTTGGAAAGTTCAATTATGTATTATATTAAAATCGTGATTTACCTAAATCAAAATTTTGAAACTAAGTGTTACTCGCCGACCTTTTAACATAATATTATAACTTAACTTTCTTTCGCTCGTTTCAGAGGCAGTTGTTTGATAGTAATGTTGACCTACATCTTATTTTATCATAAAATGTTCAGAATGTATAAAAAAACAATAACTTCGTTCGGTCAAGTCATATTTTATAGGAAATATATTCAATGCCCCGAAGACAATCCTAAACTTAAAAAAATAATGAAGAATTTATAGGTTTAGTTTCTATGTCAACAATCCTTATTTAAAATAAATTTAAAAGTATGGGATAAATTTACTGTAGCCGCACAAGTAAGGTACAATTGGTCCATTACAGTATAAATAAACTGTGGGAATATTTCCAACTGCGAGGCTTAAAGGACTGCAATGAATATTGGTCCTTATAGACCGCTTCATCATTATTATATTACAGGACACTAAATCAATTGAGTGGACGTCCAAGAATAATGTACACAACCATGTATTGATTATTCCAGCAATTCACTTGATTATTTTATTTACATAATTTGCATGTCTCGGGCGACCACCTCACAATGCCTGTGTGTGGCGCGACGCAAAAACCAACTTTTGAAACTTGAAACAATAAATCAAAGTACAAAAAACACGTGTTACCACGCTCTGTTGTTTACACATACGCATGATATTGTCGTGAAACCTAAAAACTCCTCAGCCTTTTAAGGGGAAGATTAACCTCTCAATTCACCTATTCTTTTACAAATACAAGAGACAAACACGCGCACATTTCATTCGTTATCTAAGATGAGATTTTAATTACTTTTTAATAAACGAGGGACATTTATTAATATTATCGTAATGGTCTTGCCCTTAAAAGGCTTGCGGCGTAATAAATACTTCTGTCCCTCATTACCCTACCGCCCAAACCGACAACACGAAGTTAATACAAAAACGCCAAATGACATACGCAACGAATTCACTTAGCGAAATTGAGAGGTAAAGAGTTTTTTTGTGCAAAAAGCGGCCTAATTGATATTTCATTCAACGCTTTGCGCTTTGGGTGGCGGATATTCAAAACCAATAATATTCTCCACACCAGCGTATTTAAATTAAAATCAATCTTATCGTAGTAATCTTGCGGTACGCTAATAGCTTCTGGTTTTCTGAACCTGATATTTTTGTAGGTATCTTTTATTGGTACAAATTAAACAGTTCACAGTACAAAATACTACGCTAAAGTACAAAAAAATACATTCGTAGTGATTTTTTGAATGACTGAGGCCTGAGCAATTAAGCAATTTTTAATTCAAATAACAAAATAAAGACTGGTATGGAATGGTAAGTAGGGTGTGAAAACATAATAATAAATAAATATTATATTAGGGGACAATTTTACACAAATCGACCTAGTCCCAAACTAAGCAAAGCTTATATTATGGGTACTAGACGACGATAAACATACTTATATAAATAAATAAATACTTAAATACATAGAAAACATCCATGACTCAGGAACAAATATTCGTGCTCATCACACAAATAAATGCCCTGACCAGGATTCGAACCCGGGACCTCTTGCTTCGTAGGCAGGGTCACTACCAACTAGGCTAAAGCGGTCGTCAAAACTTAGAGTATATAATATAATAATGTATAATAATGTACTTAGAGACTCGTCATCTAAGAGATAACTTATCCCCGTTGCTTCAGCTTTATGGACTGGAGCGTGTCGTTTAATTTTTTTGCCAAGAGCTTTTGTATGGTCGCACTAAGCACCAAACAGGTCGTATGCTTGAATAGGTAATTCTGACAAATATTAGCTAGCTTCCGAAATATTCTTTGTATGGCTTTGTCGCAATTCAAAGTAATTACCTAATTTAAAAGTAGGTACCTGCTTCAACTAACTGTAGCAGCTGTTACGTAATATGCTCAATTAAAAATAATAACATGATCGAAACATACACAAACAAACCCTTTTCATCAAAAGAATTGATTTGATGAGTTATTTGAAATCTCAAATTATATGTTCAGTGTGTATTAGACGTTTTTGTAGTAGCCGATATTCGTGTGTGGCTGCAGCAACTAATTATTACTAATTTCAACTAGTCGATGCATATTTAAGTGAGCGTCTGTCCACTTCCTTAGTGCACAAGCGCTAAGGTTTAAATTTAATAAACCCAAGCCACCTTCCATGATGGAATAGCTATGCTACCTAATTTGGACGTAAATACTTTAGTACCAAAGCCATTTGTTCTAGGAATCTGATTCAGTGTTTATTAATGATGTAAATTAAAGTGTGGTTTAATGTTAACTTAAGAATTTTATCAGGTTCCGTACCTAATTGTAGAAGAAAAATGTTTAGGTACCTAAATAAAAAAAGATGTGTTCTAATATTACATAATACTGATAAGTACTATGTAATATTAGAACACATTTTATTTATCCTCCTAAGGCCCAGCATACAATACAAAGAGGCATTGAAATGGGAATTGTGTTAAGTCGGAAATAGAGTTGTATTTCGTTTGTTTTAAAAAGTGCCCGAAACAATACAAATGCAACTCTATTCCAGTTGAATATAATTGTTTGTTTTTTTCCCTTACACAAACTCACTCTCGGCTATAAAAACCGGTAGGTATAGGTTTGTTCGTTAGCTTGTGTCGCCCAGAGTAGAAAGCAGGAGCCCCGCGAAAGCGGGGCTTCGTCGACTTGCTGGCGTCTTCGAGTATTCGGGGAACTTACATAAAAAGAAGATTCCAACGAATTGAGAATCTCCTTTTTTGAAGTCGGTTAAAAATAGTTTCTGTCGTCAATTACTTATTCTAACGTATAAAAACATTGGTCGCTATATGAAATTAGAGCTACCATTGACCATTTTTTGATGGAAATATAAGTAAATTTCATGTTCAATTATAGAAGATACAGTCATCAATTACTTATAATAACGTAAGTATAGAAATTGTGACAATATTGAATTAGTCCCTTGAAATTGCACTACAGACACTTTTTAGAAGTTTAAAATACATCGACATGTATAATAATATTAATAATGTAATCGCCATGCTGAGTAATAATAACGTAGCTTGAATTACACAATATATGGTCGCTCGAAAGTATTTACTTGACGCTGACCTATTAAATTAGTAGACAATTAAGTCAATTTGAAGGCGAAAATTACAATTTAAAGGAGCTGCATTAATTGTAACCCTTTTTTAAAGTACCTATTGCCTACATTAAGTAGTTATTTTAATATAATCGTCCGCGGAACACATCACACAGAGAATTCACTTTGATTCGGCAGCGCTCACTGAACTCAAACAAACAAAGGACCAAATGTAATACCGGATTGAAATTTGTTAAATTTTTTTGATCAGTTTTTTGTATCTACGTTTCATTTAGGGCTGAGTACTGATTGGATCAGTTAAACAGTGACAAAATACTTGAGGCACTGTTCCTTTGTCGAGACCATCGGTTTTGTCTGTTCCGAGATGTGTCTCACGATATTTAACCTCATGTCATTATTAAGACATCACTTACCCGGTGGCTCCGGAGATCCGCTTGAGATAACATTTCGATCATTTATACAATGTCCTTAGAAAAAGAAATGAAATACTACGTGTTCATTGATGATACAATGGGAAAGTATTTTAATTCCTGACTATGTTTTTGTAACCAAGTATCTCTTTAGATGATGAGTGTGATCCAAATATATAACTTTATCTACAGAATACAGTGACGTCTATAAATGAATAGGTGTGTTTAAAGGATTTATGTTTGAGGTTGAAAAAATATTCACACCATGAAAAGGTAAAACCAAAAATTGTACATACACCTGTTAAATAATTAAACCGATCAACTTATGCGCCATTAGTTTTCCTTTCTTCATTGGCGGTCGTTTCGTGGACAAAACATAACACATCAACGTGACAACCAGGAAGCAAATTTCTAATTAAAATGTAACGTCTCGGCGAATTTCCTCCCAAACCTCGCGCCCGGCGGTCGGTCCTCGCCCTGGCGCCATATCCCGTTTAAATCGACATTCGTTTAGTACCTTCCATCGAGCTACCTTTTTCTTTACAATGTGCAGAAAAAGGATAGCGATGTTAGTGTCAGGGTTTTCTTAACGACACGTCCGAATAGGCAGAACGTGGCGGTGCAAATGCAAAAGATTAGTTTTATGTGAACTTAGAGTATTGCTCGTAATTAGTGCACAGGCATGCACTTAAGCATTTGTAAGTAATTTCACTTAAAAGGCAAAATTTTATGACTGCCATTAGACTAGGATTAATTGCCACTTTTATCACTAGGTGGTTTGTGACTAATAAAATGCAAACGATATTCTACTTTGTCGGTATAATAAAACGCATATTAGAAGTAGGTATATTAAACTAACTATGGATTTTCTCGTACATGTAAAACTATTATTCAGATATCATTGTAGCACAAAGTCACTTCAATAACATCTTGTGCTCTATAAAGAAATACATAAAAAATAGATGACTGCATATCAAAAATAAGTTATTAAATTGATGAGCGGCAGCCAGCTTTAACAAAAAAGCGATAACTTCGAAGAATGGATTCATATTTGTGTTTAATTAAAGGATTTTCATGCTATAAAAGGCACCACCTAATAATGAGCGAGATTGAAAAACACTATGCCGGCAACCCGATGGGTGGAGCACGGGTAAGCAAAATAAAAGAATTCGGAAGCCTAATTGCAAGTAATAAAATTGGTGTATTTTTTGTACCTACTTAATTATTGTACTCAGTTGTATAAAAAAACCCTGAAGAGAATTATTAAATTGTATATAAAGCATAGGTTACGGTAGCCCAGTGGTTCAGGCATGCGACTGTCAAACGGCGGTCGTGGGTTCGAATCCCGGTTCGTAACAATGAGCTTTTCCTAACCGTAACCTACCTTCTGCATTGATGTTTAAATTATTCAATTGTATTGTTCGACTAGGCTTTTTAAAATATTTTATTTAAGAAAAGTATAAAAATGTGCATACAAAATATTACAAAAATATAAAAAACCTAACATATCCACTCACTTGCTTGTGGCAACCACAGTTGCCAATTTCGTACACCCCTAAACTGATGGTGGCAACTGTGGTTGCCAAGTGAAGTATGGACTTCTTTGATAAAGAAAAATTGAAAGCAATTTAGACTACCTTTTTTAAAATCCGAAAGCAAGCTAGGGTGCCCCGCCGGCAGCTTGGCGTGGCCTAAGCTGCCGGTGGTCAGGGCGACAGAGAGAGGAACCTCCTGACTATCCGAGCAGTGTCATGTGTCTGACCCTTGACCCAGCCATCTAGCGAGAGTCTGTTAAGGCCTCCACACATCGAACGAGGTTCGTGCGCGGCGCGGGGCGGGCGCGGCGCGGGTCGGGCGCGGTTGAAGCGGTATATTCACATCGCAGGCGAGCGGCGTCTCTACTCTATCACACAGTAGGGCGGTCTGTGTAGGCCTTCAAGGTATTGGTCGAGACTTCGCTATTAAGCCGTTCGCCGAAACGACTATCGGATATCTTCGAATCCTACTAATATTATAAATGCGAAAGTTTAGATGTTTGGATGTTTGTTACTCAATCACGCTTAAACGGCTGAACCGATTTGAATGAAATTTTGCACGAAGATAGTTTATAGCATGGATTAAAATATAGGATAGTTTTTATCCCGAGTCCACGCAGACGAAGTCGTGGGCGGAAGCTAGTATAATATAATATTTCATTATTATTAGTTGTTACAAGTTCCAAGCAGAAATGAGTCCTGAATATGGAACATTTTTAGTGTTATGAGACAGGGGTCAGGGTCAAAGAAGAATATCGAAGTAACCAATTTGATACGGTAAAATTCGTCATTTCGCCACGCTCCAAAGGTTTGTACAGTTAAGCATTGACCGTTAGACATCCTTTAGAGTGATATATTTGAATCAACTTTTTACGGGTGCTTCCCTGTGTCTAATTTTCTCAGCAAGAGGTCTGTCATGCTGAGCCATTGTCAATACTGAAATCATTAATCAGGATCAAATTATGGATTAAATACGCCAAAGTTATTAGAGCTGGTTCAAGAATTTGCTTCACATTTTATATATTGACGATAATTTAATCGTATCTCTCGTTTTTAGATTATTAACATTCAATTGTTTTTGTAATTGAATATCTTATATGAACCCATTATTGAATAGTCGATAAAGCATAAAAAATGACAAACGTGAAATATGGTATGGTATGGTATGGTATATTAATGGTTATAAGTATGTGATTTAGGATGACGCACTCATATTACAATGTCACAAAATCAGAACTGTAAAAAATACCTCATATAGTTAGGTTAGGACGCGATGTCGCGTCGACGGCAACCAATGTGTTCATTTCAAAGTTTTTTTATATTTTCTATATAGAATATTTGCGCTAGTGTTTTAGAAGAAGTGGCAAAATTCAAGTTGAAAGCAGCTTTTTCAAGTTCTGTTTGTCATAGTATTTAATGTTTCTAGAAGAAATTGAAACGCTAACGTTTAAAGTAACATCAAAGGATAACATTTTTTTTTTACAGATTTATTCAAAAGTTCATTTAAGATCAAACCATCATCTAGCGTAGCTACTCCGCTTACGAAGTGTGAACGCCGCCAGCCACGTGACTTCTAGTTGTTTTAACGTACAAGAAAAGTGTGTCTTGTTGTCAGTCGGTCATCACATTAATGTTTTTTCTTTTTATTTATATAAGGCCTTCCTTCGACCAGCGTACTTGCGCGCATGCCATGCTATTCCTATTACGAATTCTAAAGAATGAAAATAAACAATGCCTGCAACAATGCCAGGCGCCGAGGGACGCGACAGATACTGAAGTTGCAAACTTGCCTATTTAGACTCTTACCGGTAACCTGAAACAAGTTCCCGAACATGTTCGAGCGTTGTATATGGCCATAGACACTCGCAAGGCATACTAATGAAAGGATCAATTTTAGATCACGTCATTAAGAAACAGGTCACATTATATAAAAACCAGCAGTTCCGATCCAAGTATCGGAATTAGTACACACTGGGGGAAAGGGATGGCGGTCTGATTTTGTTTGGGTGGAAGAGAGATTTCCGTCCGTTCGGGCAGGTGTGGTGGTACATCTGCGCGTACGCACTGACCGGCACGTGCACCCCCAACGCCGTCACTCTGAAACTGACGGTAACAACAGTGCACGACGACAATGTTTCCTCAACATAAATTATCATTACCTACTACAGAAATATATATAATTACCACGGTCAGTACCTGTATCTCTCTCGAACCAATGTGTGAATGACGTATATAACGGGATATAAAGTCATCTATCTATAAGTATCACAACCATTTATGGAAATTCTCTGCAATTACAACAATCTTCGTCTTAAATCTTTTTAAATACAGAGAAAATTATAGCTTAGTGTTCTAAAGATTAACTCCCGCAATTCGTCATTCCCGGTTTATAATTGAAAAATTAAGTCATGTCCACCTTTGCGAAATCATAAACAACGTTGTGCGCTCAAGTGGTTGCCAATTTCACAAGTAATTTCGGGAACACCAGCTCTCGAGCGTGTGCGACTTAATAATAAATCGCAGCCTTCAAAATTCACTCGAGGACAGCATTTGCCTGAAGACTAGCCTGGAATTATCGACGTTGGCACAAAACGCCGGGGCGGACCCAACGGTTCCTTCAATGCGCAACGAATTTTTATAGCGGTAGCGGGAACTGTCGATCAAGCGGCTATTAAAATTTGGCACTTCGGCCCTTAACCATTGCGCTTGATTGTACTTACGATGTCAGGCCTGTAAGCGATCCGCTCGTCAGCTTCGAATAAATCCCTTGTTATGAATTCCACATTCATACGCAATTCTTTGGATTCAACCTGCGTTAAGGTTGTTATGATATTTATTTTCCACTCAAAAATAATTTGACTGGAGATAATCTTGAGCCAAAGATGACGGACGCGGTAAATTCAATCAAAGCGTCGTATCGGAGCGGAATAAATTTAACACCGCGGTTTGCCGAAATCGTTTCCTCGTCGCGGTGGTTTGATATGGTGTCTACATAATCACGGTCCACATTTTTACGCGGCGGACAGGGAGCTCCGACTCCCGCAAAATAAAATTGGCTTTACGAACACTCGCTACTGAAGTATTTATGTGTAATTGGCCTGGATTCATATTTTTATTTCACATGAAATTTTATACAGCACATGTTTCTGATATTAAAATAATAAAACTTCCGAACGTTTTTAGTATCGCAAAAAAACAGACACTCGTACTAATTAAATTAAAAGCAGACTACAGTTCCTGATTTTGAAACTGCCGGAACTTTTTGCGTTGAAATCGTGATTGGAATAGTTTAACACCTAAAATGAGGTATCGGCTTGTTAAAATGCCATTAATAAAATTTTAGACGTATTCCAATAAACGTTTTAACACCTTTTCTCCAAACGTATCATTAGGGTCGTTATTGCTGGTCGCTTGATCGTCGGTTCGCTCCACTTCGATTTAAATTAAAACGATGATAAACAGCAAGTCGCGCCTGGACACTTCTGCGTGCCGATAATCGTTTTGATTATCTATAACCCAACTACTAATACTATCAGCAAATAGTTATAGACTGTGCGATATACAACAAACTAGGATGAGTTGGGTAGCAAAAATGCCAACAGCATGTTAGGAGCAGTGCAGTTGCATCAAGATACAAGCGCTAAATATATTTTGTTCGTGTCATGAGGTGGCAAGCAAATTAATTAAATGAATGCGATGTTCCCAGGGATTTAGCACGAGGATTAAACTTCACAGATAACAACATTTTACATAAGCACGCAAGTATATGAAGTTTCACGATTTACGAGCACATTTAACGCACCAGCGATCTTAACAGTCAGCACAATCGACAAAATAAATGGTTAAAGAGTGGCAGTGTAACAAACGAAAGGCCAAATTTATTTATCTGTGGAGTTAATAAAGCAATCTGTGAGTTCATTAAAGGGCTTCAATTTTATCTGTGCAGTTTATGTTAACCACCGAGCGTGGGCCGATGCCCGATCGTACTAATTGGGAAGTTCGAAAGAACTAATTAGAATACTTGTGATTTCCGAGTGATAGTTTCCAACTGCCAAAGTGAAAGTGCTGGGATCTGGTTAATTAATTGGTTTCAGAATTCCTCTTTTTACCGAACGATGTAAAATATAAAAAAGGGTAAAATAGGTTCAGTTATTTATTATTATTTAGGCAGCATTTTGTAAATATATACCTACCATTTAGAAACTTGCAAGCCTCATGCTCAAGTTTCTTAACGGTATAAACGGAAAAACTTAACTAAGTAGCTAACTAATAACCATACAGATCAACTATTTTGTTTATTTAGACAATAATAAATATAGACATTTAACCTATCACCTGCTGGTTTCAACTATTTTTACAACTTAAATACGACTTAAGAAAAAAATAATCATACTGGTTTCTTACTTAACAATCAATATCTTGTACTAACAATAAGTCCTAGTTAAAACGTTAAAAAATGTGATTGTTTCGATAAAACTGTGTAACGAAGAAGTCTGCATCGCTGTGCACTTCACGTAAATGGCACCTTATATTGAAATACTTCTTATCTGCCTACCCGAAGTGTTTTTCAATTGAATAGTTAAATTTATACGTCCTTTAAACAATGTAAACAGTAAGTAACTCATTCAGCGAGGCGTCAATAAATAAACAAACGACGATCCAAATGCGCTTCGCGTGGAAACTCGCACCTCTCACGTACGTACTTATATTATAAACAGCATGATCTGAATCAAAAAGGAGCCATTTTAATATCAACCAGGTTGCTCTGCGGCTGTAAACGTAAATCAATGGATTTACAATCTTATTGTTATTCAATAGTACTTGGGAATTTATATGGAAATGGTTAAATATATCAGTCTCACACTGCAGCGTGACTTCCCTACATTATGTGTCAGTTTCCCTAATGTATATTTGAGGTCAGAGGGTGCTAACGGACTCTGGTTCCTGTGATCATTAGCTATTGACACTCATGCTTGGTTGACACCAAAAACGATTAGTAAATCACACAACAAATTATTGAAAGTATGGGAAACATCTGGCCGTACTTATTTTCTGTATTCGCCGTTTGGTACAGAATGAATTACGAATGTTATTTACAATATTGTGTTAATTTGTGAATTTATTTAGTTAATACATAGAGCAGAGTAATGTGAATTTGGTCCTAGGGAAGAAGGGAAAAAGAAATGAAGAGCACCTTGGACTTGACGTTTTGAAACTTTTACTGTGACTGACATTTTGTTTTTGAAAATTTCACAATATTCGTAAGCAGTGAAGATATTTATTGGACGCATTTTAGCTGGTATGATGATAATGACGATGATGATACCGTATTGTTTTATTAGTTGAGTTGTGCGCATGGCAAAATGAAGTAAAACTAAATTGGATTTCGATTCGGTTACCATAAATATGCCAAGAGTAAAAAAAGAAAAAAAAAACATAAAAACAAAAGAAAAATAAAATCATATTCACAGGAAGACAGTGTCAGGTTTTCCCACGAACTTAATAACTACGGGATATTGTGATTTGCCACACTGATAGAGCGTTTAGTCATTACGAGTGCGGAAGCGTGATTGCGGCACATGTTACATGTGTCCGGTGCAAGGATCGCTTTAAAGTTAGATTTAGAGGGTCGATGTGAATTCCCACGCATAAAAATGATTGTGACATACCAGGGGTTAGATTAGACGTTGCATTCATCCTTAATTGCAGATAAATCTTTCTCATAATAGAAAAAAAAGAACGCGCAAGGTACGGAAGCAAAAAAAAACTATGCTGATTTACCTAAATAAATATGCGTAGCAGCCAAAGTAGCCAAGTATATCGTAACAGATCCTTACTCCCATGGTAATAATGACGCGTTGCGATAATTTGGCTACTGTAACTATTACTAACTTTATGATGCTGACTGCACCTCCAGAAGTTAAAAACCTTTTCGACACAAGTAAAATAGTAACACCTTACAGCCCAGAGCAATGAAAACTGGTAGGTCGTATAGGATTTCTATACAGCGTGTATCCGGTTTCTATACAGCGTGTATCCGGTTTCTTTGCTCTTGACTGTATACCGAGAATATCATCAGAAACAGCAGCTATCTTGGCGCCACAGACGGTAACCGCAACATCTTCGGCGCTTATCATGTGGCACTAACATGACGTAACAAACTACAGAGGACCACCGCAGTTTTGTTACCAATCACAATTTGCCTTTGAAACTGCCGGCGATCTTGGCCTTATCAGCTCATAGATACGATAAAATCTGCACCGGCGACGATTCCATCATTGTCCCGCCCATTAACGCCACTTAAAATTCCAATCGACACGCACTTATTCATCTGTCCGAAAAGCAACAACTGATGTCAGTTGTCGTGTTGTCATGTCGGGTGTCGTGCCATGAGAAATTACCTGCTTAATTACTTACAGGAACCGTTCTTAACAATGAAGAGTCATTTTGTCAATTGGTGCACCCGGAATTTAAATTAAATTAATTAGTGGTCACGAGAGTGACAATCGTTTAATTCGGCTCGTGTATGTAGAACAAGGGCTTATTGTGATCATTAAGTAGTAAAGGTTTTATTTGGGTCTGCAGTAATAAATTTAATCAAACATTGTCACTGCATTTTGGAGGTTGGAGTAGTAAAAATATCTAATTTTGGGATTTATCATTGAAAAAAAAACACTTGAATTATTATGAGCGACCAGTATGAAAGCCAGTTAATCTCAATACTCAATTGTGTTTCAATTTAACCCTTAACTGTCAATTGTTTAGTGTTCACTACTCTCTATTTAATGGATTAAAAAAATCTAGTTGCACATATAAAAATTGTAGCCAATGTCCTATTCTGATACTCTGATTTTCAGTTCAGTAGTTTTTGCGCTTAGTAGGATCATAAATCGACACAGAATTTCACGTTTATAATTGAAGGTGCGAGCGAAGCGAACCAAGTTTTCCGTTTCAGCTTGGGCAAATATTCTTTCGTATGTATGGCCGGCTGGTCTCCTCTACCGGTCGCATGTCTGTACGGCTGGTCTCCTCTACAGGTCGCATGTCTGTCCAGCTGGTCTCCTCTACAAGTCGCATGTCTGTCCGGCTGGTTTCTTCAACAGGTCGCATTTCTCAACCAATTCTTGTGAATTTTTTTGAGCAGGTTCGATAATTATGTTGATTTCTGTCGATACACTTTTTTGAAATAAAATCAAAAATATTTGAAAATATGGCAGGTTCATGACTTCTACAGCGCAAACAGCCACTAGTAGGTATATATTAGAAATAAGATTCTCGTCTCTTTCTGGTGCCTCCACAGTGCTTCCATGTTTGAGTAAATAACAATCAATTGCGCTTACTTTCTTCGCATTTATTTGTTTCTGGCGATGAATAAGATCTAAGAGAAACCGAGAACTTCGTTCGCTTCGCTCGCTCGTTCAATTACAAGGTGCCGGCGCCTCTGCGCCCGCGCTTTACAAAGAACGGAGACGGAACCGGGAGATAAAATAAAGCCTAAATCCATACCTACTGAAAGTCCATTCATTCTACATGCTGATGAAACAATTTTTCAAATCGGTTCAGGAGACCGATTTTTGACTTTCGAGCGCTCGACTCTTTCACTAGAAAACTGACAAATATTATGAAATGCTATTTTGAAATGACGATAGAAAATTTAAAAACGTGCGGTATTGACCACTCGTATTCAATTCTATCGGTAGAAAGTAAGTGCCTGTGATTATGACACTACAATAGCATTTACTTTTATTTAATTTTCGAGCGCTCGAAAGTCAAAAATCGGCCCCCTGTTCTCTGGAGATTGCCCCCTAGATAGAGACTGTAATAGTCGATTACTATAGATAGCATAGATAGGCTACTATTATTTTAAAGTGCAGCTAAACCAATGTTTCGCTTCACGCCTGTTCACCCTGTTGTGATCTCATAAAACTACGCATCGTTTTGATCGAGCTATGACTAATTATGTTAGTTTTATCGCCCTCTGGCGCGGAATACAGTCTAAAAAAGAAAGCAAATTTGTGTCAGACCATGCACAGTAGAGGATTCCGTAGTTAACTGAAAACACCATATATCTCGAAGTCTAATTAAGGAACTACAAATCCCATAAACTTGAATATAATCCTGTTAGATAGTATTTAAAAGCTGAGTTTGTTTGCATGGATGGTGACACAAAAACTTCCATATGGATTTAGAAGAAGTAGCACACAGAGAATTTAGTTACTACATGAACACACAATACTTTTGATATCGGCAATTATAACCGGTCTCGAGAATTGGCGTAGGCGTAGTTGACTATAGGCACTACTAGAGTTGTTATTTTATGTAAACGTGATATGAGTTGCTTTGAAAATCGAGGTACTGTCAATACAACAAAACACAATTGCTACAAAATTGTTTGGTGCATATGATAAGAGTCCCATCCAAAAGTGACGCGGCGCTGGGACAAAAAAGCATCTTCGCTTCATAATTTACACCGTCTGAGGTTTTAACGTCTTCAATTTGATAACGGGTTACTGCTCAAATGTATATTATAAATTAAAAGTTTCTTAAGAATAAGAGATGTGAGGAATTGATATCAGTTTCAATGACGGTTTCAGCAAGCTATGACTATAAAAAACCAATCTGAAACTGTAAATTGAAACTATGCGTAAGGGTTAATTTTTATTGACTTTAGGTCCCTAAAAGTAAAACAAATATCCGTAGAACTGATTAGTGTGTAATTTCGTTAGGGAGGCTCTTTGTAGGCGGGCCTGGATGATGAAGGTTGGATAGGAAATTTAATTGAATTTAAAATTACTCTAAAACCGTTTGCGTAAAGTCTCTCCTACTAATTACTTGCTTACTAGACTATTATACAAGAATAAATAATCAGAGGCGCCACGTGCGTGTCGGGCCACGCGCAGTGTAGGATTCCGTAGTTGTCTGTTCGTCTTAGTTACATCGACACAGTGCGGTAGCGTCGGCCGAATTTGTACGAAAGTTAACCTTTCTAAGTACTTTTTATAGATGGTCGACTATTACACGATAACTAGTTATGCCTACTTAACCGTGATAGTTTTCCTTTTAAATTCATTATATTTATGTATAACGAGTTTTTCACATCCCCAGGAGTATCCATTTAGCCGGCATGGAGGACAAAAATTAGGGCTTTAAAGCCCAATATCTCGCTAACGAATCACTGAGTTGAAAAGTGGTCTTCGGAAACCCATAATATTTTTGAACAAGCTATCCAACGATAATGAACAACCAAACAAATTACATCCCCACTTTAGGTGTAGGGGAGGTACCATAAAAAAACAAGATTCCATACAGTATGGCGGCCATACAGTATTGAATAATATCAAGAACGTAAATGAAGCAAGAGAAGTCTACCTTCCTCTTCGGGAAAGGAGCAGAAGCTAAAAATTTATCCAGTCGCTAACTTTTTAATCATGTTACAACTTAAGAAAATACATTACTAACCAAATTTCTCTTACATTAAACGATACAATATGCAAAATACATTTATTCATTAAAAAGTCCCAAAGTAGTTCACATTTGTGTGAAACGACGTCTTCGTCAGTGTCACTTACTCACGTTTTTAGAGAAATAGAAATGCTTATTTTATTACATCGCCATATTTAAACTTGCAATCTATTACCCAGCAATGAAACACTGGCTAGTATATTCTCTTCTCATTTATCTTTAATGGTACTTAAACAATTTATTGACAAAACATTTGTTAATTTTACTACCTCCTTTAATTGCAAACAGACGTCCGTATCTTTACTTAATTTAGAGTCGGAGTTACATTTGAGGACGGCCATAAAAATTGGCGATTAAATGGGCCGTAAACTGGTTACATTAACCTTTCACCGCTTAGATGATTCTGTAATCGATCCTTTACCAGCCTTAGCAAAGAGTCCTTGATACTAGCAACTATTTGACATTAGTTTGGCGAGCAGGAATTGGGGCTGAACAAAGAAAAATGCACCGTGGACAAAATTTAGTCAACAATTTAATTTATGTGCCAATCTTTGCTGCAGACTGTGCGTTTGTTTGTCAACAGCCTCAACAGGACGACTCTAGCAAGCTTAAGTTCGATAGGGTTGCATTGGTTTTTCACATATAGTTTAAGGTTAAACTTCAAACTTGAAACTTGAAACTTCAAATATCTTACTAACTTGCTGTTCCAATATCAATGGACGTCTATATGAGTGCGGCGTAAAAATATTAGTTCTACATTTGACATTTGACAAAACAAAATGTAGATCTAATTACTTATTGGCAACGGAACAGATCAAATTAACTTAAAGGCTAGTAGATACATTAATAATAGTTCACGTAATGCACGTGAGTTAAAGTTTACCTCGAAAATGATTGTGCTTTTGCCATGCATTTTAAGCAAGAGAGAACGTGATGATAAAATATGATGCCAATTTATTTAAAGATTAAGAGCATTTTTTCCAAAAAATCATGACAAAACGATATTGAATGTATGCACTCAACTCACGCTCAACACGAATACGGGATATACAGGGTGTCCCGGAACTCAACGATAACCTGGTACCAGGTGAGAGGCCAAGGTATACCAGTTATGAAAAAAATAAGAAAAAAAAACCATGTTACTTAGTCGAGCGGTAATAGACATTTTCCGAAGAAGTTGAAAATTTGACACCCTTGGTCGCATTTTAAGTACTGTGATCACAATTTTCACAATTTTACAGTGTTTTTTTTAATAATGTAATCTCAAATAACAGTGCTATTATTCGCAACCACAAATCAAAGTAATAAACATTCTTAACTAAGTAAAAAAAAATCAGTTTTGTCGAGTTATGGTTTATAAAATTATTGTCAGTCAACTTTGACACTACATGTTAGAAAAAAATGTACCATACTACCCTTGGCAAGTTACTTAAAAGATGGCCTATTTAGTCTAGATTTCAAAATGGTACAACACTTGCCACTTTTCTTGCCAATAAAAGTGCTATTTCCATTTTTTTGCGAAGGGACCTCAAGGAAAACGTAGTCAAAATAAGCCAATCAATTACTTATCGTAACACTTTGATATCCTCCTAAAACCAAAGTAGATGTTCAAATTGTTTCCCTTAGCACGAATACAAGCTCTGCATTGCCTCAGGAATGACCTCTTTACCAGTCGTGCATATCTTCTCGCATTTATTTCTTCTGATAATCAATTTATGGAGCAATTTAACTCGTTTAATTCTAATAGATTTTGTATTGGTCTTGAGTAGACTTTTTTTTTATGCATAAAAGCAAAAGTCTGTACTTCATCATCATATCAGCCGAAAGACGTCCACTGCTGGACATAGGCCTCCCCCAAAGAGTGCCACAATGACCGGTCCTGCGCCACCCGCATCCAGCGGACTCCCGCGACCTTTACCAGGTCATCAGTCCACCTTGTGGGAGGCCTACCCACGCTGCGCCTTCCGGTACGTGGTCGCCACTCGAGAACTTTTCCGCCCCAACGGCCATCGGTCCAGTCTGTACTTAAAACTCAACATCTACAGAGAAATGTGGTATCAACAAGATGGTTGCCCAGCTCATTATGCCCGGCCTGTACGAGAATATTTAAACGAAGAATATCCCGACAGATGGATGGAACGCCTCAATCGGACGGATCAATTTTATGGCCCCCTCGTTCCCTAGACCTGAATACACTTGGTTTTTTTAACTGGGGATGCATAAAAAAAAACCACTCCAAACCAATACAAAATCTATTAGAATTGCGCCAAAAAATGTATGCAGCATCAGAAGAAATAAATGCGAGTAGATTTGCACAACTGATAAAAGGTCATTCCTGAGGGCGATGCAGAGCTGTATTGCTGAAGGGAAACAATTTGAGCATCTACATTAGTTTTAGGAGGATATCAAATTGTTACGATAATTTATTGTTTTATTTTGATTAACTTTTCCTTGAGGTTCCTTCGCAAAAAATTGGAAATAACACTTTTATTCGCAAGAAAAGTGGCCAGTGTTGTACCATTTTGAAATCGAGACTAAATAGGCCATCTATTAAAATAACTTGCCAAGGGTAGTGTGGTACTTTTTTTTCCAACATGTAGTGTCAAAGTTGACTGGCAATAATTTTATAAACCATCTCGTCAAAACTTTTTTTTTTTTACTTAGTTAAGAATGTTTCTTACTTTGATTTGTGGTTGCGAATAATAGCACTGTTATTTAAGATTACATTCTTAAAAAAATCACTGTAAAATTGTGAAAATTGTGATCACAGTACTTAAAATGCGACCAAGGGTGTCAAATTTTCAACTTTTTCGAAAAATATCTATTACCGCTCGACTAAGCAACATGGATTTTTTTCTTTTTTTTTCATAACTGGTATACCTTGGCCTCTCACCCGGTACTAGGTTATCGTTGAGTTCCGGGACACCCTGTATAATAAATACTAAGTAGTCAAGTAGGATTTTCCGCTACCTTATGGCCAGGTATGACGTAAAATAATAAGTGATATTAAAAAAATAAGTACCTACCAATTTATTTAAAGTTTTATAAGCATTTTTTTTCAAAAACAATGACAAAACAATATTGAATGTATGCACTCACTCTCAACACAGCTTCTGCTCACGACTCGGTTTACTCTACGGGTTATTGCCGGAAAAATTTAGCAAACATCTTTCCTGTAGTTATCGCTTATAAAAGTTGGTACCACATACACATCGTTTCGAGTTTAATTATAATGCCTTAACTAACGAGCAGTTTTAGAGCATGCCTACCCAAAAGTTAAATCCAACAAAAACAAAACGAATAAACCCACATCAGTGTACATCAAACCGTGAACGTGATTATGAGCCTACACATCAAGAGGCGCCATATTAATTAAAGCTCATGCCATGAAAACGTTGCACAAAGTTAAAAACAAGAGTGGATCGGGCATTGAAAGTATTGAATCGTTTATTGACTGCTGATGCGAGGCTCTCAGGCCTCAGGCGTGGATAACGACCACTAAATGACGTTCACACACATTCAATCAAACCCATGATTGAATTGAGTATCCATGAACAGAATTCGCCACTTACACCGAGTAATTAAATTGAACACGGATCATTTTATTACGCGAACACACTTGAATCACCGTGGAGTTAAACCGTAAAAGTACCGTGACTTAATTGTACTTATATGATATTAAAAGTAGCCGAGTTAAGTCATATAATTTCACCAAGTGTATTTTTCATTGTGCTTTGAATGCAATCAGAAACTAAGTTCTAAGATGTAACCCATTGAAAACGTGCGCCTATAGCGAGTCGAGTACCTACACCATAGCACGCAGAATATAGGTATGTACCTATATTTTGCATGTTATCATATCAGCTTAAATATATTTAGACTGATATGCCGACTTTAAAATACGAATAACAGACCGAGTATTCTCTGAAATGAATTGTTATCTTTCAATCCAAACAATCCAAATGTTTTTAGAATATTAGCGTGAAGTGTGTCTACTTTAATTCGTCACTAGCTTTTCCCCTGACTTCGTCCACGTAAACTCCCTAATGCCATCGCAATATCTATCTCCGATTTCGTCTATTTGCTGGGGGATCATTTCTGGAATACAAAGTATCCTGTGTTTTAATCCTGGTTATAAACTGTCCATGTGCCCAAACTTCATCATGTAAGTATTTGTTTTTTGCGTGCCTTAGCAACAAACGTAAACTCAACACATAATATTATATATTAGCTAGGCTGATGATGATCCCACTAATATACAATTTACGAAACATATTGTGAATAAAGTGGAGGCCTCCGTATTCATAAAATATTTATTCAATTTGGTCACGTACTTTGTAATGCCCTTGTAATGGGTTTCACAACGTGCCGCAAATTTCCTTGTTTCTGGCAGGTTGGGAACAATCAGCGAGACACGTGACACGCGTGTCACACGAGTCACTAGTGTCATTCCGCCGCAATGCGTTAACGAGCCCATGCAAATACGTACAGATCGCGGCGCTAACAATATTCTTGCGCTCCCTGTGAGAACACGGCGCACCATCTTGTAGCGACGAATGTAAGTAATAATAGGATGAATTTCAAAATAATACATACATAGATAAAACTTCATTCATCAACGACGGCGACGTAATAACATTGTGCAGGGATGGTAACCCATTTTTTTTAAATTACACAATGCGATGAATAGGTTATGAAAGAATTACTTTTACTTAGCACTTTCTTCCTTCAATTTACTGAGGACATAGGGCATACTACCTATCTTTCTTGCAGAACCGGTCATTGTGTTGCTATATGGGGGAGACCTATGTCCAGCAGTGGACGGCTTTCGGCTGATACTAACCTTAGATTAGTAGGTATTTTTTTTTATAGACAGCTTGGATTATTAATTAATGTTAACTGCGGAAGTGTAACTAAGTACTCTAATAATGTAGGTATACTTTGGTAGCATAAATAAACTAAGGACCGATTTTTCAGCCCCCAGATAAAACATCCGTCAGATAAATGCTAGCTGTCCTTTTCTTTTATATGTCTGGGTAAAAGGATAGTGATAATTTTGTCTGACCGATACATTTATCTGGTGATTGAAAAACCGGCCCTAAATATAAATTGGATACTAAAACCACTTTCTGAAATATGTACCCACTCGCTCAAAAATAAATAGACGCTATGGAACCGCCTTTTTGTACAAAGTTGCGGTCACAGGACTAGCTCGGAAATTTAAATTTGATCGTAGAATACGCAAATCCTTGCAAATTGTTCTCGCGTAGCCTGCTGAGCGACGGCCGTCAATGTTTAACAAGGGCCTGACAATCCAGCGGCAGGAAACCGCGTAACGAATAGTGGTCCGACGTGCTTTGGATTGACCTTTCGGTCTCTACGCGTTGATCTATTTATGCCCGGTGTACACTTTCATTACATCGATTTTTATATAATATGGTGCGTAAACTGTCAGCCACGTTTACTAATGAAGATATCGATCGACTTATGTAACCCAGGCATTATGAACAATTACAGCACTAATAATAAAGTTAATTACACCCTTTAGTAAACTTCTAAATGTTGGAAATTAATGTAATGGAAATTATTCCACAGAGCGGTTCGATCAAACACACGAAAAACAAATATGGTGTTTTAACACGACTGATTTACTATGGTCTACAATCTATAAAACCAATTTTATTTTGCCGGTAACAGAAAGTTGTTATTGAAGTATGTACACTATATCATTTGGTTTAAGGATGCCTTGGTGAAACAACAAAGCCGGGATAAATTGGTTGTGTTATAATTCGATTTAGTTGGAGATGTGCACACCTCTGGGTGGCTCCGACCGCCCGCTAACACCAGATCAAAAGTCCAAATGCATCGCGTGGGCAACATACATTTATTAATCGCCGTTAGATATTTGTTTAACACTATTTTTAAGCAGATTACGATATGTAACTGAGTAGTTCCAGTAATGCTTAGCTTTCGGATTAGGCGTAAGACAAATCGTTTTGTTCAAGTTCCCACGATACTGTAATGTATTTATTTCTATTTATATGCAGATACAGCATACGCTACTTGAGAAAATGTTCCTCCCTCGGCATAAATGTAGAATAAATATTTTTTTTTCTAGGCAGGGCTAACTTAATACTACTTGACGCTTTTTAAGTATAATACGTAAAATTCAAGATGGGTTAATAATAAATATAGTAAATGTACAAAGTTTTTCTTGTGAAGTCATCAGTAATGAATAAAATAACTATGTTGGTGCTCCTTGCTGCGCATCAACGCCACGAGGTACACTGTCATATGTGTTAATTTAATAATTTATTGCGAAAAAATGATTTATAGTAACAACCATGACACGCATCCATTCATTTCCAGTTGTCCGATATAAAATGTGTAGCCCATATATTGCCAACAATTGCGTATAACCATGAAGTTTTTACCATAAAATGACTAGAGTAATCGACATTTACAGCGGTAGCGGAGAGCTATTGTAGTAGGGATAAGGTAAAAACCTTCCAGATCAGCTGTATAATTTCGCGAGAGGATATAAGGAACGATAAATATTTATAGAGCCCGTTTTCCAGCTCAGGTAAATTGCGGCGTAATCGAGTCAATGTACACAACAATGTTTTTACATGAATTGGCGCACCGTGTTGAGCACACTTCTGACCACTACAAAGTACCCAAGGCATCACCAGACAATGTCCGTGTGTAAAGGGCGAATTAACTTACAATAAATTGTTTTATTGTACTATCTGTTGTAAAAAATTAAAAAGCTACAGAAGTTATATTGCGGGCAATCCGATCATCTTTATCTTAACTTGACTTGCGGTTTAAACGAGACTGTATAAGGATTAACAATTAGATGTAGATTTATAAAGCGTTACAAATAGGTATAATGGTAGCCAGATTTGAACTGCTATAATTCGTTTCAGTATTACCTAGTTTTATATACATAGTACGTAGTCATTATTAATCCTTCTACACATAACGTTTGCATCTTCAACGACCATCAGAAAATTACTGCGCAAACCTTTAGCGATAGAAATCTACGCCATTAAATAAATTCACTTCACACGTAGTGCATTTGCAGCTATAACTATGCAAACGAGAGATAAATTAAAAGTTATGATCATTAATGAACCAGTTTTAATTTACGATCAAAATGTAGATAAATAATCAAGTTCGGTCCAATGTATGAAAAAAAATAATCGGATAAAGTTGCCTGCGACATTCCTGCAGATCCAGTTCAAGTGGCATTACCAACTATATTGCATCTATATTTTTTGTATTACAGGACATAAATCGACTAAGAAAGGTTAAACGGCAGTAATTGCGTTATGAATATGAAACGTTATGTAACAAATGAGTGGTCCTTTATTACACAAATGAGGTGCGGTAGATTCGTATTTGTTTTTATTTATTTGATTTGTAGTTTGGTCAAAGGTAAAGATCTACTTGAATTTATACGCTAAGGGTTAGTATAATTTTCTCTTACACTAGACATGCTATAAAATTCACACGGAAGCAAAGATGGCTGGGACTAATAAAGTGAGGAAAGGCCAAATGAAACTCTATGATATTGACACAAGATTAAATCTCACCTGGTCTTTGAAAAAGGTCTCTTTTCACTTTATCAGGCAACAAATTTCAGTTCGGCTCATTGCGAAACAAAACTTATCTAAATCGTATACAAAATCATGTGTTGGGGGCCATACAATTTTCGATTCTCTCACAACATTTTTTTATTTCCGAGCCTGATAATATTTACTTAATAATTGTCTTGGCTGATTTGATTGTTTAAATTCGTATTACATATTCATTATTTTAATACTCTACATACTCGGTGTCAGACAGGAGTGAAGTGCATCCATTGCAAATAAACTTTCCCTTTAGTAAATAAATCTTCACAGCATTTTGAATTTGACAATTGACATTAAACGAGAAATATCTTTTTGTAACCGATCAGTACATAATATTAGTAGTTGCCCAGTCGGCCTCGTAAGAAGACGGCATTTACAGACACACAGTTGATAACGCGTGCACTAGTAACTTAATAAGTAGGTAAGCGGTTCTGCTTTATGCCGCTGTGCTAATAAACTCATTGCGGGTATGATAGTGTCCTGTACAGATAATTGACTGATCATGTATGATCCTGCGATAAACCACTGCAGTATTTTTTGCTAGGATTATTTAAATGTAATACTCAAAATGTATTCGTAGTATAACTACAGGTTGATCAACAATAAAGTTAAAATTAGCTAAAACAATCGACATCTGATGATTTATTGACGACAATTATGGCGCTCCGGTGCTCAACTATATTTATTAAATTACAAAAGTTATTAATGCTACAAGTTCGAAAGTAGGTGATCTCCGACGAGTTTAATTTCATTTTTATACTTGATCGAGTGAAGCGAGCGAATGTATAATTCGGCACGAGTCGGAAATCATCTTTACGCGCGTGTATTACAACGTTTTAGTTATACCTTGTGTGAGGAACGGAAATAAATAATTAAATGTCAGTTTAAAATAGATACGTTAAAAATGGATTTACCTAGGTTGTCAGGTAGTTATTATCTGGAGCTGCATTTAACAACTTCTGTACATCTTTTATTGTCAAGCTTATTCACTCAAAACATTCTATTGTGGTGTTAGAATGCAATTAATTTTCTTTTACTCATTATCTTCAGCAACAAAAAGACACTGTATTAGGTACCGACGTAGTTCTAAGAAACAAACTGACACTATTGGAACGCAATGACATTGTTATTAAATTAATTATTTTTGACAACTCACTTTCACTCGACCTTTTTAAAAAAAAAATACACAGAACTTCAAAGTAAACAACAAAAGCGGCCTTTTTTCTTTTAAAAAATACATGCGCGCTCAACATTTTTACTACTGCACATGTGCAAATCGCCATACTGTCGTAATATCTCAAAAGGCATAAGAAAGATATGCGTTCAGCCAAACACATTAAGTGAATATTTAAAATTATTTAATTTATTGATCAAATTCAACAATTAAAAAGATAAATAGGATATTTAAAATTATTAGTACTTAGGTACGTACCTTTTATATGAAAGAAAAAGTACAATTGAAATATTTGTAAAACTTTTCTCAAGTACTTAATAGAAACTCTTTGCGTCGTGCTGACGACGAACTTAAAATGATAAAATAAATTAAAAGTAAAAAGCACTAGTGCAAAAAAGTGGCACTTTGCGCACGATGGTTGCTTGGAAAACGCTCTTTTCGAGCACATGCATTGTAAAGTTATGAACTACGCACTATTTATTTGTAACAAAATTGATTATTTTTGAGTAGATGTAAAGAAAAATAAAATTATCTTTGGTTTAAATATTCCCGCGCCTCAAGTTCAAGTGTCATCGTGACAGATCACGACATACGCGAATAGATATTTATTTAATAATCTATGGTGGATGATAACCTAAAAGAGCTGTCATGAGAAAGCAACTTATTATAACTGATTTTGTTAATAGAAAGCTAAGAAACAATATAATTGTGATTTAAGAATCGACATAGTGATTAATAACATTTTTCGTTTCTTTTCTTACAGGTAGTTTGTTTTTGTTAGTGCTTAACTCATATTGTTAATTGTGAATCTTACATGTAATTTAATACAATAAAACTTTTCTTACAGAGAAACTCTGTTGTGTTTTGATTAACTGTGTCGTCCAAATCACTACGAATAGAAAACTATCTTATATACATTCATTTGCATATAGTATCAAAGCAAAATTAAATCATATAGGTGATATCTTGACATTAAAGTCCAATGATGTACAAAAAATAAAAAATAAAAGATCTGAATCTACGATGATTTGTCAAATTGGGACTTTATCTTGTCCCGAAGACACAAAAGTCGGACTCGGCCTATTTATCAAAGGCCCGCTATCGAGGCACGTCAACACTCCGTCATTTCGGATGTAGGCTTGACAGCGATGAGAGACGATAGCGGCGTCACCTGAGGACCCTCAGCGGGATATGTGCATTAGGTAAAGTGATCGGAGGTATGTGCATGTACCTACTCCAATCATTGCATAATTTAACTTTTTTAACATGACGGTGAACTTAAATAAGCACTTTTTTCAGAGAAAACTTCCGAGACCCATAGATTGTAATTTTAATGGAACGCTGATTGAGTCAGTTAGTGATACGAAATTCTTGGGAGTGCAAATTGACAACAAATTAAATTGGACTGCTCATACTGAGCTACTCGTAGTATGTAAAAAGCTACATCAATAAAGAAAAGAAAGAAAGAAAGAAAACATTTATTCGTGGACAAAACAATGGGTATACAAAACAAAACACAGTAAAGAAAAAGTAGCAGGGTCCACGAAAAGGCCCCGACTCAGCATATATAATATGCCTTCGCTTTGTACAAACTTTCTTAACAAGCTAGTACGGAGACTGTGATGATGGCATATCATGGATCCTCTTTTGGGGTAATTCAAAAAACAGAGAAGCCGTTTTCATAGCGCAGAAGAGATGCGTGAGGGCTATTCGAGGACTCATTATGACTGATAGCTGTGTGTCGCATTTTAAAGACTTAAATATTTTGACAGTTCCGTGCCTCTACATATTCAAAATTGCTATTGATCGCGCCGCTCCGTTAACTAGTTTTAATATTTAGTCTTAAGTACACAAAAATGACACTTACACCCTTGTATTAATGTTCACTTTGGCTTGTATTCCTTTCACCTATCGATACACTCAGATATCACGACATATTTGTAGTTAACCAATCACAGACACTCTAATGCACACGTCACAAACATACGTCACAGCCATGCCGCGCTTGACACTTGCATTCCGAATCCTAGACGAACGACATACAACCTCTTTTTTGAAGGAAATTATAAGCTTTTTCGAAGATCCAGTTGTAATCATCTTCTTGCTCCTATATGGAACAGCTATGTATATTAAAACAAACCCCTCTTTATTCAAGACGATCTCCAAGATATTTACTACAAATACTAGGTACCCCCAGAATCTAAATAAAAAAATAAAAAAACCTATACGTCAATATAAACAAACTCTTGACATTGTTGATTGACAATTGTTTTTATTCTATTTCTGACTTTTTGCTGTATAAATTTAATAATTCGATATAAAACATAAACTCTCGACATTTTTATTCTATTTGCTGTAATAATTCAATATGACATGATTTCTGACAATAACGATAGAGATATTTAAATCTATTTTGCATGTTAGTATTTAGAAACATTGCTATAATCAACAATTTTCAGGGTATAGTGCTATAATTAAATATTTACCACCACTGTAATCAGATTGACATATACTCACAAATAAAAAACTTTGAAATTTCGAACTTTGCACTGGACATGGTCCTGCCCATGATCATGTCCACTTTTTTTTATCTCACAAACATAAAATAAAAAATATTGATAAAAGACGTACCTATTTTCTCTAAGGCCGCGGTCTGGATACCAGCGGTCAGCCCGGCGACGAGCTAAACTGAGCTGATGATATTATCCGGTGTATCGTAATCGTCTCCTTGCCACTACAGTGGGAGCCGGGTCTGTGGACGGGGTGGTGTGGAAGCTTTACCATCACCCACAATAAGCACACTGATGGACAGCCAGAAGTGCCATACAAGGCCAAGCAATGCTACAAGTGCTACGCCTTAGACGCGTAGCAGCAAATTTCCTCGCTAGAAATCGCTCGTAGAGGCACAACTCATGTGAGTCACTGGCTTCGACTGGGTTAAAGATATCATCCGAAGAGCCCTAGTAAGTTTTAAGGTGCTAGCTGTCGTGGAAGATGTCGGCCTGGCGAGGTACGATAAGACGATAAGAGGCCCGACGGTATGATTTTAGTGCCCTGGAAGATGGGTCAACCCCTGATATAAGACGCGTGTGGACACGCTTGTAGACCCATCTCTCAGGCACCAACATCAAATCCGGCTTTGGCGCTTCCATGGCGTGTTCTTATTTAATAAAAATTGCCTTTGTAAGCAAGATTGCACAAAATAATACACGAAAGACCTTTTGCTCGCATGCTTAAAAATAACCTTTAGCGTAATTTGACAAACAATAACTTCCTGCCACTTTTGATTAAGATAATAAGCGTATAATATCCACACGTTAATGAAAAATTTATATTACGTTTACCAGCGCGTATGTTAACGCAGATTCCCACGCAGCTTAATGGCAGGCCTCGCCGATTGATCATAGCCCCTGTATCGCATATATCGCGAATCGCCCGACGCGATGGGCTGTGAGCGACGATGCGACAACGATTGTTAATATAAACGAGCGCGATCAATAAGCTGCCGATATCGCGTCATCGCCGACATTAAGAATATACGTGCGACAAGTGTCCCTTGCTAGCATTTAGATTGAAGAAATAAAACCTTTTTAGTTAAAACGTGTACCTGCGCACAACCATATCTGACACGCTGTAGGTAACGGCTTAACAAGTAGGGTTCAAACCTACATTTCAGCATCCTTTGTCCTGACAAATATTTGTGCAGGTGACTGAACCTACTTACATCATGCCCGTATTCATAAACGTTCAACCAAACTATTTTAGCTAAATTCCGCCGTTAAAACTCGTCTGTCTTTACTGTCACTTTGAAATTTGGGTTCCTAAGAAAGAGACAAAACACATTTTACTTACCAGAAGCATTTTAAGTTTTATGAATAAGGGCGTCAGTATTTTTCTCTAATTCCTAGTTAATAAAACAATAGGTCTTAGAGCATGAAATATGCAGCAGGATCGTGTCCGATCATTGCAATCAATATGTTATTTATGTATTTATAAGGGAGATAACACAAATACATACTTTAACAAATATTCGTGCTCATCACACAAATAAATGCCCTTACCGGGATTCGAACCCAGGACTTCCATAAGGATTCTATGTAATTTAGGGTATACATAATTATGCGCTAAATCCCGGAATAAAATTCAAGAATGGATCACAAAAAGCATGAGTAGAATATTTTTTATGGCAACGATCGTACATCACTAATAACTATATTTTTGACGTCAACAACAAAATTGATGCCGGTTGCCATCATATCTTGCTTTGTAAATATTATCTTTCTCCGCTAATGATCGTACAAATCAAATGTGGAATTAAAACATTCATCAACATCATACTGGAAATTGATCAAAAGAGCGCATTCAAATCAAACATACGACAAAAAATTCTTGCTAACAACGTCGCAACAAGCGTGGATAATGTGCCTTAAGATGCCTTAAGCCGCTGTGTTGGATTGGAAGCATACTAAATTAATAATTACACCCAAGGATTGAGCTTGCGCACGCCAAATTTTCAGGTAATTCTTACACCTGCTAATATGTTAACCGTAAGCGCCGGATTATTTGTGACATATGGCCAATTCTTCTGGACACTGCAATTTCTTTTTCTTATGTAAGTAGGTACTCATGTTGTTCAAGGTGAATATTGATTTTATATAAAAAATATACAAATACATAGGGCAGTTGTAATCACAGAATCCAACAAATACTCATAGTTATTATCCCTCGACTATAATGGAATACTTAATAAAAATACATACACAGAGTATACATACATACATTCAAGCCTTTATCCCTTGTGTTCCAGTACCTTAACAAAAATATCTCAAAAATGATGTATATATTTTTAAAAGAATTGCCCTAATGTATACAGACTATTCGAAGCTCTAAAATAGTATTAATAGTATTAATATCAGCGAGCAAATTAACTCTACAAGATAAAGGCATTAAAACTGTAAGTACGTAAGTACACCTCATTTTCCTCATGGCGGTGGTACCTACTTTAAAGTTAATCAAAACAACTGTCACATGCAAGGTCTTAACATTTTGTTCAGTTATATATGAATGTGATTCTTATTGAATGAATATAAGGTATTTGACGTAATTTACCATAGGTATTTTACGGTATAAATTAACGTGACTGACTGGACGTGTAAACCGAGTAATTATCCATGGATATCCGAACGTTTACGCTTTACTCAATTAGCAATTTTATAACTACAGAGTTTCGCTAAAGAATATCACCAATTGGTACAAAATCTGTTTAGTCCGTTTTATTATTGTCAATATCACGGATAATTGAGTTACTATTATATGCCTTATGCAAGTTGAAACGTTGATAGGGGGTATTACTACCAATTAACTTACTGTCATAAAACAAAAGTTCATAACATTTAGTCAATCATGAATTTAAGACGCATGTCACCGGGCTTTTTATTATCAACAAATTGGAAATTGTTTATTCTAAGTATGCAATTACCTTAAACCCCATACTTATTCCAAGAAACTTTTTTATGATAGGTATCAAGAAAATCATAAAGACAAATATTCTCTGCAATGATTTAATTTCGGCGGAGCATTGTTTTATTATTATAATCTACATGAGATCGGTTGTCTCTTGTAATTTACCATCAGAGAAGGCCGTTACGTAGCATTTATTTCTTAATACACGTATTCTGACAACCACCATTAAGCTAAAATACGGCTCTTAGTCTACTTTAATCTCGGCGGATCTCATCAGATCCCGTCGTACAATTAAATGTTCTGAAATTCGAATTGGATTACGCATTAAGCTTTCTTATGGGCGACATAAAATTGTTCCGACTTCGTTACGCTGACTGCCGCGATGAATAAAGGCTTAATTAAAAATAACGCCTTGCACCGTATCCTGCTTATCTAAATATACAAACGATCCGAGCAACATCAATAAAGGAAACAATTATGGGCGGTGTAACGCGTTCCATTAAACTACAAATGTAGTTCATGACGCGTAATTTTATATAACACTCATAACTAAGACTAAGTAGTTTAGAAGCAGGCATTAGGCACAGTGTATGTACAATTACATGTACATATTTATTTGTGTGCAGGCGCGTATGCAATAAAAAGTATCTACTGACTGCAAATGAATCCCAGAAAACTAAGAGAAAGTTCATCAAAACCTTTATATGGAGCATAGCGTTATATGGGTGTGAAGAGTGGACCATGACATGACTCAAAGAAATAAAGAATATTCAAAAGCATTGGAAATGTGGTGTTGGCGTAGAATGGAGAAAATTTGCTGGACGGAAAAAAAACGAATGAAGAAGTGCTGAGAAGAGTAGAAGAGAAAAGGAAACTGATAAAAACGATAGAGATTAGGAGAGGGAAAATGATTGGTCACCTTATACCCTTCCTTATACCACATGACGCTTTTATTAACAACACCATAGAAGGCAAGCGAGGAAAGCGAAGTCCAAGGATATGTTGCATGAAACAAATGACAGAAAAGTAGCGATCACGTATAACGTAATGAGGCGCCCTAGACAGTCAGATGGAGGGAGCTACACCGACAAGAGTCCATAACTCCTAAATTTATGATGAGGCGTGTATGCAGTTTTTTTTTAATATCTACCTATGATTATTTTGAGTACACGCATTGTAATCAATTGTATCTAACCTGTTTTAATATTACGATGATGGTGGCAATTCCCGATCCTAATGCTGTATGGCGTGAAAAATAAATACAAATCAGTTATTTCACGTAATATTTTGATTGAGGAAATAAATCATGGAGCCATTAATGACATTAACAATTATTTTCATGAATTATGATTATGAAAATATTGTAGAATTTTTTTTCATCTTATGGCATTTTGGTCACTGGATTAAAGATTAAATATTGTTCAAGATACGAAACGCCTTTTGCCAGGGTTACAACGGCTCTCTCCGCCCTCACTCGCGCAGGCGCCGACGCAGCGCGATCAAAGCGCCGCGCGCCCACTCCATACTCGCGTTCTCACTTAATTGATGTCGGTTTTTGAGTGCACCAATAAGCCGCCGTTCCCGCACCTCTGTTCGATCCTGAACGTATGGAATTTGTATCCAATAATTTAAAACGCGAACATGGATCCAACAGTGTTTAAATACTTTGAAAGTTTTAAATTCGTTGAACGATTTCGACCTGTAACCTCATCGTTGTGTTTGAAAGGTTAAATGTGTGTGTTGACTTGTTTTCAAATAGTTTAATAAGATGAAATAGATAAAGCTGGGATAACGTAGACGGTGGCGTGGCGCCAAATATATCCGTAGGTAAGCCAGGGCTATTTTGGATGTCATTTTTTTCAAAAGCAGAAGAATTGCGCTCCTTTTAGGCTTTGCCATAGTAGTGTCAAAACTCAGCAAAGGCGTACATTTAAATACACACTAGGTACTGACACTAAATAGTATTTTATGCAATCGTTATATAATGTATGCTTTTTCAGTCCAGTACCACGTTTAGGGCACGACTTGCTGAGTGGCCTAATTAAGGTACGAGACTTAAAAAGCTATTATGTAACTATTGTATACAATACTTTTGCTACGAGTCAACTGAAATAATTAAACAAACTTGGTATTGAAAATCTAAGCCCTGCTGAAACGAAGTGCAGCCAACGGATTTTTATTTTTTGGTCGTTGATGTCTTTTACTTTTCGTCTGTACTCATGACGGTGTCCTTATGGTCAAATACATTTTAGTTCAGTAAAGGCGCCACGCGATTGGTCGAATTTATTTTAGTAGTCTAAACAGTTGTAATATGTTGAGTTGGGACCGCCATAGTAAAAAGTATGTAATTTTAGCTTTGTGTACGAAGTCTTACCTCAAACATTAAAGTCGACGAGTATAAAAATAACTTTTTGCCTTCACACTGACCAAAACAAAATACAAATTTTATTCACCGGCAAAAAACTACTATCCGTCCCCGGTGGATGATCGAGCGAGATTCGACCCCAATCGATATTTTTTCCCACTTCCTCCCCGAAGGGTGTATTGTCTCTGTTGTTTTACTGGCACTGTATAAATCAGGAATCGTCGACGGACGCAGGTGGACACAGACTCGACGGTGACTACACGTCAATTCGACGGCAATTTCGGAAGCTGAATTTGAAATGAATGGATTATCTGCACTGTGATTTATGGGTTCATTGACCGCTATTTACAAATGTCAATACAATCAGGACGGGGTTGACAATCTCGCTCAAAGCGGACAAAACAACGAGACCGATTCGTACAGATATCCAATGTTTGGTCGCTAATTCTAAATATCCCACGCTGTCCACATAAGTAATAAGGCGTACTTATATTTTTATTTCTCTTACTAAAAAGAAACTTAAGCTTTCATTCGTCTAGCCACTGTAAAAAGTGAGTGATATTACCTATATACCTAGGAGTTTGGTCTTGGGTACCACTTTAATTAACCTAAAACTCTCGTATTATTATTATTATTTTTACTTTTGAAAACTTAGTTAAAGTATTAAGAATATGATTAACCCCTTTTACTTTCATACATGCCAAAAAAATATTTTTAAATCGTATAAAACGGACGCAGATGTGCCCATCCGGATGTAACAGGCCCTGACCAAAACTCAGAAAAAGAAAACACTGAAAATGAATTGATACCATCTTAGTCTGCGGTGAAATTGCTTTTTACACAATAAATGTATTGATCAATATTGTAGGTACAAAATATTGAGCAGTTGCTCAATATTTTGTACGTCTCACTTTTTACATACATACATACATTATGATATGAAACTTATGTTCCAATGCAGTGATAAAAGATCGACAAACACGATCACGCCGAGCTGGGGACCGATTTTTGACTTTCGAGCACTCGACTCTTCCACTCGAAAAGTGTCAAAAATTATGAAATGCTATTTTGAAATGACGATAGAAAATTTAAAAACGTGCGGTATTGACCACTCGTATTCAATTCTATCGGTAGAAAGTAAGTGTCTGTGATTATGCCACTACAATAGCATTTACTTTTATTAAATTTTCGAGCGCTCGAAAGTCAAAAATCGGCCCCCTGATTTGATGATGGCGACAGAAAGTGGCCATAACCACGCCTAAAGCACACGAGATAAAACCATCGTGTTTGGGTTCATTAGAACCCTCTCAACGAGTAGTTGGTTTATGCAAAAAAGGTACAGTCGCCAATAAAAGATTGTTTCCAAAAATTAACTTTTGACAAAACCATGTTTAGATTGAAGCCATTGTAGGTGAGTTGTGGATAAGCATTTTGACTTTATTTCTTTGCTACACAATTTAATGATTAGTTTTGAACTAGACCTGTTCACACCCCGTACTATGGTAGAGCGGAGAGTGGTTGTCGTAGAGCGTCCGTCTCGTTCTATTGAAATGTGTCAGCCAGTGACGGACGCTCTATCTTGTCACTTATCGTGTGATAAGGCCGTCCACGCTACGGGGTCAGGATGATCATATTGAAAACAAAATATAAACTTAAACACATACATTACGTACAACATACTTCACTAACACATTATATATTTAAGTATTTAAGAGTAGTTAAAAAATGGGTCATTTCGATTCATTTGACCTTCAATAAAGGGTAAAATGATAGCCTAATACGGTTATTATAGCTAGGTAATCAGATTACGGAATATTAAAGTGATTTTATTAAAAGTAACCTGAACCGCCGCCCTTACGTACAAAAAATGTGTCTCACGGGCAAAAAACATAATTGTAAAATAATCCGAACCTAATCGCACAACCTCTTTGGGTCAGAATTAATTTTGAACACATTCTTTGAGAAATTATAGTGATTTATAACTGCGTCGTGTACAATTTGTTTTGTAATTTGAGGTTCGCTTTGCAACTGTATGATTCCACTTCCACGTGTTTAAAATTACTCTTGTACTTAGTGCTGTAGTTTAGATTTACGTCTTTTTTAGGGTTCCGTACGGAATGGGTAAAAACGGGACCATATTACTAAGGCTCCGATGTCCGTCTGTCCGTTCGTCCGTCTGTCACCAGGCTGTGAACCGTGATAGTTAGACAGATGATGTATTTTTCTGTTACCGCTATAAAAACAAATACTAAAAAACAGAATAAAATAAATATTGAAGGGGGCTCCCATACAACAAATGTGATTTTTGCCGTTTCTATAGATAATGTTAAGGGACCCTTCGTGCGCGAGTCCGACTCTCACTTGGCCGGTTTTATTTATTTTATTTTTGAAATGTTTCCTTAATTTAGGTCCATTTCAGTCAAAAAATATTCAGCAGTATAATTAATTAGTAACATATTCCATAGGATCCAGGAGGAACCCTCACTTGAAGTTTCAAAAATTAACAATAGGAGTTAGCGAAAGGGGGGAAGGGAAGACGAAAGTTCGCCAACACTATGACAATATATTTGCTATATAAAATGTATGTATGTATGTAAGCACTTTATTGTGCACAATAACAGGTTAAAGAATATACATGTCACACAATAGATCAAAGTACAAAGGCAAACTTATCCCTATAAGGGATCTCTTCCAGCTAACCTTTGAGCAATTGAGAGAAAGGTAGGTAGAAAGAGATAGGCAAACTTATACCGTGTACAAAAACACAGAGACAATGAAAACAAAACCTAATAGGTATTAATCTTAGACAAATAAAAACATGCCAATACATATACTGCGTGGAACGGAACGATGGACTTTCCCGCAAGAGGGGGATTATTGAGCGTTAGTACGTCACATTTTCCAGAGAAACTATGTTAATATTTCCAACCGTTGTCAAGTTAGAGCTCATCAAACTTTTGTGCAGAAGAGCGTTCCGTTCCACGCAGTATAAAAAAAAATTAACCTCAACTTAATATTTTTGTCTAACGCATACTACATTCATCTATGCACACGCTAATTTATTTTTGTAAGACTTACAGCGACATCGCAAAATGCGTGCTAAGTAATGATTCTGCAAGAAAACGCGTCTCAGCGTCCCGTCCCGTTACAAAGATTTATTGTCGCGTAGATGCGATACGAAGGCGTAAATTAAAACATAAAATTAGCGATCCGGAGATAGAGGCTCTTGTTTCATTAAAAAGTAATGAAACTTCCTCAGAATATTAATTGATCGAGCTGTATAATAAAACAACTCCAAGCAAGTTACTGCTTGATAAAATACTAATACTTGATTATATTAGTAGTGCTCATTCGGTTTATATTCAGATAATTCATCGATTAAATATTGCGTTTTGGCTACCTTGTTCTGGTAATTAGGGCATTAATATTGTTGAGAGGCCGCACTTTTAGATTGTATCGTAAGCGATGCTTATTAATATTTTGATATTAAAACATCATGAAAAATGTCAGTGCAGACAGGCTGACGCTGACATGATGGCGCTTGTAATGAGTGTACCTTAGGCATCAAATTAATCAGTTGGAAAATATCTTAACAAGCCAGCTTAAAACACTATCAAATATTATGTACAATTACCAAACGATACTGTAATTTACTTCTCCAAAATTACACAGCCTATAAATGGTTGAAAGAAGTTTTCAAATGGAAAATACATTTGTTACTTTGTAGAGAAAACGTTGCAAATAAATAGCAGGTAGATATAATTTCAATGCAGATTAAATATGTCACGAGGCGCCTAATTATTACAAATTATCAAATTTTATTGAACAAAACAGCTCATAGTGATGCAAGAACAAGATGTTTCCGTAATAACTTTACAAGTGAAACACTTATTCAACATTTTGCTGTTATTCGTCACTCGCCTAGAGAGCCGAGTGAATAATATTTTTCTGTTGTAAGTATTATTTACATTTATTTAACTGCACAATATTTTTCTACATTGTAATCAAATTACTTCTTATTGTATTGTCAGATAATTTAACAGCAAACATTAACTGCGACACAAATCATTTGCGCGAGGCTCTGACAGCGAACCAGCGGAACCAGTTAAACAATCTTACGTTTTTTGAGTTAACGAGACTAGCAGTACCTATTTTAGTTGAGTAGACACTCGAGACGTATAATTGTCTACTCAACACACAGACCGATAGTTGACACACTAGCACAAGCAAACGATTCCATCAATTTATGACCGTGAGTTAAAAATTACATAATTGCCGCGTTCGGCTTGTTATTTTGAAAATATGCATTATTATCTTGCGAAAATATCCACGTTTGCATGTGTCAGGCGAAATGACAACAATTTGTAAATGTAAGCAATCAGAAAGTTATTACAGATACTTTTACCTCTTTTAACACAAGAAAATTACAAATTCTGAGAGATGGTTTAATTTTTGGCTCCAAAATATGTAGGTATTCTTCCATGGATCAGAAAAAAAAAGAACGAAAAACCATACAAATAATCATATTTGTATGGTTTTTCGTTCTTTTTTTCTGATGATTTTTTTCAAAATCGTTCATAAGTATCAACTTATGAACGATTTTGAACTTTAAATAATAAACATCTCTGCTAGCAAGATTTCATATTTAAAATCAAAGCATATTTACTTGACTCAGTAGCTCATTACATAAGTTAGAAAAGTAGTTAACTTTGAATGTATTCTGGCAAAATGTGTACAGTACGATTACTGTTAGTTAACCACTGACAGATGGATTGCCTTCATTTAATTTACTTCATTAACTTTAATTTCATACAGATAAAGCATTTTTCAGAATACTGTTACCCATATCTACTGATTTAGTAATAACTATTTTATTTGTATAAGATAAAGTATAATATAATAATATAATAAAGTTGAAAATTAAATGAAGGCAATCCATCTGTCAGTGGTTAACTAACAGTAATGGTACTGTAAAAAGGTGTGTATTTGTTTTTCTTACATCTATCGTAATAACGTATAATTATTTATTACGCTAATTTTGCATTTGTTTAAAGATTGTATTTCCATGCCACTTCCAGAGATCTAATTTGACGATGAGATCGATAAGGTTTGTGGATATGATATATACTCGTACATCATATACTATATCCATCTAGCTAGGTCTTTTAAAAAATAAATCGATATTTAGGGAAGTGAGTAGGTATAGATACTTACCGAGTATTTATGCGCCGACTAGTTTTTTGGTGTCATATACTGAACCGTGTCAGGTAAATAGGGAATCATTTTAAATATGGAATTCAGCTTCGCATGGCCTCTGTTCTTATGTTTTAACCAAAAAATGATTTATTATGGTCCCCCGCTATTCTTGTTTACGAAGTGATCGCGAACACAAAGCGGGAAGATCGGTATCGCTCCGCCTAAATGCGTTCAGCATGATGTGAGAATTCTGACACCAAACAATCCCGATAACATCTAAACCATCTAATGTTTTAAACAAACTCTTTTATGGGGGCTAACTTAATTTTGTCAGAATAAAAGATTTCGACAATAAAGAATGAATTGATATGGGAATATGAATTGTTTTTTACTGTTTGATGCGGGAGCTATAAACGGAGTCATCCCGTTGCGATCCACGTCTACAAATAAAAAACACATTTGATGAAGAATCGATAAGTTAAATTGCAGCGCGTGTCATTCTCTACATTAAATTCAAATTTTTTTTTGTAAAACATAGGTATACTAAGGGCTTGTGCACAAATCACGCGAGGTTTTTTCGGCTACTTTTTGACCCCCCTCCGCCTTAGTGATATTTGGTGAGGTTCTTGGCACTAGTCACTTTTGTGTTTAATCCAGTCAGACGAAGACAAGTCTGCAACGATTTTGATAGCACACGCAGGGCAAGTGTTATTTATACGTCATAATATCATAGAATTTTGACTCGTGTGATAGATTTCTTTTCTTAGTTTCGTTCACTGTAGAAAAATACAAGGTCTTCTTATACACCCCCCCCCCCCCCCCCATTCGAACCTCGCGTGATTTGTGCACAAGCCCTAAGGTATGGTAGGGTATTAAAACACATTTCTCACTGTGTTTTGCCACATTGCCACAAGGAATACAAAATTCAACAAATTTTAAAATACGACTTCAGTACGATCACACACCTAAATCTAATTAATATTTATTGCATTTATTTATTTATTTAATCTTTATTGCACAAAACAATATCTTATGGTATAAAGGACTATTAATTGTAATAACTCGTAATTTCAAATTGTATACGATAAAAACTAGAGAATGTCGTGATTAATTGGTGAATAAATAAAAACAGTATTAAAAATAAAGCATTCATTCCTGTCTAAGTATTATCATGCATGTCAACTAAATACTCTTTTATCGAATAGTACGCTTTTTTGACAAATATCTGTATAAGTAGCTCTTTTTAGGGTTCCGTACCTCAAAAGGAAAAAACGGAACCCTTATAGGATCACTCGTGCGTCTGTCTGTCCGTCCTTCGCATCGCAGCCTATTTTCTCCCAAACTACTGAACCAATTACGTTGAAATTTGGGACATATATGTAAGTTTGTGACCCAAAGAGGAACATGGCAAACAAATGAATTTTAAACATAGGCGCCACTTTTCTGGAGGAAATGAGAAAATTAAAAAAGAAAGTTTTGCATATACTATCGTGTTACATATCAAATGAAAGAGCTCATTGTGTGCATCTAAAATATTTTATTTTTTGTAATTTTAAAATAATTAGTTTAGAAATTATTTAAGAAAATAGCCAAAAAATGACCATTCATCTCCAAAACAACTGAGTCTAAAATTTTGAAAAAAATATACAAAATAGTTCTTTACCCACAGATGACAGGAAAACCTATTGGAAATGTGCAGTCAAGGATGAGTTGGACTTAATACGGTATTTGTCAAAAATCAAATCAGCTTATTTTTATGAAACGTCAAAAACGCTCCGTTAGTAAAAAAAATGTTTAAAATCTTGTGATGTACGGAACCCTTGCAACGCGAGTCCGACTCGCACTTGGCCGGTTTTTTAAATTGAATTACATCTTCTATATGTAGCGGCTTTGGGCAAATTATAAAAAATTCTGGGTGCCATACCAAATACACTTTTTCCGAGTAAGGGGGTTTTCATCGGTCTGGTCATTAATTCTGGTCAATTGCCTGTGAATTATAATAAATAATCATAATATAAAATTAATCGACCTTAAAACGACGATACGTTTATTACCGCTTGATAGGTAGGAAATCATTGATTACAGTTTCCCAAACTATGCAATTTTATTTGATAAACAGCCTGACAGCCAACTGCGACTACGCCGTAGACCAGAATGCATAGGGGAGTTTAAATTTTTATGCAAAACATCATTATCATAGTAGTGCCAGACAACTCAATTATGTTTGGGGCATCAACTGACTACCTCGTGTAAGCCGGTGGACAATGAACGTGAATGAACTAAGTTAAGCCTAACCTAACCAACCCAACTGTTACCGGGATGTCATATCTACGAAACGAGTTGCATTAGATATCCTTAGGCATAGAAGACCTATCAAAATCGAACGTTTTTTTATCATTATTATGCTAACACTATTTTTAACACAATGTACACAGATATTAACCAACCGTTTGACGTCAAACCGCATTTCATATAAGAAGCGGTCTCATTTGTGGCCCAGACGTTTCAAAGTTGCATAATGTCTTTAATTTTACATCATTATGGCTAACAACACCATAACACTATAATCGAGGACTCCTGCACAAAGAATGCGGGTCCTAGCTTAGTCCTACCTGCATACATTGGGATTCCTCACGCTAGTTATTAGCATAGAAAATTGCCTTACCAAAGCTCACATATCTACAAATATACAATATGAAAAATCAACCATGCTCCCGTGAGAATGAGGTTCACATTTGGAAGCCACAGATAAAAAAACATACGGTTGGCATAGTATCCAGACGACAGCTCACCTCACCTACAGACCTGTTGCCCGTATTCGAACTTGGCGCATAAAAAATAGAAGCTGGGTAATACCAGGATCTAGTCTTGCCTCAAGTGAAGTTAGAAAAAGGTGTAGAGTGGAATTAGAAAGGAAACAAATAGGAGCTGAATTGAAAAATAATACGAAAGTATTTGAAACTGATAGCTTGATACTCAATTTAATCCTTCTAAAATCCCGCATTTGAAATATCTAGAGAAACAAGATCGCTTAGAATTAAATTACTGATATGCCTTACTAAGTTCAACGACGAGTTCACTTTCCCGTAACAAAGGTCAATTTACAACACTTAATTATAATACTTATTATTAGTATTACTGACTATTAGACGGCATATAACATACATACAATCTTACTAGCTTCCGCCCGCGACTTCGTCCGCGTGGACCCGAGATAAAAACTATCCTATATTTTAATCCAGGCTATAAACTATCTTCGTGCAAAATTTCATTCAAATCGGTTCAGCCGTTTAAGCGTGATTGAATAACAAACATCCAAACATCCAAACATCTAAACTTTCGCATTTATAATATTAGTAGGATAAGTCTGTTAGGCCATTCTTGCTGCCATTAGACAACAAATAAATTAGAATAATTACATTATTTCATTCGATTTTACAGTAAGAAAAATGAAACAAAAAGAGTCTCTACATGTTTTGTTTTAGTTGGTCAACACGCGGTGCATATTAGTGGTAAGAGTGGTCGGACGTATGCAAAACCGACCAGTTGGTGCAGCTGACTCTTAGACGTCTATTAACCGAGACGCCATCTACATGCAAATTGTTTCTCTCTCCCCCGTTCTTTATTAAAGCATTAGGATTAATATACACGCCACACAAAACAAACAAAACACAAGCACGACACATATAATTGGTTTCTTGTTCAAATACCAATTGGAAATCTTTATTGTTCACCTATTCCCTGAAATCATAAACATAATGTCGTATTTAGGTATTCCAATTAACATGTTCTAAGATTTTTTATGCAAACTAGTTCAACTAGCATTATCTCCATATAACCAGATGCGTTTTTTTTCTGAGCGCTTAAATGTGCAGGTATGACGTCGCGGGCAGGACACTACAATTAGCTCTTCCCGTAAAGGGAGTTGCACCTGCTAAAACCTTACATTGTTAAATTACGATGCTAATTGTTAGTGTTGTAGAACTAGTGCAAAAAGATCAATTACATGGTTTTCAATATACCTAACCCCCCAACAATTAAAAATGCACATCAAAAACTTAAAAAGGAAACCATAAGTTTAATATACTGCGTGGAACGGAACGATGGACTTTCCCGCAAGAGGGGGATTATTGAGCGCTAGTACGTCACATTTTCCAGATAAACAATTTTTTTTGACGCGATTTTTTTTTTACATTTGTATGGAGCTCGTCGCTCCAGTCGGCCAACGCTCCATACAAAGGTTAAAAAAAAATCGCGTCAAAAAAAATAGTTTATCTGGAAAATGTGACGTACTAGCGCTCAATAATCCCCCTCTTGCGGGAAAGTCCATCGTTCCGTTCCACGCTGTATAATAACCACCAGCCAGTTCCGAGCTCTTTTTTTTCAAATTGCGTGCAAACTACAAAGATTGTTTTGCAATGACACCTAATATAAAGGAAATTTATTTTTTAAAGTACTACGAGTATTGTAGCTACATTGTCATTTTCATTGACGTAACCAGAATTTGCTATAAAAAATATGCATCATATCGGTCACAAATAATTTAGCGTTTGTGCAACAGCCCCTAGTAAAATAGTTTTGTTTTCAATATGTCCTCTTTATTATGGAAGTAGAACTATATGTTTAAAAATATCATTCCAAAAATAGGGAACTGTAGAATAAACTCACTTGAAATTTACACCTATAGGTTTAATTTCGGTTTGAAGAAACTTTATTGTCTAAAGAAATTAAATATTTCACTAACCTACAATACAACTTATAAATAGTTAACTTTTCTAAAACTATTGTAATTTACGCAATAAGCAAGCATTTATGACAATGTTCAACAAACAGTCATATTTATATTTAACTTAGGGTTCACAGAGAAAAATAAAATTGGGAACAGACCCTATAGTATTCACATTTACAAAATCATACGAACCTATAGGAATCAAAGTTACATCTGCGCAGCTGATAGGTATTCAAGGCACCTAAGGAGGTATTATCCAAGTTATCAATCCATAATTAGCTATTGAGTGGAATTAGCAACCGATCGAACAACCGTCCTTCACGAAGGCCGCGCGTGTGAGTGACCTGTCAACCGGCCGCGGCAGTGCGCGCGCCGCGCCGCGTGCGCCGGCCGCTGGCTGCACCACCATGTTAATTACTACGACCAATAAGGCGCCCCGTCAACATATTTGTTTTTTAAAATTTATGAATTGTTCGCAAACTCACTTCATTAAGGTTATCGACGTCTTTTTTCAGCAGCCTTGAACGAAATGCCAAGATTAATTCCCAACCACTGACTGACATGCAACTTGACTCCGGCTTACAGCCTTTTTCGGTGTTGCGCATGTTGGTATTCGTGGTGTTATCTTGAAATAAGCATCCTAGAGCGCACGCAGGATTCCTGATCTGCATTGTAATAACGACTTTTAATAAGCTTTGGAAATACACAGACAAAGTTAAGCATCTTATAGGCTATTGTCGGTTTCCTTATTGGTAGTTTTGATCTTAATGTGAAGTTGTGTGTACAACAGCACGGCTATCACAAGGCGGCGCGCGAGCTATCTCGATTTTTCTCGCACTATCCGTCTCTCTCTTATTAGAAAACTTAGAAAGAGACGTATAGTGCGAGAAAAATCGAGAGAGCTCGCGCGCTGTCTTGTGATAGCCCTGCTGGTTGAAATGTTGAAATGTAGTAACATACAAGATTTATAGACACGAACTTGTATAAAAATGAGCTCGATTATATTGATTATTCAAAAAAAACACAGCGAAGTGACTTGTTCATTCAGTCATTTTTTTTATGTATCTTTTGTAGGATACCTTTGACCAAGTGTTCCAGTATAATGTTTAGGCTGTCAATAGAGTGGCCGTCTACAATTGAATATTTATTCATTACTCACAAACTGCGCCCAGGGTTATTATTCGGAACGCGCTAATGCGCGTCACCTCACCCGTCACGCCTTACGAAACTAGACCTCTGATTATAGTTAGTTACTACGAATCGCAGCTTCAAGATATATTTGTGGTTAACTGTGAGGTGAAGTTAAAACCAGTTACAGAATAGCGGGACGACCGCTTTAGCCTAGTTGGTAGTGACCCTGCCTACGAAGCAAGAGGTCCTGGGTTCGAATACCGGTAAGGGCATTTATTTGTGTGATGAGCACTGAATATTGTTCCCAAGTCATGGATGTTTTCTATGTATTTAAGTATTTATTTATCTATATACTCGTATGTTTATCTTCGTCTAGTACCCATAGTACAAGCTTTGCTTAGTTTGGGACTAGGTCCATTTGTGTGAGATTGTTCGAAAAAAACAAAAAAAAACAAAACGGAACCACCGGCATAACCCGTTACATCGAATCATGGGGTGATCCTCGCAATACCTACTAAGAGTTCTAGCGTATATGTCCTAAAGCCACTTGCCATAACAGTTTTGTCATAAAGTTCAATAGTCATAACATTCTTGTTCCATAACATATTATTTGTCTTAAAAGTAAAGCATGTTAGTCCTATTATTTATGCCACTATTTTTTTGTCATAATTACGATTGTCCTAACATTTACGACCATTGAGCGTTATAGTTATGGTAACGCGAAATAGTGAGTCTCCGTTAGGTACGACGACAAGCGTAGCGAGGAGGACTATTAGGTTGAACTGCGACCCTAGAGCGCACGAGCCGAGCGGACGAAGCGAGCGTGCCGCGGCAGCGTAACGGGCTAACAACGTTAGGGCAAAATAAATGATCGTTATGGTGGACCTATGGAATACAAAAATAGGGCAAAAAACGTTATGGATTACAA